>JAUMHI010000061.1:14420813-14434349 GCA_032359435.1 Enteromius unitaeniatus
AGATAAAACAGATGATCAGTTCAGTAGGCTCTAGCATCAAACAAGACCCTACATAAGAAAAGTTAATGCAGAAGTTAATTATTTTACTTACCTATTACTTATCTTCTGGACCATTCTAAAAAATTATTTACAATTCTATAAAATGGAATGACAAGAACATTCACATCAAATAAATGACTGTTGTCAGCTCACAATGTCAGTGTAATTCAGAAAGCAATTAAAGGTTTCTCCTCAAAATTCATGTTAATGCATCCATGCATTTGTGCTTTCTTTGTGCTGAATCGGCAGTGAGTGAGAGAAGCATAATACTGTAAAGGAGTGGCCTGCATTTCCCCTATTAGCCCAGGCATCTCCTTAAGATGGGCGCCTGCCCTGATGGGTATTGATCTCTTTGTGAAAGTATACCTAATCCATTGGCTTATGTTGCTTTTTTTAAGTGTTCTCTCTGCAGTGAGAAAATTGAGAAGTAAAGAAAAGCCGTTTCAATGTCTGCCAGTATTCACATTTAACCATATAAAGTTCTTACATCACTTCGCACAAAAGACCAACCAGTGAATAACCCATGTACGAATTTATGTGTAAATGTCTTCAGGTACAACAAGAATAGAGACAAAGCTAAGGAAGTCTCAGGGAAACTGAAGGACAATAGGGAACTTCAGCACTTTCTTCAAAACACCCAAGATGTGAGTAATACTCTACATTTTTATATATATTAAATTTAAGATTTTGCAGAGTTGCTTGAACATAAAGTTCTTTGTGACCTTTTCTCTCATTCAATGTACATTCACTTTTTTTTTAGCTTACACTGTGGATAAATGAGAAAATGCTGACTGCACAGGATACATCATATGATGAGGCTCGTAACCTCCATAGCAAGTGGCAAAAACACCAGGCCTTCATGGCAGAACTAGCATCCAACAAGAATTGGCTACTTAATATTGATAAGGTATATAGTAGTTTAATATGTATTTTAACACAGCAGTTGGGTTTCTGAAAAAAAAAATTGACAATACCTTTTAAACATTTAAATATAGACCTACCTTGAGCTGTAATTTGTTATTAAAAAATGTAAGATTATGTTGAAGTCCTAGTATCAATGTCTTGAAATGATAAAATTATTTATATGTACTTTCAAACATCCTCAAATTAGGAGGGACAAGAACTGATGGAATCCAAGCCTGAGTTTGAATCCATTGTCACCGATCGTCTTGCTAAGCTTCATGAACTATGGGATAAGCTGGAAAACACCACACAGGAAAAGGCTCGACTGCTTTTTGATGCAAACCGTTCTGAGCTGTTTGATCAGAGCCTTGCTGACCTGAAGAAATGTTTGGCTACACTGCAGCAGCAGCTCCAGGGTGATGTGGACGAAGAAGTTAAGGATCTTACTAGTGCCAACATCTTACTGAAGAAACATCAGGTGTGGCATTAAATTTGTTTCTTTTTCATTGTTTTGTGTCTACTACAATTCAGTACCCCATGTGAAGCCAACTATGATGTGTCCTTTGTCCTTCCATATTAGATATTAACTTATATAATACTGGTTAAAGTTGCCCTCTTCTCCCCTAGATGACAGAGAATCAAGTTCGGGATCGTGCACGGGAGCTTGAAGAACTTCAAGAAGCTGTACAGCAGCAAGCTTCTCTTAGAGAGGACCAACCTGAGCTTGAAATTGAGCAGCAGACACTTCAGAGAGACTTCCAGAAGCTCCTCACACCTCTTGCCCAACGCAGGGGCAAGCTGGAGGCCGCTAAAGCAGTGCACCAGTTCTTCAGAGATCTTGCAGATGAGATAGTATGTGAATGCCTAGAATTACAGCTTCTCAGAATGCATCCTTAGTTCTTGGCGATCTTTCTTCCTAAAGAATTCTTAGATAAAAGTTTTGCTTTGCTTTTCTCAGCTCTGGGTTAACGAGAGGTTACCAATGGCAATGTCAGAAGAGCATGGCAACAATCTTCAAACTGTCCAACTTCTGCTTAAAAAGAACCAAGTGAGTTTCATATTTTTTTTCTCCACTTACATGAATAAATCATTCCTAATAATCCAGTTTGGTGGAACACAACATGGTCTTTCTCCACTTATGGAGAAATCATCTATGGTCTGTTTCAACTTGTATTGGAAGTAATTCCTTTTTATATACGTCACCCACCCCTTTAATATAATCCTTTCATATCCTGCACAGTCTCTTCAAAAAGAGATTGATGGTCATCAGCCACGCATTGATGAAGTGTTAGAGCGTGGTCAGCGAATGGTGGTAGCAGCAGAGGGTAGTCCAAAAGAAGAACAGATGTCTGAGGAGATGAAGAAGCTTCAGGATGTGTGGGCAAAGCTGCAGGATGAGATGGCCAAACGAAGAGCACGGCTCTATGGCTCTAATGAGGCCCAGCAGTATTACAATGATGCAGATGAGGCAGAGGCCTGGATAGGTGAAGAAGAACTCTACATGATCGCTGATGAGAAGGCCAAGGTAGAGCATACAGAAGAACACTTTCGTTGTTTTATGATGCTTGTCTTAAAAAATCTACAAAATGGCAAGTTATGTCAACTTTGTACTGGTTCCAAATTATGTGTGCAATGAAAAGCCATACTAAAATAAACTGTCTCTTACAATTAATCTCTCTGGGTTTTAGGATGAACAGAGTGCTCTGATCATGCTGAAACGACACTTACTTGTGAAGCAGGCAGTGGATGACTATGCACACTCCATCCAGCAGCTGGCAGACCGTGCCCAGAAGATGCTGGCTGAAGAGCACCCAGATGGGTATACTGGGTTAATTGCATGTCTTTACACAATGTATTGTATATTGAAATGTGTGGGCCAAGCTGAACTGGATGTAGGCTAAAAACACTCCATAACAAAGATTAATCATTATTTGCCTGTATGTGAAGTGAGGCCATCATCCGGAGACAAGGACAAGTTGACAAGCAGTATGCTGGGCTGAAGGAGCTGACAGAGGACCGCAAAAAGAAGCTAGACCACACATATCATCATTTCTTACTTAATCGTGAAGTGGAGGATCTTGAGCAGTGGATTGCAGAGCGTGATGCGGTGGCCTCTTCACAAGAGATGGGCCAAGACCTTGACCATGTGACGGTAAACAAGAATTTGAACTTCTCACTCAAAAGCTTGTCTTGACGTTCAATACACAACATATTCAGTTATATTTAAATTTTAGATACATATAATTACTCAATATTTTAAGTATAATTAATCTACTTAAATTAAATTATAATTAATCAATATTTTAGATCCTGCGAGATAAGTTCAGGGAGTTTGCGCGGGAGACAGGGACAGTGGGACAAGAACGTATAGACACTGTGAACCGAATCATAGATGAGCTGATTGAAGGAGGCCACAGCGAGGCAGCAACCCTTGCAGAGTGGAAGGATGGAGTCAATGAGAGCTGGGCAGATTTGCTGGAGCTCATCGACACTCGTGCCCAACTCCTTACAGCCTCCTATGACCTGCTAAAGTAAGTATAGAAGAATTAAATAGAAGATTAAAACTAAAGAGTGCTGTGCTTTTATGAGAATCACGTTATTCCTCACTGTTTCACTCATATAAAACAAGCCTATGGAACAATTATTTAAACAATTATAAAAAAATTTAACAGTATCTTCATCTGTGTGAAGTTTAAACATTATCTAAAATATTCTGTGAATTCTGTCAGGTATTTTGATGACGGTAAGGAGTTGATTGTTCAGATTGAAGAAAAGAAGAATGAGCTTCCTGAGGATCTGGGAGAAGACTTCAGCAAAGCGGAGTCCTTCCACCGAATGCATGCTGCATTTGAAAGGGCCATTAGCTCCCTTGGCAAACAGGCAAGGAAAACAAATTACATGAACAAGTGGTTGTCATAATAATGCGTTTATCTCTGGCTTGTACATATTTATCTCAAAAAGTTAGGGATATATCATATCTCTCTCCCTGCAGGTGAAACAGTTCCAGGAGACTGCAACTAGACTGTATGCCCAGTATGCAGGAGATCAGGCGACTGCTATTCAAGCAACTGAAAAAGAGGTTGTGGAGGCCTGGAATGGCCTGCTGGCTGCTTGTGCAGGCAGGAGAAAGCAGCTGGAGGATACTGCAGACAAATTCCGCTTCTTTACCATGGTGAGAGACCTGCTGGCCTGGATGGAAAGCATCATTCAGCAGATAGAGACACAGGAAAAGCCACGGTATGGAAATTATTAATTGCAATCATTACAGTAGAGATGTCCATGCTGCTTTTTGTGATGGAATTTGTTTCTTGTTGTCCAATAAAGAGATGTCTCCTCAGTGGAGCTCCTTATTAAGTATCACCAAGGGATTCGTGCTGAAATTGAGACACGTGGGCCAAAATTTAATCAATGTATGGAGCTGGGCCGGGTCCTCCTGGAACGCAAGCATAAGGACTCTGCCGAGGTAATCAGACATGGAAGGTAGCAGGAAGCCACAACGAAGTGTGCAGAAAGGCGTCCATTTACATGAACACTTCTTGTGCTCACAGATTAAAGAGAAGAAGGTTCAACTGGTAGAGAAGAGGAAAGAGATGATGCTCAAATGGGATGAAAGATGGGAATGGCTTAGACTTTGTAAGTCAACAAACACGTATGAAAAGACACACAAACATACATGCTACTGCTCATAATTATATCTCCTTCTAGTGTTGGAGGTATGTCAGTTTGCTCGGGATGCATCTGTGGCAGAGGCCTGGCTGATTGCCCAGGAGCCATATGTGGTCAGCAGGGATCTGGGTGAGACAGTGGATGAGGTTGAAAAACTGCTCAAGAGACATGAAGCCTTCGAAAAATCCACTGCTACATGGGAAGAGCGTTTCTCAGCACTGGAACGTCTTACAACAGTATGTGTGTTTTAAACGCATTAATTATATAGCAAATATATGAATTGTTTGTATTGGCAGGCACGACTAACTAACTATTAATAATGTGTGTGTAGTTGGAGCTGTTTCAAATTCGGAAACAACAACAGGAAATGGAACAGTACAGACAAGAGGTGGAAAAAGACAGCAGGTATATATACAATCTGGGGAACACTGTACTTCCCTAACGCCATATTCCACACTAAAATTTGACATTTAAAATTTGCCCATAGGAGAGAAGATACCGGGTTTGCAGAAGAGTCCTCACAACTCTACACCACAGAAGAACAGTCTCTGGTGAGTTCAACTTTTTGTAGGAATTTCTTCATTAACAGACATTCTTTCACATTTTGTGTTGTCATCTCATACACAGCACATTTTACTTTTTGTACTGCAGATGTTTGTTAGACCATTACCTGTAAAACTTGTTTAAATCTGTACCCAAACTCTGTCTTTTGGGATCGTCAGTCTGGTTTAGGAGTAATAGAGCCAAGTTCCGTGGGAGTTGATGGCACAGCGGGGGACTCCACTGTGCCTTTGATCTCAGAGATGCAGGAAAGTGGCTCACTGGAGCTGGACCCTTCCACATCCATCCAGGTTACCAAAGAGACAGAAAAAGCTGCCACGCTTCCCACTGAATCTTCACAAGTTCAACCAGTCTTGACAGAGGGAACTCTATCCCGCAAACACGAGATGGAGGGACCTAATAAAAAGGCATCCAACAGGTCAGCTGTGGTCTAGAGACACACTGAAGTAACCAAGCAATTGACCATAATATAACTTTTGACTTTTGGCTAAATCAAAAGTAGTCATCATTTTACCAATTAACTTAATCTCTTGTCTCAGGTCCTGGAACAACATTTACTGTGCGCTCAAACCTGGACAGCTCTCTGCTTACAAGGATGCCAAGAGCTTTACTCACAGTGTCACCTACCATGGCGAGGAACCCCTGAACCTCACCAATGCTTCTTGCGAGATCTTGACAAATTATAAGAAAAAGAAGCATGTGTTCAAACTGCGGTAAGCGTCTTGGTCATCAATCTTAATGTTATTTTTAATTAAACATGTATTTAAGAGTTTTGATATATATTACATATACGACTTATTTACTCTTTTTATCCTTGCTTCATTTGCTAAGACTTGAAGATGGAAGTGAATATCTGTTCCAGTGTAAGGATGAGGTGCGCTATTGACTGCTTCTTCTAATTAATAATATAATATCTTCTAATTAATTATAATATGCCCGTAAACAACATTAAATATGCATGTTTTTTTGACCACAGGAGGAACTCCAGAACTGGACTCAGTCTATAGAACAGGCAGCACAAGCTGTGACAGAAGAACCAGTTGCAGGGCCATCAGGAGTGAAGGCTCAAAGCCTACCTGCACCTTCTTCCTCTACTCTAGAGGTTCCTTCAACCAAGAAGGAGAAGGAGAAGGAGAAGAGGTTTAGTCTGTTCGCTAAGAAGAAATAAACTCCTGGACAGAATGTGACAGGTGAAATGGAACAGATTTATAACACCGTTTTTTTTTAACATTATATTAATTTGTAAGAATTTAGCTATGACATGTAGATTCCACTGCTGCCTGTATGTAAGCTAATGAAGTGTTATGTCCACATGTTTGCTTTTTTATGTTTTGTTGTATTTTTCCGATATTAGATTCACATGCCACATTCACTCTGCATACAAATAAAAGCACAGGAACCGGTCAAATTTAACCAAAAATATTTGTACGAAAAAAGGATTTCTTCTTTTCTTGATTTTTTTTTTATGTTAAGTTTCTTCTAGGCATGCTTTAGCATGTGTTTTGACTATAAGTAACATGCTTAGCTTATCTGCCTTATTCCTTTAAAATGGTTGCAAATGTAATACTGTGCTTTTGCATCGGAACTTATAGAATTTGAATAGAGGTTGACATTGGAGAGGTGTTTCTTTTTGTAAATCAGCTAGAAGGAGGCGTGATGATGAAGGGGTTTAACAATGTACACTATTTGCGTTAACATGCACCATATGCAATAAGCACAGTGTTTAGTGGACTTTTAGACTGTTTCGGTTTTGTGTTTTTCATTATTCCAACAAACATGTGAATAATAATATTATAATAATATTATATTCAAATGCAAACATATTAATGCCATTAAGCATTAATGCCATGGTACTAAAGAGAATAGAAAGATGAGAGAGGTAGCTGTTTTTTATTTTCCAAAACCTTTTGCAAAGCATGAACTGCTATATTTATTTAATATGGTGCTATATCTTAAAGATAAGAGTTTGACCCTCTCATAACTCAGGTTCCTCAGTATTAGTCACATTATAAATGCCCTTACACAAGGACAGAAAAAACATTATAAGCATTAAAATGTATGTCTCACATCATCATAGTTGAAAGTTATGTGTACAGTTTGGATAATGCAGTATAAGGTAAACGTGGTAGCCACTGAATGTTTGAAAACATGGAAAATAGTGTGTCATACAAATGTGAATGTAGGAATATTGGTAAAGGGGGAATGTTTAACTGTAACATAATAATAATAATAATAATAATAAATTAATTACCCTAAATACATTTAAACTGAATGCACATATTCATGCTAATAAATATCCATTATGCATACACGTTTTTAAATCACAAGTTTTTGAAATGTTGTATCAAAAGAGTACATTGAATTTAATACAGAATTGAAGTGCCCTATTTCCAAAGTCTTATTTTTTTCAGTATTATATTAATATGGAAGTATATATCCACACTTTCACAATTATTAACTTTTTTTTCCCTTTCATTTATTTTGTTATAATTTGTAATTGAAGAAACATTAAAAAAATTTCATCTTAATGTAGTTTTTTTGGCATGAATATGTTTACAGAGTCATTTTTTTCAGAGGGTCAGCATGGTGCTTTATTAAGATGGTGTTTTTTTTTTGACCATGACATCTTGGACCTCCAAATCTTTCTTTTTCTCTCTGTCTCACTCTCCTTTTTTTATTTAAACACTGCAGTCTGTGTTAGAATGAACTCCCTTTTAACTAATATGCCTCCATTCTCTCTTCTCCTTTTATATCTGTATGTTCAATGCAAAATCACATATAATGAGTTGAAAGCAAGGTATGACTCATTTTAGGAGTATTAAAAAAAATCAATAAACTATCTGTTTGCAGTAACCATTGCCCATTGTTGTCTGTTTAAGGACTTGTTTATGTCTGAGTCACACATCAGTCTGATCAGGTAAAGTTGAATGAACCCACTTTAAAGTTGATGTTAAATATGGCTGGTGTCCTGTAGAAGACATTGCTGAGTAAGGTGTGAGTTCATGGACTAACATTTATACTTCTACCAAACTAGTAAATCAATACAAGCTCAAGATTATGTTTTTAAAATGCATTAAATAAAATGTTAAATATGCAGTTATCAATTTCCAAAATGTACAAAAGCATACATTTTACCTGCTGAGGGTGCCATCGAGCTGCACCGTTGAGGTCTAGTTGTCCCGACAACAGTTTGGGCTGTTGGTTACGTCATTTTGAATGAAGCCCAGCGCTCACCGGCCTGCTGATTGGTCAGTTTACTAGCCCCCGCCCGTGCGGCCGCGCAGCTGATTGGCTGTCGAGGACGTCACTCTCCTGTGCTGCTAGTGCGGGTGCAGGTTGAACGCCCGGCGACAAAGTAACTCCAGCAATCGCTCAGAGGTAATGGAGAGAAGTTGAACTTTAATCGAGCAAGTATTAAGCGTAGAATTAAGGGTTTTATTTTTACGTAGCCGTCACCTTTCACTATTGGGATTGAAAGTCAAACTTTTAAAACTGTTACCTCAAAGGATGTCTTTTTATTTCCAGAATGGATTTGATTCGCGTCCCCTGCATTGTTCTGCTGCGGACAGAAATGTGGAGGACATAAAGCCTTAGAGGAATCCTACGCACTTTGTTTATTTATTTCTTTAGACGCACGTTCAGCTGCAAACTATTTTAACTCTTGCGTGGGTATTTTGTGTGCTGTTTCCCCCCCCAAAATGGATATTACAGTGTCTGAACTCATGTCTAACTTCATGGATTCGCCGCTTGTGGTTTGGGTAAGTGACAAAGACATGATGGCACCTGCTGTGCTGTGAGTTTGTATTTGCGTTGTGTAGTTTGTTTATCAACGGCCGGTGACAGTGCAAACCTGAGCACTACTAATGCGGGAATGTAGGCTTGATGCTTGAAGCTTGTGGAAAGTGGCCAACATGCTTTTCATTTAGCAGATGTTTTTGAGCGTAGTACAATTATGCAAAAACTTTATTGCAACATCGGTGTTATTATATAGTGCTTTATGTACATTTATGCATGGGTATTTTTATTCTTTACTGTATACTTATGTAAGGTAATTACGTTTTAAAGTTGAGATATTGATATTGTGTGTAAAATATAGTAACTAAACACTAACATTATAACCATATAATTGTTTTCCCTAAAAAAAGTAATGCAACAAATCAGATGTTTTGTTATTTTATTTTTATAAGTTGGTAGTATATTTGTAAAACAAACCCTTGTTAGACATGCTTTTAAACTTGTACATTCACAGGAATAGCATTTGTACTTTTTGTACAACTTGAAGAGTTTAATGACACTTGACAGGGTTTGACTAAACCTTTGGAACTTCCTCTGACCCCCATAACCCTGACCCCTGTGTCTTGTTTGGCTGTGCTTTCTCTGACCACTGTGTTTTCCGCTCATAAGTCACCATCTTAACCCACATTAGACAATAATCAACACTCCCATGCTGACACGTGTGCTGTCCCCTGAAGCTGTCTATCATAAAAAGAACCATAAACATGCACATAGCAATTGGAGGACAGTTATGTTTCGTTTTTTGAGTTCGAACACTGTTCGACAAACAATATTTACGTAATATTTATTAAAAATACGTTTAATATTTTATACACTCTGCAGTTCTGAAACAGAAAGCATGCGTGTGCAGCTATGCGTGCATCCTGTCATGATATTACTACCTACATTATTTGAATTATTTATTTTTTTTTTTTGCAGGTCAAGACCTTTGGACCCCTTGGATCCGGTTCAGAAGATAAGCTCTCCATGTTCATGGATTTAGTGGATGGTGTCTTCCTTCATAAGATAATGACGCATATGTGAGTGACCAAAGCAAAACTGTGTGTGTGAGAGAGACTTAGAGAGATAGCAGCTGTATAGGCCGATCTTTTTTTCATTACAAACCACATCCTATCCTTTCCTTCTTGCCGTCCCAACTGTGCAGACACTCAATCCGAATCTTCACGCTTCATCAGTTTTGTTCCTCTTCCATAATTAGTGTGTTAATAAAGAGTCTCCGGCTGGTTTGGGGCTCTGCTTTGCCAAAAGTTTTAAGGTCATGCGTAATGTAGTTTGCAAGCATGCAGTATGAATGCTAGGCCACGGAAGTTTCGGTTAGCTCAAGCTGTAACCTCAGCTAACAGGTGACTAGGCAGCAGTGTGAGTCTTACTAATGAACAAGGAAATCTCTTCTTTTGTATTTGCATCATGCAAAGCAGCTCATTACACATATTTTGACACCCAGAGTTTGTGCATCTAGATTGAGCTTTATAAAACTAAACGGTTTTCCACTTCTTGAAGTCGCTGCATCGGCTTTGTCCTTTAGCCTACTTTTACTCGAGAAGCTGTGCCACCCTCTCTGCCTTAATCAGGGGCTTAAACACTGACCTCCTCAGACAAAGGAAATATTTTCTCTTTGAATGGGGGTGGGGGGCATGTCTAATGATGACACATGTACTGTATTAGCTGTACTCAGACACTCTTGTCACAGTCCTCGATAGATTATTGTACCCTGGTGTCATGTCACTTAAGGCACGAACTGCATCAGTTTTAGTCCTCTAGTTGCCTTAAAGTCAACATAAAATGGCATTTGGAACCCGTTCTTCTTTCATAATGTGACACATTTCCTGCTAAATTCAGTCAGCAGGAAATCAAAACGTATAACTTTAGTGCAGTGTTGGAAGTTTTTTTTTTTTTTTTTTTTTTAATAAAAACTCCTTATCCATGCACATTTTTTTTTATGTCCCCTCACAACATTGTCTGTTGATGATATATTTATTGGTGCAAGGACAGGGCAATAATTCCTTGCAGCAATTTTTCATATTTTGAGAAAGTTTTGCTCGCATTGTGTCGATTTTCCTGAAAAGTTCTAAATCATCTATTTAAGTTTCGTTCACTACAGCCATCCATATTCAGGCGAAGATTAAGATAAATAAACATTGTTGCCTTGGCATCTTAACTGAATGCTTATTAACAAAATAACTAATAAATATTACAATGACTAAAATTGAAAAACAAGAGTAACAAGAATCTTGTACGTCATTAATATGAAGACTCACATACTCAGGTGTCCAGTGTGTTTCCACTGAACCATTACAAATGAGTGGAGATGTGGAATGTTGAGGGCAATGTACACGCTGCTCCTTTCTCTTCACCCACATCCATTTTTAATGTGCCCAGACCTGTATGCCTGTAGCAAACCGATAGCCTTGACGGTGTATTCGTTCACCAGGTATATATTATGCTAACGCATCCCATCTGGCAGATGTACTCTGCATGCACCCTATCAGTCTTCCCTATACTTTTACTTAAACAGTCATTGTTTTTCCAACCATACTGTCAGTTGCAATATCCATGCTCGTAAAGTGTCACAAAAAGTGAAACTCAGTGCGGTGTACTTGGCTTCGGGCAATAGAAAACAGTTGAACCAGACATCAGAGGAAAAAAGAAAACTGACCCTGATCTTTAAAGGTTCTTTCTCTTGCAAGCGGGAATTTGTGGGCCAAGCTGGCAGAATTTGCATGCCATTCTCACAAAACAAATGTAAATGAGGATCGCACAAACAGAGTCTATGTAGGACCTCAGGACTGGCTGAGCCAAGACCAGGACCTGCTTACTGGCATCAACCTTTACGTCCAGTGATCCAGTCCAGTCATATGAAAGCCTAATTTCTTGTTATATAAGATTTTTTTTGTTGATGTATAAGATATAGTTTAATCAGAACAAGGATTTGTTTATAATGCAATAAAAAAAAAAACATCTATATGCAAAGTAAAATAACACAATGTTCCAAAGTGTAATGCAAAGATTAGGTGTGCATTCAAATGAAAATGATCGATGTGCAAAATGATTTATTTTTAAATCGTTTTATATTATTTTATTTTTTTCTGGAAATATTCTTACTGGATATGAAGATATGAAACTGCAGCACACAAATTTTTGTATTGTTAATCAGATTAAAAATACAGACCAAGATATGTATTACTTGAAAAATTAAAGTAAAATTTAATAAAAATACACAGTTTAAGAAATTGCTGTCTCTGGGTGGGTTGGTTAGTTGAATGACTAGTTGAGTGGTCTTATAGAAATCATGTGTAATTGGGTTCACCAAACCATTAAAAATTAAACTAGTCGACTACTAATTAACTAGGCTGTTGAATGATATTCAAACATCCTGCCCAGCCATTATAAAAGTGCTTATGTGAGATTTTCAAATGCACTCTTGTTGCTCTTGGCCCACAGAGACCCAAGCCCCATGAATCAGCGAGTCAACAAACAAGTCAACAATGATGTCAACCTGAGAATACAGAACCTCAACACTGTCATCCGACACATCAAAAACTACTACCAGGTGAGATCTCTTCCTCCATGTCCGGTTGCAATGAGAAAAGTACTTCCTGATACCTTCTTTTTTATTTTTTAAGACAACATTGTGTTTGTGTGTGATCGTATTAAATGCCAGACAGCAGCTGGTCTCTGCAGACATAAGGTGTCATGGGGATTAAACCTGTCTGCAGATGTGACTGAAATTGTGGGTAGACGCCTTATTTTTATCTGCATAGAAGAGATTCTGTTACATCAAGCCTGTTTAAACTTTTGATCCTAGTTATTATGTAAAGGCAGCTAGTATGGGATGTGCAAACCTATGTATATTCTGAATCAGCTAGTTGTTGGGTCACTGGGTATAATGTAGCTGCTTTAGCATCATGACCGTCTGCCACCAGTCAGAGATGTTTCCTATTTCCTGATATTAAAACTAAAAACAAGTAAAAGCAAAGACAAATCTACTAGTTGACCTCCCTTACTGATCAGTTGGTTGTTGGACTAGTTGACCCTCTCACTCAACCATACATATAGGAATGCATAATGGTATTTGTTATAATTCTTAAAAATGTATCGTTAGATATCTGATATAAGGAAATATTAGTAATTTACATTTTTAGGTTTTTGTATAACTTATGCCATTTTAAACGAAACTTATTTTAAAAAATATATATATAATAATATTATATAATTCAATAATTCCTTGAATGTATATAGTGCTTTTTGGCAAATTATTAACAATTTAAATGTTCTAATAAGTACATTTTATAATGAATATCTAGTTTCATATTGTATGTTAATTATAATCTTATCATGCCTAAATTCACAAATTTATTATTTTATTCTAGTATTTTAATTATTTATGTTTTATTTTGAATTTATTTAGATAAAATAGTGAATAATTTTTTAATCATTTTAATTTAAAAAATAATTTAGCTATTTTTATTATGATATTTTAAAATCCTTGTATGTGTGTGTGTGTGTGTATGTATATATAAATATATATATATATATATATATATATATATATATATATATCACAACAATGTT
>JAUMHI010000061.1:14434449-14470570 GCA_032359435.1 Enteromius unitaeniatus
TATTTTTTGAAAGTATTTTATATGGATGTTCATTGGGTTAATATAGGAGTGAGAATGGTTTGCAAGATCTAAGTCAAAGGTGGTCTATAAGAGGTTGAAAGTTTTTACCAGAGGTTGTAGTCGTAATTATAGTGATTATTGTGAAGAACACAGGGAGACATGAAAGGTCTTTCTTAACAGCGTATTTGAGAAACAGCATATATATAGCATAATTTCTGGTCTCAGAGAAAACAGTTCTCAATCACAATTACTGCTGGAAGGAGGTTTTTATGTTGTTGGGTTTGGGAGTTGAAAACATCTGATTGGTTTGGATGGTTCTGGGCAGCGTCTCACCATCTGAGCAAGCGTTTGGCACATCTGACCCCCTTTTCTCTTGGCAGAGCGTCTCAGAAGCATTCCTGCTCAGGCCTCACTGCTTTCCATCCCAACTTAGAGAAAGAAGACTGATTCAGTTCAGTTGCTGGGAATTGTCTCTCACTCGATTACAAAATAAAATGTAGATAAATCATTTACTCACTCATTTTATTTCTTTAGACTGTTGTTTTAAGGAATGTAACCAAATATTCTCTACTAGTGTGTAAAAGTTTAGGCCCTTAGACCAAGCATGATTAGTTTTTATTATTTATTGTTAGGATACTGTACACGGACACTCTTTTATTGTTTATCACTTTTTCGTATTAAATACGATTAGGACACCGTGATTAATGGGGAAGGGGTATCAATGATGGTTTATAGTCTTATATTTTTGCTCTGCCCTACTTTTACCATCCAACAGGTTCTTTCTTTGTGCAGTTTCAAATGAACACTCTGCAGTAGGCAGCCGAGATATTAAAATAACCTCTTGCTGATTAGTGTTATTATGTATTATGCAAGATTTTGGCAGAGTGTCAGAATATAGTAATCACACACACAGTGCACACTCCTCCAGTGATGGAAGGCCCCCTTAACTGCATATTTGGCTTGGGTGGAGCTCGCCTTAGTGTTTTTTTTATAGGTCACCCAATAGGTTCAGTAATAAGTAACTGAGAAGTTTGTGTTCATATAGAAGTGCCTTCACCTTGGCATAAAAAGCATTTTAACCAAGCACTTTAACCAGAAAAGGGGCTTTTAGATATCTTGAGTCAGCGTGGTAAAACCCAGCTTATTTGTTGATATTCTTTGATCTTAATACACTCTATGGGTTGTTTGTGGTGTTTGAAACAGGCCAAGAGTCTCAATTTCCTCATGTGGCTCGTCCAAGACACACACAAAGTGCTCAGTCTCAGCCCAAGAGAATCTGTCCTATGTGACCCCGGAAATGGACTTCAGAAAGCAACATTTGAGCATCTGCGGCTCAGTGCTCTGCTGAACAGAACCAGATGTGTTGTTTTATCCCGTGTTAATCGCTCCTCCTGAGACCCACGTATGGGGGTCTAAATGGGGGAAGGGGTCACTGTAATGTGAGAACTGAAACCCTCAGGACCCCCTGAAAATGCAGTCCTAAAGACATCAGGCTAATAGCCAAAGGAAATGCTTTTGTCATGCATTTGCTTCAGATTAGGCCTGTTTGTTTTCTTCTAATGATTTAGGAGTTGAGTCATTAGCTGTTTGTTCTATCTTCTCATGTCCTTCTAAACTATAGTGATCCCTCACAAACAACCTGGACCCCAAGTACATAACACAACGATAAAAAATGAGGTGTTAACACTGAATCAGCTGACTCAGTGTTATGGTTAGCTAAAGTTTACCATCTACAAATCTGTAATATATTCATTTATTACCTGGAATAACATGGCTTGATAAACAACAGCTGGCATCAGTCAAGGTTGAGGCTTGCTGTACTTCTAGCAGTATGTGCACAAGTAATATCAATGTATCTTTTTATCAATAAATTTGCATTCAGACGCAACATAGCATCACTTATGCGTCTGCTATGAAAATGTGTTGCCCTATTTGACGCATCATTGAAGTACCATATTTGGCTGATAATCAAAAATAGCATTTTGTTACGCAACCACATAAGTTGCAAAGTAATGGTTAACCTACTTCCAAAGTCATTTCGTAAAAACTTCTCCTGCACCAGTTTATATTGTTGGGATTGATTTCTACTGCTATTTTTTTTTTTCTTTTTTTTTTAAGTGACCTGTCACACCATTGTTGAAATAATTAAAACAAACATCAGTGAGAGAGATACCAACTACACAATTGAATAACTATAATCAATGTCAAATATCTATACTGTTGGCTAATCACAATCAATATTTGTGACAATATACCGTTCATGAATATAGAACAACTCAATTTGTTGCCTTCCTCATTCCATCAATTTGTATTGATTTGTAGAAATAACTAGAGCATTGTATTCGTGATCAACATAGAAATCTGAGATGAACTGACATTCTCTCTTTTTGTGAAGTGTTTTCTCTCTCAGCTATAAACTACATTGTGTATGTCACCGTGTACAGAAATGGCCCAGAAGGCCAGAGAGATAAGCGGGTGGCTGTAGACTGGTCTTTTATGCTCATTTGAACAAGTCAAACAATGTTATACATTTCTAAAAAAGATCTATAAACTGGAAAATGGCTGTTGACATGAAGGCTAAAATAACACGCATTGTCTGAGCATGTTCATGTAGCAGCAGCAGCACAGGAAGTGAGCGTGATAAAGGAATATGCGTATGATTTTAGTGATTAATTAGTGGTGTTTGCTAAGGCAAGTCTTGTTATTACTACTACTTGTACTATTTACTTGTAGTATTAAGCTTTGGTGCATTTTTGCTACAACCTGTTCTTGCTGGAAACATGTATGAAGGATGACATCACATGGCTTATTAAGGAGAGGTGCGCTTACTCTGCTTAGCCTTAAGACTGACATTTTTTTGCCTGGTGAACAATACGATTTGCAACCAAATCTTAAGCTTCCATTGAATGAAAACTGAGCCATGTCAGAACCAGGAACCAATGGCATTGGGCCATAGAGAGTGGAAAGTTTCCCAAGCAATGTGAATACCAGCAAGAATATTTCAAATCGAAAAATCTTCTCCACAATGTATATATTCACGTGGAGTACAAAGAATTGGTTGCTTCTCACGTTAGCGGAAATGCATGTTCACTTCCCCCAGGTTCACTCACCCCAACTAAGAACTGGCACCAGTATAATTTTTGTCTGTCAGAACGTCTTGACCCTGGCAACCACCCAACACACCCCAGGCATTGTGTAGGCAAGTTTTGCGCAAGTTGGCGTCACTCATATTTATCAAAGAAGCATTATTTTAAATTGTCAACATTGTGGGAATGACTAAAGATTGTACTAATTGGTTGTCTTTGGGTATGTGATCAAATGTGTCTGTTATATGGACTACTGCAGCCTGGGTAGATCAAAAACAACATCCATCCAAGTCTGGATTCCCCAGATCAATGATAGGCACTGGAAGATTTTTTAATGACTTGTTGCGATCTGAACTAAATATTTGCACACAAGGCGAATGTCTCGCATTTGGTTATGAAAGAGATTCCAGATCGCCAAATGCCAATATGATACATTCTCCCAGCTTAGCCTAGATTTAGGTTTAAGCCTAAAACCTAACACTGGGTGATTTAATTTACACTGACCAGATTTGCCCTAGTTTTATCGAGGAATTGAGAATGTATAATAATCCGTACATATTGTAGGTTCGCGTTCAGAGTCCCAGTCTCCCAATTTCTGCTTTCCCCAATTAGGTTCGCTCTAAAATGACTCTGTGTTTGCTAACCAGAAAGTGTCCCACCGCAGAGATCAGGGCTACAGACAGTGGGAACAATGGACCTCTGGGGGAGGGGAGGGGTAGTAGTTGGTTCCTCCCTGCTTATTGTCTGGAGAGCAAGTCATTATGAGCATGAGCTCCTGTAAGCCGACTCTTCACAGAGCAGGAACATGAGATATGTGGTCTGCCCAGGGCCCATGCCTAATGAACCGCAGTGGACCACAACAACACATAACACCATGTTAGAACATCCAGCCAAAGCTGATTTGTTTTAGAATTTGGTTCTAATTGGCTCTTTTGAAAAAGTTTTGTATGTGCCAGCTGTCTTTGTTTCTGAATTAGGTTTGAAGGTTGCCCTCTTGACCCGCTCTTTTCAGCCAGACCAACAGTCTGAGCTTTCCCCACTGGTCTGTAAGTTATTGCGTTCCTCAGTTCCACATGCTACATTGTAAAAGCAAAACCCCCTCTTGACTAGTGCCACAAGTATAATCTTCACAGTTTGATTCAGATCACTGCAATAGCTATCTAAAAGGATGTGGTTAAGACTCATTTGTGAATAACCCTCATGCAAGCTCTGTAAACGAGCACAGTCGTGTGTTAAATCGATGTTCCCCGCACACTTGGCGGGATTTTGCAGGTTTCACCATGACTCTGAAAGAAGGGAGGTGTCTTTGGGTTAGCCTGCTAGCTCTTTGTTCTACTGTTTGCTTGCGTACAGTGGAGATGACATGACCGTTCCCGGAGGTGTACAGTTTCTCTTTTGCCATAGAGCAACCCTAGAGGCATCTTTGCCTCGCACACGTTTTGCTTCGCTTCAGTATTTCTCTCAGGCACACGTGAACATACGCACTCACTTGTTCATTACCTTTATAAGGCATGTGTCTGTCGCTGAAAACAGGAAACCCCCTCCAGAGACCGGCTGCTGTGGGAAACCCAAAAGCAGAGCCTCCTGGACTGTTTTAAAGCTGGCTTATTTTACTCTCATACCATCTCCATCTCATATTCTCTGCCTCCTCCCTTTCTTGTCTCTGCCAGCACTGAACTGTTACAAGATACAAAGTGCACAAAAAGTGACAGTCACTTGTTCAGTTACTTGCCCAAAGATTGCCAAGCTAGTAGAGGGGAAAATTTGCAACAGCAGACTTTGGCGCAGCATGTTTTCACGTGTTTAGTGAGATCATGGGTTCACTCACTGTGCAAAAATAGGAGACTGGGTTTAGGAAAGACTATAATGTAAAATCTGAATGAGGTTGCAAACAGTCATGATTACGATTGATGTCTTTCTTGGAATTTCCAACTTGAAAGTTGTAATTTATGATATGATATAAGTTCATAAGGGTTCACTTGCATTTTTAGTGCTGGTGCAATAAAATTAAGAGCAAAGGGTGCATATTATACTGTTTTCTGACCAGGTATGATGCAACAAGTAGTTTGTTTGTCCACATTGAATGGAAAATTGGGGAATAATGCATTTGCAGTTTACAGCCAGTCAAAATATATTGAAACGCACAGTGCTCTACTTTTTTTTTAACGACAGAGCAAACCACTGATTAACATGACGAATAATATATTAGGACAAGATGTTAGGTGTGTAATTGACATTTGTGGACATTATCATTCATTTGCCGCCTCCGAAAATTATGGGAAATTAGTAGTATTTTATTCTGGATTTTCCTCATCAACAGTAAACGAAAGTGAATCATTCTGACAAGACAACAATTTTGTACTCTACTATTTTTTTGTTGCCTTTATACATTTTACATCATCTTGTTGTTGTTTATGGGCATAGTGCTAATTTTATATGATGTTTTTTCGTGTAAATGAGGTCATAGCTGAGCCTTTATTGTTTTAAGGCAGGTCTTTGTTTCTGTGTCTCTATTGTTGGTGCTTGTTTGTGCTCCAGATAACGCAGACTGAAGGTTTCTCTATTTATTAGCTGCCATATGGAGCAGTTCTAGCCTTCCACGTGTCTTTGATGGACATCTGTTGCTTCCAAATGTGACACATGTAGCAAACATTGCTTCTGTGGGCCTCTGGTCAAAGATCAAGCTGTTTTTAAAAGGTAACGATTGAACCCCCCCCCCCCAAACAAGATTCTCTTGCTCAAGCCAAGAAGTGTCTTTCTCCTCCGCTGGGGTGTTTGGAGACAGAGGTCCCAGCATCTGAACATCTACACTGATTTGGTCCAGCTGCTGTGGTGGTCACTATACCTCTCTGGAATGGGACAGAAGTGGGGGGATGTTCCACTAGGCTGCTTTTATTTAATGGAGAATTGGGGGAAAGAGGGAGGTGGTGTGGCACTCCAGGTCAATTAGAGTTGCCAGGGAGTCTGGAATGCCCCTCTCTCTCCCTTCTGTCCCTGCTGTTGCCCTCAGAGTCAATAGGAAGTGAAAGCTTGTGTCCTGTAGGAATTAGGTTTCCATTTCTAAGCCACTTGTTTTGTACAAGGATTTAAGGAGTTTATTCTGAGGTTCTGTTTTCTTGAGTTACCTACTGTGTAAATCATGCGTGCATTATGCTTTGCTGTTTTTTGTGAACTTGCTGTTCTTTGTGGAGGTATCACAAATGCTATTAGATTTCTGATAACAGGAAGTAGTGACAATTTCTGGCTGATGTGTCACATGGCAGCAGCGCTCACCTGGACTCTTTGTGCAGTTTGCTCAATTGTTAGCTGCTGATGTTAGTGCTCCTCTGTTTGGACACTAGTTGATGTCTTGGTCTTTATGTGGTTTCAAGCTTTTATGATTCTCCACATTCTTCTAACAGAAGGTTGAATAGGGACTCAGATTGCACATCCTGCATCAAAAACAATGTAACTGGAACTGCTATATTGTGTGCTAGGGGAAAAGAACCAAGGGTTTCGTTCTAAACATGAGGAACGACAGAATTCCTTTAAAAATGTCCTTCGGAGGTATACACAAAATACCAGTTATTGGTTAGTGTTAAGTTTAAAAATGAAACACTGCAAAATAAAAATGAGCTTTTTTAAGTTAGCATATACTGAGCAAAATTATGTATATTAAACTTTTCTGAACATTAATGTATACTGTAACGTACATGATCAAATTATTAGTGTTTTGGCTTGAAATGTCACACGTCTCATTGTGATTGAGTCCTTCATGTATGCGATTCTTTTTTGTGACCTTGTAAGTGCAATGATCTTCTGGTAAAAATGTCAGACTTCTTTCTGGTGACGAATCTGTTGACAAAAATCTCTAATATCAGCTCATAACCAATAAGACACCATTGTGTATCATGTTTCGTATAGTGTTGTAGTTGTTTAGTTTAAAAACTGTTTTACATCAGTATAATTATGTCTGTATGTAGTTTAAGAGCTTTGGAAAACATGGCATTCTGCCAGTATAAAGTCCTTTTCAAGGTTTTTTGTTGCCTGCTGTGTTTGGGCAGGAACTCTGTGGATTGCACTTATTTTAAGTCTGGCTGTATGTTTGTGTTCATGTCCAAAACTGTACAGCGTGTGGTTTACTCCACACAAGAGTGAATATAGAACGCTGGGCCGCTGAGTAGACACAGAAATGGGGCCACGATATTTTGGTTAAATTGACCTTCACTTTCAATAACACAAAACGGCATAAATAGACATAGACATTTATACGAGCATGTTTACCACAGCCCTGGTTGAACATGTGGCATGACCTGCTCTGCTGAATTAGATATTGATCATTTGTGGGTTTCTGCATTGCACATTCAGTGAAGAACCCTCAGGCACAACTGCAGTATGGCTCATTGTAACATAGAAGAGCTGAAGTGGACCACCATGACTGATGATTAGCCCCTTTTTGGCAACAGTATAGTCTTCTTGTGGCTATGCGTTTGCCTCACTTTTCTCCAGTGTAAGACTTTTTCCACATTTCTCCATTGTTTCACAAGGTTTTGTTCAGATTTTCAAAATAAATAAAAACAGATTTGTGACATGAAAACAAGGTTATGGATTAATGAAATAAGATGTCTGTGCAAGTTTGTTTGTTGTCCAGTAGCATGAACCGTCTCAAAGATTCTCCGGTTTCTTGTGTGAAGTACTCTTGTGTTTCCTCATTCCTGTATCTGTGTTGGCTGCAATCTCAGAATGGAACACAATGGCACCGAATGCTCCTGTTACTCACTTCTATTCATCTGAGCTTGGCCTATTCTAGTCATGTGTTTGTATCGTGATAAACACAAACGGTCATTTTAAGAATTGCACTCGACATCAAATATTTTAGAAAATTTTTCAAAACTGATCAGAAGTTTTTTTGTTTTTTTTTCCTATATGCTCAGTTAACTTTTATTTAAACAAAAAATACATGCCTGAAGAAGGTCAGTGGGCCGAAAAAATTGCTGTATTGCTGTACATTTCTATATTTAGCATGGACTGATAGTGTGCGGAATTTCTTATTAAATTAATCTGACAATGCCATTGGAATATTTTTCCTACCTACCTGTCAATTTCTCAGGTGTGCTAAGTTTGTGTTAATTGACGAAAAATACTATGAAAATTCGAATACTATAATTAGGGCTGCAACTAATGACTATTTCAATAGTCGACTAGTCATTATGAACTGCAAAAAAAAAAATATATATATATATGGCTTTGTATCTTTTGTATATTTAATATATTTTGTTTTTAGCATTTTCCTTCCATTAAAAAGATGAAACACAAAAAAATTAGAAGACATAACATTTATTGCTTCCAAGTGCATTTCCTGCATAGCAAATATGAATGAAACATTTGCAGTATTGCAGTAAACAAGTAAACAAAAGAGTTGCAATCAGCAATTAAATAAACACTGTTCCATAAACTAAAGTGCATTGCATGTAAATATTATCGCCGCCCTTCTCCAGGCTCCCGACTGGAGTGGGTGCGTGGAGAGGAGGGGCACAGGAGTGAGCTTATTTGGCGGTGGGTGATGAGGCCCATGTGAACTGAATGAAGCCTCATCACCGCCACTGTTAAAAGCCGAGCACGCCTCTCCTCGAGAGACTGGTCTTTTCCCTGTGCATGCACGCTGGTGTCCTCGTGGGTCCAGGAAGTGAGCGGAGGGAGAGCGAGCCTTCAGAGACACTGGACGTCGGAGACGCGAGCCACTCGAAATAAGTGCCGTCAGAACGCGAGTCGTTAGAGGGCGAGCCGCCCGAGCAAAGAGCCACCAAAGACGAAAGAATCGATAGTTGTGAGCCGGCGAAGATGAACGCAGCTGGACTAAAATAGACTCTGCCCCTTCCCTGGACTCTTATCCCTTGAACACTCCCTAACCTTCACGTCCCAGGAGCACAAGGGCACCAGTTCCCCTTTTATTTTGGACACTTTTTTCCCCCTTTGGACACTTTCTTTTGATTATTTTGTTAATAAAAAAGCCTCCCCAAGGCCTGACACCACGTCCACTGTGTCTGTTTTTGGTTCCTCGCGTTACATTGGTGACATCACTAACGACCCGTCGACAACTAATTTAGTAGAATTTTGGCATCGACTACTAGTCGACTAGTCGTTGCAGTCCTAACTATAATATTATTTAAACTAGGCCTAACTGTTAACTAATTGAGGAAATAGCTCACCCAAAAAGGAAAAGTTGTCATCATTCACTTCAAATCTGTATGGATTTCTTTGTTTTCCTGACCACAAAGGAAGATATTTTGAAGAAAGTTTGTAACAAGACTGTTTTGGGTCACTATTGACATCTATAGTATTTTTTCCTACTATGGAAGTCAATGGTGACCAATAGCGATTGCTGAATAAAATAAGCAGTTTCATTAAAAAATCCTCAAAATCTTTGTACAGAATTAGCCCATGATCAAAGCCATCCTATGTGTATTTGATTTTCTTTCTTCAAATGAATGCAATTGGAGTTACATTAAAAAAAAAAGTCTTTCCAGTCTTTATAATGGCAGTGAATGGGGGTAGAGAATTTGAAGCACTTAAAAATGCAGTCATCTTTCATAAAAGTACTCCACATGGCTCTGTTTTTTTTTTTAAAAGACCTTCTTAAAGTGAGTCGATGCATTTGTGCTAGATAATATCCAAATGTATAAACCATAATCTATAACTAACTTTTATATGTGTGTTGATGAGTTGTTTAGACTGATTTGTGTACAAAAACTTTCTGAATTCCGAGCTCGCTCTCCCAGTATATAGATAATGATCCTGTGTTGACCGCATTGGCCTGTAATGCTGAACCCAGCAGAGGTTGGGCAGATACCAGTGTGTACCTCTGTGAAAACAGCCCCAGAGCCAAAGATCTCCTGTCCTACTTTACCATTCAGGCATTGTTCCACAGCAACAGAGGAAATGACCTCAGGAAGGTTTTTATGAAATTTTCCAACTATTCTGACCAGTTGCACAATGACTTTATAAGACGTATGCCAAACCATAATTTGTTTCTTGATTTTCCTGTGACGTAATAAAGCATGAAGGTGATAAAGGTGATGAGGTTGTCTTTGCTGTCCTGATTTGACTGTGGAAAATGCCGCTTGGATACTGATTGAGGTTTATGAGGCCGGCAAAACCAACACTCCCATATTTCCTCAATATGAAATCAAAATTGGCTCCACATTTCCTCCATTTTATAGAATTTTTAGTGATCCTTCAATCATCATTTCATTTTCAGAGGACTTTAGAGAGAATATGTGACTCTTATAACAAACACCTAGCTGGCATTGTGATATGGATACATGCCCATCAATAATTTACTTCAGGCAAGTAGTTTTCAGCAGTGATGCAATTGCAGGCCCAGGTCGGTGTTGTCTTGATATTATCTACTATGATGAAAAGCTAGCCTATTTTTGTGGAGATGTTACATTTCAAACAACAGTCCCTCCCTGTTTTGTTATGTGTATTTGCAGTCGTTACTACAGTCGTAATGTACCTGAAATGGTGTAGTCACCTTAAGTTTCCTAAGCCCATCTCTGTCAGGCAAGAAACGTTAACTGATCCGTCATCGTTTTTTCCATCCTCAGCTGTTAGTTGAAACCAGATACTAACGCTGGCACGAAAGCCTCCTCGTCTTGCATATGACTCAAATCTAGTAATTAGCCTGCTTGAATTTAGCAGCGCAGAAATGATCAGGTTAACTGGCAATTAAAGAATGAAGTGTTTATGGAGAGAACGTTTCTTAACGTGACACTACTGTACACACCCCATAACCGTGCAGCTGTCGAATCAAACACCGTAAAGAGAATTTTTTTTTTCCCTTCTCAGGTTGAAATGTGCTCCCTCATGTAATTATACACACCAGACTGGCTGTCAGTCAGAAAACACTTACGTTTCTTCCCAGAGTGCATTGCTTGTTCCATTGTGCATAGTTATCTCATAAGTGGTCTTGCATCAGTGGTCATGAAAATACAGGAATGACAAGACTACTCAAGTGGATTTTTTTTTTAGGTTTGACTTGCGTTTAGTGAAAAGAAAAATACATTAGGGTTTTTACATGTTGATAAGATAAGGGGAGCTGATGTAACGGCGATGTATAAAGGAATTGCAATACAATAAACTTAGACTAGAGTTAGTCTAATACTAAAAATAATACTCTTACCTAAATGTTGTATCAAGAGATTTGTTTCCTTTAGTTGGCAATAAAAAGAGAAGTTTAGTAGAATGTTGATGCTGCTCATTTCCAAACAATGCGGTGTCCGTGGCTCTTGGACTCTTTAAAGGACAAAGGAAATATTCAACTGTAAAAATAGTACATACGTCTGCAGCTGCTTTTGCTGTTGTTCAGTGCACTTCCACAGACCAAATTAATTTCAGTTAATTTCATAATCTGGAATTTGATCTGGGATTTCATGCGAGGGGGATAGATTTCCACATAAAGATTTTGCAATGTGTAAAAAGTGGACTTGAACAGAGTTGCTTGGGTTAAGTGATTTCTGGGTGACAATATACAACAGACATTTTAGCCCATAAGGTTTTGACAAGAGTAGATGACAGCAAATGTCTCCAGTTTTTGCTAATATAATCACACCTTAAGGGTAATACATTGGTACCATATTGTTTTTTGTTCAACATTGGAAATTATTTAAATATTTTAGTATCATTTGATGTTGGGTATTTTATCGTCTAGTATTTGACATATTAACACTCATCAGAACACACAACAAACTAAATTTTACAGAATTAAAATTTTGGTCAGTTATCCTCTATAAAACTAATGAATCATTTATATCGGCAAAATATTATTTTAGTGCAGACTAGCTACTGATTATTCAAAGTCTTCTGAATTTAAGTCATTATTCGCTGAAAATCCCTCCATCGTAGTTTACAAATACTATTTCTGTTTGCGTATATTTAAATGAAGCATGAGGATGGTTTGTACCGATTATGATGTCTATGATATAAATAAAAAAATATATAAACGGTTCTCATGTACCTCATAACAATTCAAAAAGTTTGTAAAAAGAGAATTTTGGGAGCGTTGCTTTTAAAGTATTCTCTGTGTTTGTGAATGAGCATGTGTAAGAAGACAGCAGTAAAGAATGGAATGCTCACAGGCCTCTGCTTTGACAAAGGCAGCATGGTCTGGCCCTGGCCTCAGCTGGGCTGGCTCTATTATACTGGATGAGGGTCGCGTCTCCGTTGGTCTCTTCACACAAAGACCTCCCCTGGGAGTCACTCCTCTGAGAAGGAGATGGAGTTGTCAGCAGGGGGTTCGGGATTGATTGATGTCAAATGAGATAGCACACTTTTTCATTAGCTGTGTAGCCCTGCACTTGGGTGAGAGTGTGTGTCCACTTGCAGCATTGCTTCGGTTTGGTGAAGGTTGAGATGTGCAGAACTGCATATTTTGGAGATTGAATCGTTAGTAGGCTGCTGGTCTAATCCGGCCTGTATAATCAGGCTGGTTCACACAAGATTTTTTTCCGTTCAAAAACAGCCAGAAGAACCACAATGACTCATGACTCTACACGCGTTTTTAAAACTTGTCGTTGTGTAATATTAGGAAAATGTATGTAATATACAAGTGATGTAATAAAATGTAATAATTAGTGTCAAAAAGCTTGTATGCATATATGGATTCTCCTTGTGATCTGTGGGAAAGCTTTCAGAAGTGATTCCGAAAAAGTTTCTTGTCAGTTGCACAGAAACAATAAATCAGGTAAGTAATTCTGTCAGTCATTTCAGTGCTCTTATCTAAGTGTGTTTTGGAATGAAGGGTTTGGTCAATTGGACCTGTTTGGTCTTGTCCTTTGTGTACTTTGCTGAGCTTAGTTACCCTGGAGGCCATTGTGCTTGAAGTCAAGTCCATTTGTATATGGCATACCTGCATATCCTCAATTCTGGATGGCACTTTTTTTCTTATGATTTAAAAAATATATATATATTGCCTAGCTTATGTTTTCCCTTTATGCTGGAATTTGATGCACCCCACCCAATACATGCCTTGTCTGGGACCGCTAATGTTTCCCACTTCCAGTTTGATTTCCTGCCTGTCTGTTTAAAAGTAGGAGTTTCCTGTTCCCACGTTACCAGCGACCCTGTTTTAGGTCCTCAACCCAAATATTGACAGTCGTACATCTCCCAGGCAGGCTGCCATATTGAACCATGCCTCCTTCACCACTCGCTGTTGTGTTTTTACATAGGTCTAATGTTTAGGGTGCCATCACAGTCTGTTTACAGTGAGCATGTTTTCTGTTTTCTCTCAGGAGCATCTTCAGCAGCTCATCCTCATGAATCTGCCCAATGTGCTGGCCATCGCCAAGGATCCATTATCAGGTATTGCTCATACACTGTAAATAAACCACTAGATCATTCTACATAATAGGTGTTTTTCCAGTGAACTTTTACATGGACTTAATAAATTAAGCTAAATGAAATTGTGTGTGTGTATGTATATTTATATGTGTATATACAGCCGAGGCCAAAAGTTTTGAGAATGACACAAATATTAGTTTTTACAAAGTTTGCTTTGTTTCAGTGATGCACTGAAATATAATTACAAGCACTTCATACGTTTCAAAGGCTTTTATCCACAATTACATGACATTTATGCAAAGACTTCGACTGGGCATGCTCTCAAGTGGGCAATCAACTTCTGGGCCAAATCCTGACTGATAGCAACCCATTCTTTCATAATCACTTTTTGGAGTTTGTCAGAATTAGTGGGTTTTAGTTTGTCCACCTCACCTTGACCACAAGTTCTCAATGGGATAAAGATCTGGGGAGTTTCCTGGCCATGGACCCAAAATTTCAACGTTTTGATGTATATATATTAATTATATATATATATATATATATATAATATATAATGTGTGTGTGTTCCAACGTTACCTGCGACCACGTTATATGTGTGTATATATAAAAATAAAAACTGGAATACATGTTAACAGGGTTGATGTTATTATAATTTAATTGTAAATTATGCTTATAAGTTCTTTTTAGAAAAATTATTTCATGCTGGTGTTTTTACAAAATCCAGTATTTAATTCTTAACTAACTAAATCATGGTAACAGGGTTGAGATTTTAAGATTGTTGACTTAAAAAAAATATACTTTAACTTCTTGGACTGTTTGCTTATTAAAAAGGGACAACAAAACTTATTCTGTATTAATCATCCTACTTTCTTTCAATTTGATCAGTTGCTGTATCTTTACTATAGTCGCTGTAACTCACCTACTATCACGTTTAACTGTGCCCTAAAGCAAAACGTACGCCCTGCTGAACAAACCTCCTCATTCATCACCTCTCTCACACACACACACACACACACACACACATAAACGCCCTCTCACCTTCTGATACGGGGTGATCAGAGAGGGTTCAGGGAAGGAAACGCGTGCTGTGGACCTTGTAGTGTCAGGAGGAAAGGAGAAAGGCTGGAGGAAGCTTTTTGGGACCAAGCCCAGACCTGAGCGCTGAGTCTGTTGACAGTAGAGAACAGCTATGCAGGAAATCATGTCTGGAGCTCTCGTCAATTATATAATTTCTTGAGGCGTTAAACTTAAAAATTGGACTCTGTAGAATGCTGGAATGCTTGCTTTGAGAATCAAGTAATAAAGTCAAATTAAGTATAATGCAAAATTAAAAATCTAAAATGAAATGAGCTGGAGAAAAAAATATATATATATATATATTTTTTACCACACTAAATGTAACACATTTGTTAGCTGGCAAGTTTCAGAATGGCCGAATTCTAGTTGTTTAGATATCCCTACTTGTTTGAAATGTGACCGAGTTATACTAAGCAATTTTTACAGTAAGGTTTGCATTTAAATTGCTTTCATATTAGGTGACCCTGACACCTGATCACCTCTGTAGGTCTACTCCAAAATACACGTGGTACAGTAGACTGTTGACAAGAGACACGCATAACAGGCCTTTGTTATATTGAGGTGTGATTCTGATCTGCAGGTTGACATTTCTAAATGTGGATAGACTTTCCTTCTCTGCTCATGGTTGATGCGTTAAATACTTTTGCATATACAAAAATAACCCTTATCATAACTATGGCGTCTTTTTCTGCTTGTGATAGGTTATCAAAACAGTAAGAGATTCCATGTCTTTTCTGGGTGGTGTATTAGTTTACCTCAGCACATATTTGTTCAATAGGCTGCTTGTAATGTTGTGAGGAAAAACTCTCTGTGTTGTGAGTATATTTTCTCTTCACAGATGTCAATAAGGCTTTACATGTTTCAGGATGGGTTTTGGTGTGTGCTGGTGTATGCTTATTATCTTTGGTCAACATTTAGCTCTTGTACAGTATGTGTTTTTACATGAAGCTTCACTTATGATGAACAATAGTGTTTTCCCTACGGCTCCTCCCCTGCTGTGTGTGTAAAGGGGGTCCGCTGTAGGGTGGGGTGGCTTTGAGCAACAAACGGTCACTATGGCAACGGCACCCCCGCACCCAATCCATTCTCTCCAGAGTATTTATTAGTCTAAGACTGCCAGATGCAAACAAACTCACCAACACACAGACATAAGCTTCAAAAAAATCAGTAAAAATAACTTTATCTCAAAGGGCTTGTGTAATTGTGAAGGAGGTGGTGTGTTTTGTAATGGTGCGTGTCCTCCGTTTTAAATGGTAAGAACATGCTGACCACATGTGAATGAATGTTTCATTTAATGGGTGAAGAAAGAGAATATCTTTCTTACATCCTATGTTAAAGGTGCATAGCTCCAGTGAAATTGAAAATGTTGTATATATTCAGACTGCTTGAGCAGTATTTAAACCGTGATTGACCCTCTAGCTGTGAGGTTTGACTAAAAAAAGACTTATTTTATACAGTTTGCTTATACCATAGTAAACAAGTTTCATCCAAAATACCATAACTAATAAACTTATTGAAACATTAAGAAATGGAAAACTATGATTAAGCAATTAAGGATAGATACCTTCATTTCGAGTTTGATACCAACCACTGGTATTTCAGATTCTATAATAAACCAGTGTCATTTTAGTATTATTTATTTGCTATTATACTATTAATTAATATTTTAATAAGCTTTTATGGTTATATTTTGTGTTCTCGCTTTTAAGTTGCAATTTTTTTTTGTCATTTTGACACTGGCTTTTGTTAATTAGTTGTTTTTTAGATGTCTCTATTTTGTTTTATTATTATAATTTTAATTTTAGTCATTTTAGCGCTTTTAGTATTTTAAAATATTATTTTAATGGTGTTTACAAACGTCTTGGCAATTAAAATATTTTCAAAGTAAATTTTAGATTTGTACATTTATTTAATTTGCTAGTTTTCCATTAACATGAACAGCTTTAGTTTTAGCTAAAATTAATAGCAATCCTGAAGTCAATGTAAACAGGGTTTAGAAATGTGACCATATGTGACCATAAGAGATGATTTAATTTTTTAAAAAACACATTGGCTTAACTTATGTCTGCTAAAGTTTTTATGTCAACTTCCTCTTTTTAGCTAAAATAAATGTTTTTTGTTTCTTCTTTCATTTCTGTTGTGTTATTTATAGTATCTTGCTTTCAGTTCTTGTGATTTCTAACCATCTCATTCCCTCAGGTAAAAGCATGGAGGAGGTGAAGAGACTGCTGTTGCTGATACTGGGCTGTGCTGTTCAGGTAAACTGATTGAACTAGCAGAGATCCCCAACCCGCATTTTAACACCAGTGCAGGAAATCATATCCATGCCCGGGCATGCCTCTGCTCTTAGAGAGAAAAATGAACACAGGCTCATTATGCTACAAAATAAAGCCTTCATCCAGATATGTCTGAGAAGTCAGCACAGATTATTGGGTTGGATTTGCTTAAATGTTTTTCTGTCTCCTCCTTTTCCTGAGGATTGTTCCTCACGTGACTGTTCCACACAGGCCTACTTCTTTCTACTTTTACACTTTTCACCCCCTCTCTAGCTGGATTTTCTTGTTCTGTGAATGGATAATAAACCGCTCGCATTGATTTAGAGCCCTAAACTTCACAGCGTAACATTTGCCTGCTGATTTGCTTTCTGTTCCTAGTCACTTTGAGCTGGTCTAATCCTGCACCATAACTTCCTCTCACAGTATTCCAGTCACGAGGCACACAACTTTATCCCATTTGAAAGTATCTCCTGCATTTTTTCTTTTATTCAAAGAAGGGCTCTGATTTAATTCCCACTCTTTCATCTCTGCCAGCAGTTTCTTTGACTAATCACCATTAAGGCATACTAATTAATTCATGGGTAATGAATCTGGATTGTACAGCATCTATGGTAGACTTAACACTGTAAATCTTCTCCTTCCATCCCTTCTGTTTTTCCTCACTCTCTTTATTTTTCCCAACAGTGTGACCGGAAAGAAGAGATGATTGAGAAGATCAAGCTGCTTGACATTGAAACACAGACCGCCATCGTGACGCACATTCAAGAAGTGAGCTTCCCTGATTTTTCAGCCAATATCTTCTTATGTATATTGTAAATAGAGCATGTATTTAAGGTGCAAAATCCACTTTGATCGCAGGTAACTCACAACCAGGAGAATGTCCTGGACCTGCAGTGGATGGAAGTTGGGGAGATCCCAGCCGAGCAGCTGGACCCTCTGTCTCGGACCATGGCTCTTCACCTTCGCAAACTCATAGATGAGCGAGATGAGTCTTCTGAGGTAAGCCAATCTAAACAGCAGCAATGACAATCATCTATTTATTAGGAAGTAATACTAAAATTCCTCAAGACATTGCTCATCCCTGATAGGTCTGTTTTGTGTCTTTAGCTGGTCATAGAGCTGACCCAGGAGAGGGACTATCTTCAGTCTCAGCAGCCATCCAATCTCTTGGGCTTTCCAAGCCCTGAGCACACATCTCTATCTCCGGTCACCCTACTATCTAAAGAAGATCGACAGCATTTAGCGGTGGAGTTGGCCGACACAAAGGCCAAACTCAGGCGCTCCCGCCAAGAGTTGTAAGTGTGTTCTTATACAGTTACTTTACTTTATTTTACCTTGCTTTTATTCATTGACAGCTTTAGTGCTGTCAAAATGAAAGTCTTGTTTCGGACACTTAATCCTTGGCTATATGGTCGTCTACTAGTGCAGCCTATCAGCTTTGTAAGGTGTACTCTTGTGTATTTGCTTTCTACAGAGAGGAGAAGACCGAGCAGTTGATAGATGCCAAGAGCGAGATTGAGCGCCTGGATGCAGAGATCCAGAAACTCAAGCAAGAGGTATCATAAGACTTTCTATTTTCTTCCATTCACACTTCACATCGCCGACTTAAATCAGGAACACTTTACTGAAGATTCAGCATACAGTTAGTCATCTGTTGTATTTGTGTGTGAGTAGAACATGCAGTTGCTGGCAGAGGCACGTTCGGTGCGGGCGTACCGCGATGAGGTGGATGCTCTGAGGGAGCGTGCTGGAAAAGTGGATCGCCTGGAAACCGAACTGGCTCGCTTCAAAGAGAAGCTAAACGATGTCCATTTTTACAAGACACGCATAGAGGTAATCACTCACTCGCCAACCTATATTACATTTTAACATTTCAATGACTTCAGCATTGTGTAAAAACAGAGTTGGACATCTTTGTCATTATCTGGAAAAAATTAGAAGGGTAGGTTTCTTTTTAAGGTGACTAATGTACAGCTGCATGCTGAGGGCTCCTGCTGCTTTTATTTCTTAGATATAAAGCCTCAGGTGTCCGCTGAGGCCCTGAGCTGTCACTGACAGCCCCCCTGACTCTCTCAGTCTGCTGTCGCCTTCCTCGCCATCCCTTTTGATCTTTTCTTTTTGTCCATCTCTTCATTTTTCTCTCTCATCTCTCTTTTGTGCACAGGAGCTAAGAGAGGACAATATGACCCTGCTGGAGACAAAGTCCATGCTGGAGGAGCAGCTTACTGGGGCCAGGGGGCGCTGTGATAAACTACATGAGCTTGAGAAAGAGAACCTCCAGCTGCGCTCCAAATTGCACGATATGGAAATTGTAAGTGTTAAAGGAAATTTTTTTGAGGGTGTGTATATGCATCTGTGTTAAGAAAGTTAATCTTTATGCATCTTACAATTTAAAATGGTTTTGATTCGCAATGGGATTAGAAAACAATTCTTCATGCATCTTATTGTTTTATAACGTATGGGCAATAAAACATACTGTAGACCTAGTTGGTTCATTTCCAAAGTATGCGGTATCTTTGATACTTGATACTTAAGGGTTCTTTGGAATTGACCACAAGAATTCCATTGTTCCAGCAACTGTGGGTGCAAACATGCATTATGCAATGTTGTATTGCTGACTTATTGTAGTTCACATTGACTACCATCTTTTTCAAAAACATTTTTTGAAGCTGAAATCTCTAAATGAGTACTCTTTTCCAGCATTAAGTGTATGATTTTTTATTTTTTTGGTTTTGTGTGTTTAGGACAGGGACAGTGATAAGAAACGTCTAGAGGAGTTGTTGGAGGAGAACATGTTGCTGGAGATCTCTCAGAAACAAAGCATGAATGAGTCTGCTCACCTTGGCTGGGAACTGGAGCAGTTGGCCAAGAACAATGAGGTCAATGAGGGTGAGTCCACCTCACAGAAGCTCAGTTTAAAACCTTCGGAGACAGTCTCTTTACTCTTGAACTTAGAATTTGTGTTTTCAATGGTAACCCAACACAGACAGGTTTAGAAAAAAAACAACATGAAGAGTGAAAATTGGGCCGTGTGCTGATGTCCTATTTTCTGTTGCTTGTTTAAGAACCCATCCCAATGCAAATATATTGCCAACAGGGAACCGTGCCGTTTTTTTATTCATGCAAAGTAAACAAACGTTTATTTGCTACTAATAGTTTTTCCATGTGAAGCTTCTAGAGCAGCTTAAGCAGGCTCAAATGGGAGATTTTTAGAGTTGACAAGCACTGTCAGTGTTGACTTAAAAAAAAAAAAAAAAAGGTTCCTGAAATATCTCTACCCTTAGGCTGTTTGTAAGCCGTTAGGTGTGTATACATATTGTTTCAATTGTAATGCACAAGTGGCTGAGCATCTGCCTGCTGGATGTTTGCCACTCAGACTGCTCAAATCTCAAATGAGTATGAATACAAACTGCATAAATGGGTAATACTTTATTTTATGGTCTATTAACTAGTTACTTATTAGCATGCATATTAATAGAATATTAGCTATTTACTAGAACTCATTAATCACATATTAATGCCTCATTCTACGTTACCTTTTTCTACAACCTTAATCCTACCCAATACCTAAACTTAACTACCTTGCTAACTATTAATAAATGGCAAATTGGGAATTTATTGAGGGAAAAGATTAATTAATAGTGAATAAGTGTTCCCTATTCTAAAGCGTTACCCATAAATACAATACAAAAGTATTAAAGGGGACATAAGATGCCCATTTTCCACAAGATGTTTTTTTTAGGGTCTTCATCAAGTCTTAATATTTAAAGAGTTGGTTTTTTTTTTTTTGGTCATCCCCAACTACAGCTCGTAAGTCATTTGTGTTTGAGCTGAATGAGACCGCATCCAGCCGACTGTTGAAGCTGGAGAAGGAGAACCAGTGTCTTCAGAGCACCATCCAGGAGTTGAGAGAGGCCTCCATTAACATGGAAGAAGGTCAGCTGCACACACTGGAACTGGAAAGAGAGAATCAGAGCCTCAGCAAGAAGGTACATAAAATTTCTGCATTTCCTTTCAATGTTAACTGAGAGCCAGACCTTTGAATGCTGATGAGAGCTCTTCTGCGTTGTGTGTTTTAGTTGGAGTGTTTGCAGTCCCAGTTGGACCAGGAGAAACAGACCACTCAGGACATGGAGAACCTTGGAGAGGAGCTGCTAAAGGACAAACAGAGACTGGAAAGAACTATAGAGACAATCCAGGCTGATAAAGACAGACAGGTGAACATTTAAAGAAAGAAAGCACATGATGATCAGAACATTATGAATGAATAAATCATATAAATGTTGTTTATGTGTGTGGCCTATTAGATTTCAGAGTTGGAGCAGGAGAAAGATCACTTGAGCCAGGCCGTGAATTCCCTCAGGAAACGTGCTCAGGTGAACAGCGAGGCTCGTGTGAGAGAGGTGGAGACAGAAAACCGTGTTCTCCACCAAACCATCTCTGAAACGGGCAGTAAAATGGCCCGTCTTGAGTCTGAGAAACGGCAGGTGACGAAAGAGCTCAACTCTCTCCGTGAACGAGGAGAGCGCTGCGAGGAATTGGAAAGGGAGGTAACGCGTCTGGAGCGAGTCCGAGAACAGCTCCAGAGGGAAGCTGCCTCCTTGAAGATTGGCAGTGAACGCGCCGAGGCCCTGGAGCGTGAGAACGCTACTCTGGAACAAGACAATCGGCGGCTGAAGAAGCTGGCTGACACGGCACAGAATGCCAGCCTGCGCTTGGCTGTTCTGGAGAAGGATCACCAGCAACTTGAGGAGGAGAACCTGGAGCAGCGACGTGCATTGGAGACCCTGCGGCCGGCTGCCGCTCGCCTGGCTCAGCTACAGCAGGAACATGGCGAACTAGAGCGGGAACATGAGGAGATGTGCCGCACGCTGGAGGAGCTCCGCTCCCAGGCCAAGAGAAGTGAAAGACTGGAGAAAAACTGCAGCAGTCTGAGCCAAGAAAACCAACGCCTCCAGCAGACCCTGGACAACAGCGCCACCAAGATTCAGGGTCTGGAGGGTGAGCTGAAGCAGAATGAGGTGGCGATGAAAGATCTGCGGCGAGAGTTAGAAGGGTTGAGGCAGTCAGTGACTTGGGCGGAAGCAGTGGAGAAAGAGAAGAGAGGAATGGAGCAGGAACTGGGTCAGGTGGAGAAGGAGAAGAAGCAGCTGGAGAAGGAGACACGTAGGTTGAAGCAGCAGTTGGAGGTGAAGGAGACCGCGTTAGAAGAGAACTGCCTCAGGCTGGCTAGCATGGAGAAAGAAAGCACAGCACTCAATAAAGAGTTGGGCCGTCTTAAAGAGGCCACAGGGAGACTTAAAGAGCTGGAGAGAGAGAACAAAGACTTGCAAAAACAGGCCACCATTGATAAGAAGACTCTTGCCACACTAAGAGAGGTATGACACATTAAATACAAGTCAATTACATATAACATAATCCATAAGTAAAGCTTATTCTCGCTATTATAAAACAATAAATAAACTCCTAATGTGCTGCTTATTGATAGTAAGTTCTGGTATTGGGTTGTATTGGGGATGTAGACTATGGTGTGCAGAATAGGGGCTCATTTACTCATAATGTTTCATTAAAATTTCATAATTTGAATTCTGTCATATTTGGTTGAACAGGAGCTGGTAAACGAGAAGCTGAGGGTTCAGCAGCAGTGTAATGAACTGGAGAAGCTGAGCCACGAGCTGGAGAAGATCGGCTTGAACCGAGAGAAACTCTTACAGGAAGAACACAGCTGTGAAGACAAGTGAGTGCGATTAGTTATTAAGAAAACGATGAGTCATATCTTTAATCAGCTTCATTACTAGTTTGTCAGCACAAAGTGTTACAAGATCCTATTAAAAGTTTTGTTTGTTTGTGAACGCTGCCTTCTGAAAGGTGTAGCAGGTGAGGAGTTGCTAATGATGTGGATGTATTTATTTCTGTCTCAAATACTATACATCATCACCTTGTTTGTTTTCCTCTTGTGGAAAGTAATGTAAAATAAAACGAACAAACTGCGTCCAATGCTATGAATTGGTTTTAGTAGGAGAGTTAAGCAATCATGTAAGAATTTTGAAAAGTAGTGTTTCCCCAAATCTGTTCATTGCCTTATAATCTGAGTAAAAGTGCATGCTATCTTTATAGTTAGTGTGTTGCAATGTTCACATTATTGTTGTGAGAAGGAGTTTTGCTGTGTGTGGTGGTGGTGGTGGTGATGGTGTTTCTAGTCATTTCATTCATATTGAGGCCAAAGTATGAAGTAATTACAGGCCTACCAGTTTGATTAGTTTTCACTGGAATGTTCCCTGTAGAGGGCTTAGTAGTGAAGTATGCCTCTTTCTCTATAAGGAAGTAGACTCACTCCCTCTCTCCCCCGCTTCTAACCCTTTATTGCAGTGAGTGTGACAAGTGACATGTATTTGTAAGTTAGATCAAAAGAAACAAACGTGACTCAATGTGTCCCAAAACATTTCTCATGAGCTAATAGTGTCATAAAACGCTAGCAGTCGATAATCACTTTATGTTTGAAGATGTTTACTACTTACAGTCACATTCCACTGTGCTTAGTAATCCAGCCAAGAGAGTGTCTCTGTGTGTGTGTGTGTTTGCGGGTTTATGTGGTTTATGAGGACAGAAATTTGTGTAATGACATGGGTATGACACAGGTATTACAATATAAAGGTGATTTATGAGAACATTTTCAGTGTCCCCGTAATTCAAAGGGCTTTAAATACATACTAAACAGTGTTTTTTTGAAAATCTAAAAATGCAGGAAAATCTAAAAAGGGTCAGTGTAGGACAATACCACATACAGTTTGTACGGTATAAACACCATTACGCCTATGGAGAGTCCTCATAACCGTGTGTGTGTGTGTGTGCATGTTTCTATTATAAACAATTATTAAATAGTCCCTTATTACTGTTGCAATGTAGGTATTGTTAAATAAAAAATGTTTTATTGGTTTGTTGAAATCTGAAATAAATTAGATGTAAAAAAAAAAAAAAAGTACTAAAATGACTGACGAAAACAAAATAAAAGTAACAAAGAACAAAAATTAATTAATTAAATTAGTAAAACATAAAATGAAATCTGAAAATACAACTAAAAGCCCATTCAAAATACTATAATATATAAATAATATTAGACACTTTTATTTGTCTGCTGACATTTATACAATATTTATAAAAATATGCTTTATCATTTTCAGAAAAAAAAACACTACTGTTCTAGTGTATAGTAGAAATGGCATTATAAATGTTGTTGTTTTTTTATTGAGCTACTACTTTGTCTTACTAAAGGTATTTTATTGCTAGCATGTTAAAATATCCTAAAAATACACAATTCAATATTTTGTTATGTTTTGTCATATTTATACAAGATTATAGCTGAATTAAAAATGGCCTTGATAGAAAAAGCTTCAGTAGAGGACTGTCACAACTAAGGGACAATCATAAAAGGTGTAAAAACCCATTTTCACCCAGTAATTTATAATGGCATATCTATATTTCAGTTTTAGAGTTTGATGTATATCTGAAACGAGTAATGAAAGAAGAAAATTGTATATTGCTGATGTAGGCTGATGTATTAATCAATGACGTCTTGTATTTGATTTATCAGATTTATTAGATCAGGTTGAACACTGTAATATACTTGCATTCTGCTATCTCATCCTTTAGTAAATATAAGATCCTTGAGACAAAGATTGAGTCTGCGCTTAAGAAAGCTCTGGAGCTGAAAGAGGAGAAGATCCAGGGCCTGGAGTCTCGGCTGGAGGAGAGCAGCAGTCTAAACCAGCAAATTCGCACTGAACTCAGCACTGTATGTTCACGCTACCTCAAAGTACAAACATGCACGCACATGTCAAAACAAAGCAAGCTGGAGAGAAAGCGAAAGGAATTGTTACATCTTAAGTCAGACCCATTTTTCTTTTGATCTGTCTGTCCTCACCAGGTAAAAAAGAACCTGGAGGCCCTCAAGCAAAGGCAAGAGGAAGAGGCGGCTCACTCTGAGATCTCCCAGCAGTCTTTGGGGCAGGATAGATCGATCCCAAATAAAGAGAAGTGGGAGACTGAGCATAGGGAGACCACAGCCGAACTGCTCAAGCTAAAAGACCATCTAATCGATGTTGAGAAGAACGTAAGACGGCGTTTTACTTTCAGCTTGGTTTCCTTTAAATGAAGTCTCGAAGACTTTGAATACTCACTAGTTTGTTTGCCTACCCAGAATGCTGCCCTGCAGACAGAGAAGAATCTTCTGAAGGAGCAGCTGAAACAGTTAGGCTCGCAGAATGCACAGCTCAACGCACAAACACTAGCTCTGCAGAAACAGGCAGCTTCCTTACAAGAGCACAACACCTCTCTTCATAAAGAGACTGCTAAACTGCAGGTACAGAAACATTTTGTCCATGTCTTACTTTTCCTACATATGCCTTCTAATAGTAGTTTAACATAACCTTTAACAAACTAATTACAGATAGATTCAATATAGGTAATGCACATCGTCAAAGAGGAGTCATTAATGATGAATAATGACACAGTGTAATTATCTGTGGCTTTAAAAAAATTTGGAAATTGTCCTGTATCTGGTCCATTAAGCCTCAAGAGTTTTACAATTGTATAGCTGATCAGCGCTTTTTAATCTCCAAAAATATCGGACATTATCAGACACGTCGAAATGATTGACATGACCACTGCAGGCAAATACCGTAAGAGAACAGGTGAGGAAGCCTCTTCTGTCTTTCGGTTGTGTAAGGGTCGTTAGTGACACGAGAAAGCAATTTTGTGACCTTAAGGACTAAAAAAAATGGCAGGTGACAATTCCAGAATGAGAACAGCACGTTCAACTGTTCACCTTTGACCCATACAGCAAGAAAGGCTGTTGCTTTTCAAGATTAAAGGGATAAAATTATGTTGTATTTACTTATTTATTTAAGTGTCAGCTTCCAAACTCCCATGAAATTCTTTACTACGAAGATGAATCATTTAATTTAATAAAAATGCTTAAATAACCATTCATTTTTACCATCATTTTTTGGTTACTTTTTATTGAGAGAGTATGAAAGCTTAAAATATTTAAAACCGAATCAATAATAATAATAATGTCCATCATTTTCACTTTTATTTTGTGTTCAGGTGGAAAATTCGACACTAAGCTCCCAGAGCTCCTCTCTCACGGCTCAGTACGGAGCTCTACAGGCCCAGCTGCAAACTCTGGAGTCAGAGGCCGAGTCTCTTCAGAAACAGCGTGAGGAGGCCTGTGCGGCCCGCAACCGGGTGACGCAGGACCACGAGCGTCTGCTTGCCATGCACGAAAGGCAAGAGACCGAGTATGAGCAGCTCATGACCCGACACGCAGAACTGAAGGGCAACCACAGAGCTCTGGAGCAAGAGCACCGAACAATGGAGAGCAAGTCAGTTCCTTTTCAACTCAATTAGTTTTCTCAATGTTCATTCATCTGCCGTCCAGCTCAACTTTAAAAAATGATGGCATTATGCCTACTGTGTGTGAAATGGAAAACTAACTAATGTATCGTATATCATCTACTACTTTAAAAGGGAGAGTGCTCCCAAAAAGTATTACCTGCCCTCCATGCCGAAGGAGGTTGTGTAACAATAGAGTAATGGACTGCGTCTGGTCTGAGTGGAGATGCCACAATGACCCTCATACCATTGGGACCGCTGACAGTGACAGAGACGTTGAGAGATGGAGGGCATTTAAAGGGATAGTTCACCTAAAAATAAAAACTGAATATTGATTTTTGGGTAAACTATCACTACTTTGCGGTAAATAGATCTTCTGGGCTAGCATTATTTGTAATATGTTTTGATAAAATTTTTAGGGCCTGTTTGTCCTGCAAGGTAGTTTTTGAAGGTTTGGATTTCAGTGGTGTTGCTAAAGAAACAACCCTCTGGTAGGCCACAGTGGAAAATGTCCCTTATTTTTCTCCGCACACGTTAGACTACTCGACTCTAATACACAGTAATCCTCTCACGCGTACCTGCCACACTCATTTTCCATGGTGCGATGTGGAAAGTTGTGTCTTTTTGTTAGAGACAGGAAAAACATGGTTCTGTTTGCCTTAATGTAGTTTTGTAGTCACCCCTTGGCTGTTCTATCTCTCTGCCTCATGAATAATGCAGTAGTGTGTCTCTGGAGGCCTCAGCTGAGGGGTTCAGCAGATGGCTGTCAGGGCCCCAATCAGCTGTAATGTCCGCCGGCCTCAGCGTCCATGTCCAACACTCCACATGTCACACACACTCAATTTCCTAATTACTTTATTTATGTAAATTACCACCATCCATTTACAACATGACTGTTTTTAGAGGACTGTTAGAATATGAAATGGGTTCCCAAGCTTTTTTTTTTGTCAGCTGAAACCCCTGTGGCTTAAATAATTTATTAGAAATACCCCCTATGATTTTAATTCATGTTAACCTTTCAGTAAATAATGTAACATCTCAACAAATAATTAAAACTGTCATGGAGAAATAGAATTTGGCGAAGTGATGGGAAATAAATCGAAAAGGGCTGAGGCACTTTCTCTGGTTTGAAAGTAAAAAAAAATAAACTAAAACTGATGTCACACCTGAAAATTAAGATTTATTTATTTATTTATTAATTAATTCCCAGTCATTTAAAATATTAAAAAAGAGAATTAAAATAAAGAAATAAAATATTTGTTTTTTTAATATATTATTCAATTATGCTTGTCAGTTCCATCATAACCCCTAGGGAATTGTGAATGTAACCCCCCAATGGACGGTAGTCAAGATAGATGCCATCTTTAATTTGACAAATGAAAATGAGGCTATGATTGATAGACGTACAATAGGTCACTGTCTTCTTGAGGTCCCAGGCCATGTCTAGTTCAAATTATTATTATTTTTTGTTCACTTGAAATGATTTGGAAAGACATGTTTAGTTGGCTATATGGTTTATCAGCCTCATTTTCATTGACAATGACATCAAATTAAATATAGCATCTTCCTTTCCTGTCCAGGAAGTTCAGTGGGGAAATCCTGCTCTACTTGTGTTTTAATGAGAATGTTCTTCCTTATGCTCTTGAATCGTATGACTTGAATGTGTTTTAGAGGAAAGTTTGGTTGTAATCACTGTATGCGTGTTTGTGTTGAACAGATACATGGTTCTCCTGAAGCAGAAGGACGCTATGGAAGCACTGGAGGCGTCTCTACACAGGGACAGAGAGAGTCTGGGAGAGGAAATTCACAAGAACACTCTTATCCTGGGAGAGAACCGCAGTTTGAGAGAAGAAGTAGACAGGTTAGAGGCTCTTTGCCCAGTGCTCAGCTTTAAGTAGAAAACATGCAAGTGGCTCAGGTGAAGTATTTATGTTAAACATGTACTGCCCTCTGGTGGCTGGAATAGACTACGACACTAGCGCGGTAGTAACTTTCATGGATGCACAGTATTTCAGTTACTTATTATATCATCACGCATTGTTCATTTGTTATAAAATGTAATATGCATATGCACATAATTATTTTAAACTATAGGGTAATACAGTGGCTAAAGGCTTGTTAGACTTTCTTCTCCTGTAAACCACTAGATGCAAAAAGTTCAGAGTGAATAATGTTATAATAAATAGCTGGCTGACATAATAAAAAATTAGGATGGTACATTAAGTTGGAAGTCCACCTCTGAGGTGATTAAAATATTTATATTGAAACAATACAATCACATGCTTGTATACACTGAAGACAAATATGTTAAGTTTATATATGAAATATATTTATTTATAAAATAAAAGCATAAATGTAAATATTTCCAAAATATGTACTGAATATGTGTGTATTTATATATATATATATATACAGAGTAAATATGTACAGTACACATACATTTATTTATTTAGATGGGATTCATTGTTTGACAGCACTTATATGCTATACATATCATATCATAAAATGAAACATCATATATATATATATATATATATATATACAGTTAATACTGGGAAGCTATATTAAATTGAAATTTTCAATACATTTAGAATTTTTGCTATTTTATTTAAAAATATATTTTTCTAATTACAGTATTTTTATTGAACAAAATATAGTATTTTTTTTTTATAAAAGCGAAAATAGTACAAACTTTGTTTAAATGATTGTTTTCAGCATGTGTTCTACAAAACGTTTGTCTTTTATTTCTATTGTGTGGTGTGAAAGGCCCACCTTGCCGCCTCATACTTTTTCACACAGAATCTGTTGCTTTATTAATGTTCAATAAAAAAGCAAGAAACCCTACAATCATGCACTATGGGAGTGAAAAGCATCTTTTCCTTAAAGGGTTAGTTCACCCAAAAATGCTAAATTCTGTTAATTACTCACCCTCATGTTGCTCCAAACCTGTAAGACCTTTGTTTATCTTTAGATTATTTGATCAATGTCCGTACTACCTTTCAGGACCTTAAACGTGTCAGTTCCCCTGCTGTCTATGTAGGGTCAGAAAGCTCTCAGATTTCACCAAAAATATCTTCATTTTTGTTTTGGAGATGAAGAAAGGTCTTACTGGTATGAATCGACACAAGTGTGAGTAATTAATTTTGGGTGAACTTTCCCCTTTAAGGTGTGCCTTCAGCCCCTTTGCACCCTTATTTTAAACACATTACTTAGGTAAAATAAGCAATACATACATAGAACGCATACCATCTAAGCCTCTGATTATGTACCTGCAGATTGACACAGACCCACGTTAAGACGAGGCAGGAGTATGACAGCCTGCAACTGCAGACCAAGGAACTGAAGACCTCTCTGAACGAGTCCCAGCTGGAACTGAACCGCTGGCAGGCGCGCTACGACCAACTGAAAGAGCAGCATCAGGGCCTGGACATCTCAATGACCAAACTGGACAACCACTGTGAGGTGAGAGAGACCCTGTAAAAGACGTTAACTGTTACTAGATACACAATGTGCTGTTATACCATCAAAATACCATCACTAGATATTGATTCCAGGCCTTGAAATTGATTATTTTTAGCAGCTAGTGCTAATATGTCTTTCTTTCTCTCGATTTAGCTGCTAACCCGTTTGAAAGGAAACTTGGAAGAAGAAAACCATCATCTACTCAGTCAGATCCAGATGCTCAGCCAACAAAATCAGACCCTGCTGGAGAGGACCATGGAGAGCAAAGAACTTTACCACGAGGAACAGAAACAATACATGTGAGCTGTGTCATCATATCATTTTTAATCAGTGGTTTCTAACCTCGGTACTGGGTATATCATCCTAGTAAACTATATCATCTTCTGTTGGAGCTATCAAACTCAAATTGCACATGTATATATTAGTTGATTAAAATAGCTGTGATGAATGTCATACTTTGAGATTTTTCCAGTCTAAATGCATGCAGTTAATCTTATTGTGAATGTATAGGTGTTTTTATTTCTTAATTTTTGACCATATACTTTATGAATGATTCATGAGAGAAAAAAAGTGGCTCAAAAAAAGTCTCAAAACTTCTTCAAATGAGAATATTTATTATCAGGGGGTACTTTTGTTGAGGAAACCAATCAAGATTTTTGTGGTTAATATGTCAAAATGCCATGCTTTTAATTGTTATTGTTTTCTTCAACAGTGATAAGCTGAATTCTTTACGGCGACAGAAGGAGAAATTAGAGGAGAAGATCATGGACCAGTATAAGTTCTACGACCCGACTCCTAAAAAGTGAGAACATCTGTGTAATCTAATCTGATCAAGACTTAATGGACTGTACTTCTAGGTCTGTTGTAAAATTTATTTGGAACTTTTAGTACAAGAGACTTTTTTCCCCTCTAACACAGGAGCCGGCATTGGGCTGGAGCCAAAGCAATAGCGAAATTCATGAAACCTAAGAAAGACAGTCAACGAGAACGAACTGATGCTCCGCGCGAGAGAATCCGAAGTGCTCCAGACATCCCTCTGCCAGAGATCCCCTCATGTATAGACTGTCCCGAGAGTGCACCACCCCTTCCCCCTCCACCGCTGCCCCCCAGACAGTCACGTCTCAGTCTGGACTCCATAAACAATCACTCCGCAGAGGAAAATAACATACAGTCCCCAAACCTTTCTCCTGCCCTCAATGGCAGAGGTGAGTGCTGCTATCACAGGGCTGAACTGAGCCCTCACAACAAGTAACATGATTCATTACATCCCAGTATTCTATTGACCTTTTTTTTGTTATAGTTGACCAAAAATAGTTTTACTCTCTTTGTTCTGTGGAACATGAAAGAAGATATTTCAAGATTTTTCTCGTCTTTCTTGCCTCTTAAAAAATGAAAGACAATGGTGTCAAAACTTCTTGGTTACCAACATTCTTCAAAATATCTTCTTTTTAGTGCTGGGCAATGATTAGTTATGATTAATCACATCCAAAACAAAGTTTTCATGTGCATAATATACATTTGTGTACGGTTTATATTTATTATGTCTATATAAAGACACACATACAAGTGTGTGAAATAACTAAAATAATGTTTGTATTGGCGTTAACGATACTTTAGCATTAAATGTAACATAAGGGTACGTTCACGAAGAATCTAAAAACGAGTGGAAACCGTGAGGCACGTCACTTCCTCCACCAATTTCAAAGCGCTTCGGCTCTCGCGCGTCTGTAGCTAAGAAATTCTTTTTTTTAATTGTATTTCTGCCATATCAAACCGTGACACTACTGTATCCGTGATTTTTGTGAACCCCTCCACCCCTAATATATCTGGCTTCTGGTCCTCATCTGACAACATCGTTCCCCGCCCCCCCCCGCAGAGGCCCTTTTCACATATCGGCCATTTCTAACACTTCATCCTTTCAATCATCATAACAGCTGTTCTTACCTCATCATCACTCTTCCCATATACCATTATTCATTATTTTATATGTATACAAAAACTTTTATTTTGGTTGTGATTAATCGCAATTATTCATTGCCCAGCACTAGTACTTTTATGTTTCACAGATGAAAGAAAGTCAAATGGTTTGGAACGACACGAGGGCAAAGTAAAGGACGTATGAACTATCCCTTTAAATCACAATCATGAGATTTTTTTTTTTACTTGTAAACTATACTTTAATAGATGAGTGGGATCATCAATAGGGGAAGTGGTGGTAAATTAGGCCAAATTGCTGTAGTATTGATTGCGAATTGCACTGGAGTTTATATAAATCATATTCTAGACACCAATTTTCAAGTGATTTTGAAATCTTGGCTAAATGAGTTTAGAAAACAGCTTTCATGTCGAACGAACATACTCAGGACTGCACTAAAAAATACTTTGAAAGCATTTATTGAAACACATTTTAGGAAGCACATATACTAGTTTTATTGTGCTTCAGCTGTCCTTTTCACTAGGGGGCGCCATTTGACTTAAAAAAAACAAAAACAAAACAACAATTTCAGGGTTACCATCAATACAACCTCTTTTTTCCTCCTGCCGTCCACTCAATAAACTAATCTCGTTGTAAATTTCCAATTTCAGTCTATAGTTTCTCAGCTATCCAAGTAATAATACTTTCCCAAGTTTTACGCTATACTGCATGGCCAAAATAGTCTTCGAAGGGAACCTCTGGGGCTTCGTTCTTCATAAATCAGAAATGTAACCATTTTTTAATCTCTGAATCATCATTTCTTCTCTTCCGCTGACCCACCTCTCTCCTCTGTCTGTGTATCTGTCTGTACATTAACCCTCACACACTCCAGCCCCTCCAGCAGCGAAGCGTTTCCTCTTTCTCAGGAGCAAGAGCCAGGAGAAAATGCGCGTTCAAGGGACGCCGCCTTCCTCTCGACGATCCATTACCAAACGCCTACGCTTCTGGTCCTCATCTGACAACATCGTTCCCCGCCCCCCCGCCGAGCCCTTTTCACATATCGGCCATTTCTAACACTTCATCCTTTCAATCATCATAACAGCTGTTCTTACCTCATCATCACTCTTCCCATATACCATTATTCATTATTTTAAAATAAAAAACTTACTAGCAAGCCAATGAACACTCTGAGCTAAACGCTAAAGAACAAAAAAACACTCACTCTCACCACCACAGGCTCACAGTACTACATCAAAATGAAGCACACACACACAAAACACACACTTTGAAACTCATATAAATGCTCTGGGGGCTCTGGGACTGGGCTGCGGGACTCTGAATGCAACCCTGCAGTAAGTAATGTGTATTAAACACAGGGAAACGCAGCCGGCTTTGCGCTTGCCATGAGAAGTGTGTGTGTGTGTGTGTGCGTGTGGTATTGCTCACACTGACTGGACTGGAGTGACCACAGTTGCTGCCTGCGGTCAATAGTAATCAAGTTAAGTGCATGAATACAAAGAGATATTGAAGGAGGAAGGCAGACGGAGGCGACAACTTTCTCAGATACCTCTAGTTGAAAGATAGATTTATGCTGTGTGGCTTGTGAACGTGCATTGCTTTAGGTTTGCTCTGTGATCGTTTACTTGCAGTATATCCAGCAACCAGTGTCCTTGTGTGTTTTTGCATCTTTAACATTTCCCTCTGTGTGTTACATGCGTGCAACTGTCCGATTTATTTTTAAGGGGGTCGTTTGTAAAAGAGAGAGACTTGGCTGAGATGCATCGATTTACACCTTAGCCTTTTTATGTAGGAAAATAATCACAATTTTTAAGACAGCACATGGTATCTTATTTAGCTGCTTTATTAAGAATAAAATCTTTAGATATTTATTCAATTTTATGCTAAGGAAGTGCTGAAGATAGTGTTACAAGTGAGATACAAGTGAGCCCCATACAAAAAACCTCAATTATATAGAATTATTATTGTCACATGCTCACTTTTTTGATGCTCATGTAGACTATGGATGTTTAGGGTTGGCTTGTGGCATTTTACCTTCTGGTTTCTGTCATTAAAAATAGAGAATCGATAAAAGCTAAAGTGCATGAACTCCGACACAGCGAGATGTGGTTGGCCAAACCAGTAGGCTGTTTAGAAAGCTCGGTTAAGACAGACAAGTTTTTGCACATGCTAACGAAGTCAAGTTCAAGACCTGATAGAATACAAAACAGCAGTTTGTTATATTTCCGCAGCAGTTATATTGAATGATATTCACCAATGAGTTGATTTGCAGTGTTTTGGTAGTTTTAGTGCTTTTTGGATATGCAATTAACTGCTGTGCTAAACGTAAAGCTGTCATGAGTTTTGAAAAGTCACCCAAGTATCGAGAAACATGTTTTAGCAATTGTAAGACCTCTTTTATTACTTGTATTAGTAGTTTAGCACAGACACTTTGATGCATTGGGGCACATTTAAGTCTGGTTTATGACATTTTTCAGTTGATTTTATCATTAAAAGTGAAACAAAGAAAAAAACCACAGTGTATTGAAAAAGAAAAGGTTGTTAAATATACTCTGATACATAGTCATGATGTTTATATAGACTATGCACGTTTGAGTTTGGCTTGCAGCATTTTCTTTTTTGTTATTTGAAGTCATTAAAAGCTCCAGAATTATGTTTATTATAATGTATATGTATATTATGTATATTATTTATTCTTAATGATTTTGAAGGATGATATAGTAACTACTTTTTCCTTTAAAAAAAAGGGATCATTTTCAGCATGACACTAATAAAGAAAATCTTATGGAGCACGAGAGAGTTCCAGCTGGTGTTTTAGTTTGGCCACAGCAGTCAAGCTTAAAGGAATGTTTCGGGTTCAGTACAAGTTAAACTCTGTCGATAGCATCTGAGGCAGTTCATTAAAAAATTAATATGACTTGTTACTCAGTCTGTCGAAAGCAAACAGAATTTATGTTTACTGAAATATATGTCACATTTTGGCATGCATTATAAGGGTCCAAATAGGAGTATAACGGAATAATGAGTCACAGATGCTGCTGATAGATGCTGAATCTGTAATGTTCCTTTAAATGTCACCGATGTGCCTGCTTAAGTGTTTTTTTGGAGTTGATTCATTTCACTAACACATGCTTGTGCTTTTGACCCAACACCTTCTTCTACGCAGCTGCCCACAGCATCACTGGAGCCCAGCAGCAGCGCTTGCACTGCATACGCTCTTTATGCACTCACACACCTCTGAACTTTTCTCTTGATTTTTTTTTTTAAGTGTTGAACGACAGTGGAGGGTCCAGATGCAGAGAGGGCTATCGCTCAGTAGGGGGTGGTAGTGAGAGCATGAACGGGTACGAAGAGCTGATCCGGTGGCGAGGCCGGGAGCCGGGAGCCACCTGTTCAACTCCACTGAGCCGCAATTCCCTCAATGCACCAGGCTACACATCATCCTCCAGCATGCGGCCGGGACGCAGGCCAAAGGGTAACGTTGCATTATGTCGTTTGTGTCAGCTGCCTTGAGCCTCAAATGACAGACCATGTTCACTCTTCTGTGCACGCTAGTAAATTTACTCATCCTTAAAAGAACTTTATGATTTATTGGTTTGTGTGCAGAAGACTTTTAGTTTTCACTAATAAAGGAATTTCTGGGGGTTAAACACAAAGGGATAGTTAACCTTAAAATGAATACACTTTTTTTTTTTTGTCATTCATATGTTATTCTAAACCTGTATAACTTTATTTTTGTCAATACTATGAAAGTCAGTGGGGATCCAAAATATATATGTAATGTATATTCATTCTTAGAGTTCCAAATAGTAGAGAGAGGTTTGTCTTTGTTGTTAGGGTTGTTTTTTTTTTTTTTGTTTTTTTTCACACCATAGGGTACATTAATACGTCAACTATATATATATATATGGGTAGATGAGCTGTATATATGTGTGGGTGTGTGTGTGTTTTCACAGTTCAGATGCAAAAGCATTTAAGTACCATCTTCTAAAACTAGCATTTTTGTCAGGCTTCTATGTTTGTGTTCATGTATTTCACTTTAATATCAACGAGGATAACCTATTTGCCATGAAAGTGAAATTACTGGACCTGAAAATGCTCATTTTAGAAGAAAATTTCAGATAATACTGACATAATGCATTTACTTAAATACTTAAAATGTATTTTTATGACATTTATTTGATCAGTTGATCAAATTATATATTATAAATATTATTGCAATAAAAAAATATTTTTATTTCTAATTAATTATATTTTAAAATGAAGTTATGTTCCTGTGATGGCCAAGCTGAATCGTTAGCAGCCATTAGTGCAGCCTTTAGTGTCTGAAAATAGCATTGATTTGAAATCTAATGTTTAGTTAGTTCATTAATGCATTTGCTGTCGCTTTTGATCACTTCAATGCATCCTGCTGAATAAAGCTCTTAAATTCTTAAAGAAAATATACAACAAAAGCTTTAAAAATTAAAAGTTTATTATTTTGTTTTCAAACTTTTCAAGAAGAAGTTTGTTATTGAAGAGCTGTAAAGTTGTCTGCTGTAAATCATGCTTTTGAAATGGGACTATATTTCTAGCTG
>JAUMHI010000061.1:14484214-14516316 GCA_032359435.1 Enteromius unitaeniatus
TACATGGCTCTCTGGAATGCTTGATTCTGATTGGTCAGTTCAGACATTTGCAGGTTCGTTCTTTTCAAATAATAACCTCTCCAAAGTAATAACACATAGCCGGTACTACTTGTTTGTTTCAAATCCCTCCGCGCCAAAAAAGGTTACCGTTTGGCGCCATCTTGAGACAAACACTGGACAACCACAATTAACAATGGAAATTTTAAAATACATCCGTTGTTATATATTCATATGTAGATGTGAATAAACTGTCTTACTAATGTTTAAATGTTAGTCACGTGGTACTATATCGTTTCGCGGAAGGATGAAAATGTTAATGTAAAACAAATATGCCAATAAAATGTTTCATATTCATGTCCATTTTTTTCCCCTTATGTGGCAAGTAGCCGTGTAATAAGACTCTACATTATCCCTTACATAATGAACAGGGATGGTTCATTATTTAAACCTGGCTTTTCTTTTCAATTACAAATCCTACAGAACTTTTGACAACGCAAGTACACACACACAAAAAAAGAAAGTGCTTTTTGGATATTACACAAATCTTATATATTGTGCCTTTAAACTTCCTTACACTGGTCTTCATATTTTCAAATATATTTGGAATTGATATATGGAATATATATGGAATTCATATTTCCAAATGCCCTTGAGAAAAGGCTGGAGTTCGCCCAGCATGTAGAGACATGATGTAACCTGGTCCATGCCAAATCTGACATGACATTGTAAAATGTGAATCATAGGCTTTATTTGTTGTTTTTAGTTTTGCTGTAGTAGCGTAATAATAGCATTCATTCATCTTTAAACAAGAAATCTTCGATAGCGCAGCTTTAAAAAGCCATATATTGTCAACTGAATAATCAGGACATGTTTCATTTGTAATATCTGGAAATTAACCATTTGTTTTTATTCAAATATTGCATACAACAAGAAATAGGCTAAAAAGTGAGAAGCAGATTGTTTATTAATCAGGTGAGAGCACAAAAATGAAACACTACTTTGTAGACAGTCATCAAAGAATCAACAAAATGTTACAACGGCAGCTTTTTCTATACATTCACATACTTGTTTGCATATTCTCACAGATAAATATGAGTCAGCTCTGGAATAGGTCACAGAACTGTATCTTTATCTCCTGTGGTTTTGTGATGTTGGCCACACTATAAGGTCAGATTTCTAAGCCGCTGTATGATGTCAGAATGGTAGGGGTGAAAGGTCAATCCATCCACCTCCAGTCCCAGGTTCGCCGTTTTACCACTGCGGACGCCATATTTCACCAAAATGTGGAGCATCTCTTCCTCCTGTTTTTTAAATAGAAGCACCACATCAAGTCATTTTTGTCTTTGCAGCTGCATTTTGTGTCTTCAGTCTTTGGTAATGCATTCAGTGGTCTTTTATTTTAAGCCACATGTGGGAGTGCGAATTTTAAAAACAGGAAAAGTGTTATTAAAGCGTCAATCCATAGCGGCCACTGAGGAGAAACAACATGATGGACACAGAAAATATTTAGCCCAACAGAAAGGAATGTAAATACAGGCTTAATGGGCTGGTTCCAGCCATTGTGGCCGTGATAATTATAACGTACACTGGCAGAGGTTCTGAAGTGGTCTGCAGTTCACCACAAAATAAAAATGGCTAGTGTTGACTGGAAGCAGCACTGTGAAGCGCCTGCAAGTTTTATACCAGCGAATTTTCATTGAAAATAAAATGGGATTTTAGTTAACAGTATGAGGTGCTTAAACCCTTCCGGAGAGAAGAACAGATGCTTAAAATGGAATGTAGGACAGTTCTTAGCCTTCATAATCATTTTCCATCATCAATAATTTTTTTGATAATGCTGTGGAGTACCTTGGCTACAGTGGGCAGGCAGGCCGACCACAGGCTCTGTTGATCAGGTGTCGGTGATAAAATCAAACCCCTGTGGAGGTACCGCGAGTGTATTGGGCAGAGATTGAGAACATACAGAGCACAGGCGACAGCATAGCCACCCCAGTTGGACACTCCTACACAGGAAGCAGACGTTAGGTACAGCATGCTAAGAAAAGTTAGCGGTACACTATCATTGTGGCGCAAATACATGCTTTTGTAGAAACCAAAATAATATACACTCTTCCTATCAAAAAGTTTGGAATAATTAAGGTCTCATGTTCACCAAGGCTACACTTACTGTATTTGATCAATATATATATAGCAACATTACAATTTAAAGTAACTAAACATCATTTTAATATATATTAACATAGAACAGTCTTTTTAGTCCTTTTCATCAGGCATAATGCTAGCATTTTTCATGACACTACCATTCAACAGTTCGGACTAAGATTTAAAATGAGAGACAGAGAGAGAGAGAGAGAGAGAGACAGACAGAGACAGAGAGAGAGACAGAGAGAGAGACAGAGAGAGAGAGAGAGACAGAATACTGCTACTCCGCAAAGATGCATTAAATTGATCAAAGGTAATAGTAAATACATTTTTAAACTTAATTTATATATTCATCAAAAATTGTTGATATTATCCATTGATAGAAATATTAAGCGGCACATTTTCAACTTTAATATTATTTTGATCAGTTATTATTATTAATAACTGAACATAAAATCAGCATATCAATGATATCATGACATTGGCGAGAATGAGACAAATAAACAAACCCAACACTCCAAACTTTTTTTTTCAATTGTAAAATGCTAAAATATAGCACGCATACATAAATCAATAGAATTGAATGAATCTCCAAATAGCCTTTTTTGTTGTTTATCAATACAGCTTAACTTGTATTTAATTTGAAACATTAAATATACAGTATCTATATTTATTCAAAATGTGCATAAAAAAGGAACGTATTCTCAACGTTCCATTCCATTTCCATTCTTAAACATGCCTAAATGTCAATTAAATGTGTGTGTGTGCATGTTTATGAGGACACAAATTTGCATAATGACATGGGTATGACACAGGTATTACAATATGAGCTATAAAAAATGGGATTAGATACATTTGTGTAATTTATTTATTGCAGGTTTGCATCATATTCAGAGTTTATTTTAATTCATTTTGCTGAATACTAAATCAGTTTTCTGAGAGCGAGATGAATTAATACACATTCACATTTAGTCTAGAACTACACTGTATTCACACACCGCGCACAACCTCTCTGTATTTCTGATTTCCCAACATGTCAGAAGACATGAATAAGCCTCCTTAAAAAGAAACATGTAGGTGAAATGTAAAACTCAGTGCCACTTTGTGACCACATAGGTTGTGTTTAGTTGCAAAATGCTTTATTTCCCAGAAAGCAGGAAGCATGTAGGCACATTATGTGGTCTCTGTGTGAGGTGCGCTCACCTGTTGTGATGGCGAAATCAGCAGCCACGTCACATGCAATCAGATTTCCATTAGGCATGTATGCTTTAACTGCTGCTTTGACTTTCCCCATACCAAGCTCATTACCTCCATCTCCGATCCCTGGGCACACACATACACGCACAATTAATCCTGTTCCAAAGAGGTGACAGATCTCATTAAACCGCTCCCTGATGCCACCGAAAAAAGAGATTAGGATGCAGACTACATCAGAGAAGCTACGGATAAAACCACAATCAAAACATACGTGTACTTTTTACTACACGGTAACAATCGCTAGTGTAAGTTAATCACAGTGTTTTGGAACATTAAGCTCTGGATTTGTTACCTGTGGTAGTGATTCCCGGAATAGTGCTGGCAGTGGTGAAGAGGTCATCTATTGGGTCGACTAAATGCTTAATGTTCACCCCTCTCATGTTGTAGTAGTTCCCGTCATTAGCCCGGCCGCTGCGCTCTATTGCCACCAAGTGGTCAAACCTTTTTAGCATACATCATTTCAGTTAATCATGGTAAACAAGACAAAGGCCGTGTATGGAATAGCATACTTGCCTTCTTTCTGTGGTCTAGTATGTATAACATTTTCTAAACGCATAAAACACATGGATGACCAGCACCCTTGTATTTATATTTATGTGACGAATTACATAATATAACATCTCTTCCTTTGAACACGGGAATAATGCATGCGTGATATAATATTGAACTAATTTCCATACCCATTATTACCGTTAAAGAAATCTAGTGCGGCACTTACAATGGAAATGAATGGAGTCTATTCAGGAATACTCACCATTTCAGTAGCTTAGAGACAAGATTTAAATATATCTGATTTATGAATATTCCTTTAATAATGCAATAAGTGAGGAATAAAGCAGTCATTATCACAACATAAACCTCAACATCATCCTGAAATGAGTTATATTACGATAATGATTGGCTGACTGTACATTAGCCCTCTGATTATACAGCTAATGACTGAATAAGTACTTTAATGGGTATGAAATACTGATTTGAGATGAAAGAGAGATCAAAATTATACTATGGGGAATGCTTGAATCTGATTGGCTGACGAACATTCTAAAGTGTGCAATTATTACACAGCAAAAAAAGGGCACTATACCATATGCATTTTCCTTTGGTGCCTTTTTTGGTCATATTCGGTCAAGCGTGATCTTAATAACAACGGATTATGAGTTGCAATTCGCATAGTATTTGTATAAAAAATTAAAATGAGTACACCTCCAATCATAGTATGTTAAAAGGAGTATCTCGGACAATAACTATTAAACCGTATCTGCGTTATATTTTCAAGTGTTGCGAACACTACAAACCTTTATAAATATATGTTTGGTTATTACCTTTTAAATGCATTGTTCTGCAAACAAGGCATTAAAGAGCTGTGACGGGTAGATCAACATGCCTCGTTTCGATCCAAAAGTTAAATGATTCAATTATGATGCAGTAATGTGTCCCAAAGATTGTGCACTATTCTGTTACATAATCAATAGTATGTACTTTTTCTTCATAAATAAGTATATACTTTTAGAGAATAAGTAAGTAGACTGGCGAATTGGGATGCAGAAAGCAGTGGACGGAAAATGAAACGCATTACACCTGGGCTTAGTGGGATCTCCATCATGGCACAGGAAGTGAAGTGCTGAGTCAGGGCCATTACTCTGGAAACTTATTACTGGCACAGCAGTCTTTATCACACCTGTTAGTGAGCAAACACACACAAACACACTCAGAAATCATGTTACAAAAAGACCCTGTCCTAACCAGACATGACAAGTCTGCCTCCTAAAAGTCTCCATTTGTATGTCGCTTTATCACATCTGACTAGCACAACCCAAGAATATCTCAAAAACAATAAATCAGCAATGATGGCACCTTTCTCCACAGCGTCCCGCATGATGTGCTGATTCATCTCTAAAGCGCGCCCATCCGTCACGATGACCACCTCTTTGCGGAGCGCTTGAAGCATAGCTGCCATGGCGATGGCCCCGGGCGGGCCATCAGTCTCTTCAGGGGGGTTGTGCATGTAGTGTGTGGGGAAACCAGTGGTGATGAGAACAGAGGAAGAATGGGACAGGGAGAGACAGGCCTTCAGGAGCTCATCCTGCAAGAACAGGGCCCGGATACCTCTCGAACCTGCACACAAACCACACTGACGTTAAGGCATGATGAAATGAACCTAGAAACAGATCTTGTTTTTTCTGTATTGTTAAAAATGTAGGATGGGGTTTATGCATTGGTTTTTGAGAGGTGGGTCACTAGAGAGAGTCTTGTTTACTGGAGGGTGAAACTTTCATATTTTGTATAAACATTACAAAAAAAAAAAAAAAAAAAAAAAAAGTTGCCGACAGCGATCCAACAACTGTTACACTTGGGCCATACTTAATGTATTAATTATGTCAACTATGGTGCACTCAGTAGTGTGCTACTACTGCTAGTAGTGTGCTTTAACTACTAAACAAAAATAGATGTAGATTATCGTGGACGTACACTAACACCTAGTGGTGTGGATGTAGCATCACACAAATATTTAGAGTTTACAGTGTCAATGTAGAAATTCATGTTTTCAGGACATCATTGGAAGTAGCTTTTTCAGTATCTAGTAAATTGTGCCACCAAAAAGATTTGGTGAGAGATGGTTTCTTTTACATTTTATCCCAGGTCATATACAATACAGATTTACTAAGGGAGATTTATTAAGGGAGATTTCTGGGGCTGACATTATTTTGGAAAATAATATATTTTTTTATGAAAAACCATTAGAAGAGAATATTTAAAAAAAAAAAAAAAGCATTTTATATAAATAAACAGAAATTCTACACGCATTATACTTTGCATTTGTTTTGTCACGTATCACATAATCAAGCATTTAAAAAAAAAACACTTTCTCAAAGCAACACACTCAATATAAAATATATTCCATTTTATATATAGAATTATTCTAATCCATTATTATTCTATCTCTCACATTCTATATGTACAGTATATAGAATTTTGTTGTAAAATGTTAAGAAGTGTGTTCATTTAAAGTGTGTCTATGTATTTTAATACTTTTTAGGTGGTCAGAATTGTGCCGCTTCATACCTGGGTCTTCAACAGCAAGCTCCTCAATTGCTCTAATTTGTTGAACAGCTCTTTTGCTAGCAATACTGTAATGCTGAGGATTCTGGGAAATGCAGAAACTCAAAGGGCATTGTGCTGGCTCAAGAGTTATGGGCGAAATAGTGTCTGCCTTTTGATCTGTGATGAACATGGAGCCAGGAGAGTGTGTGAACGCCAGAGCGGACTCTGCAACATAAATAAAAAAACTAAAGGTCAGCATGCAGTCCTTCTCCTACACATTGCATAAAAATGATTTGTGTAAGCCGCAAAAAAATTGCATTAAAAGAAACAAAACCTCAAGTGTACTGAAAACCCAGTGACATTACATTTAAAAGGTGAAGTGTGTAATTTCTACTTCACTAGCGGCACCAAACAGTGTAACTACATTTTTACATTTTTGGGAGAAACCTTACTGCAGCTCTGTACAGCTTCAACACCAGTGACCCCACAGGCCCAGAACACAGGCACGTCACCAGGACACTGCTTCACTGGGTCCCCGTAGTCTGGTTGGGACAAGTCCTGGATACCCAACAGTTCTACAAGAGAACCAAGAGTGTTTATGAGATCTTTAAAGAGGAGTTAATTTTTCTACCTCCAGGCCCCTTAAACATTAACAGTTGAAGTATGTTTAGACATGCTTTGAAGGAGCAAATTCCACCATTAGTCATATCCTCTGTGAACCTGCGGGGAAGCATTGTAACCTAATTGACAAGGTATCTCGTCAATGACGGGGAGAGAGTTAATTAATAAATACATACTAGGGTCTCCTATATGGACGGGGCCTCCATGTGCCAGTGGGATTACGTGTGTGCTTTGAGCCGCCGCATCCAGCTTGTCTTCTGGAACAGGTCTCATAGTCACCACCATCGGACAGTTAAACCGACCTGCTCTAATACAAGCTACTGAGGTCTGCAAAAACAAGCATAAGCACTCTGACCTAAAGCATTTCCCTTTTGGTCATTCTTTACAATTTGAAAACAGCAAAAACATCTGACACAAGCAAAATCAAGTAATAAGCTGCAGGCGCTACAGCACATGGATGTAATCCAGGCCCGAGGTGTTCACTGACCTTGTACATGCTGACATTTTTACCCTGTTCCACATTCCTCACTGGAACCCTGGCGGCCTTCAAGGCTGATTCAAAACCAAAACTACAGCCAAGGTAGAAGGTAACCATGTCCTGAAGCTGAGGAGTGTAAGAGGATAAACTAGCGACCTTCTTCATCAGCACACCATTCTCAAACACACAGTACTCTGGACAGTCCTCCCTGAGAGAAAGACCACATGAAACAGTAGCGACATGGATGCCAATGGTTACCGCCAACCATTTAGTTACAAACATTCTTCAACATATCTTCTTGTGTTTGTACCAGAAGAAACTCATACATGTTTGTAACAACAGGAAGCAGGGTTGAGCCTGGTCAGTACCTGGATGGGAGACCTCCTGGGAAAACTAGGTTGCTGTTGGTAGAGGTGTTAGAGAGGCCAAGCAGGGGGTGGTCTGTGTGGGTCCTAGTGCCCCAGTATAGTGACGGGGACACTATACTGTCAAAAGAGTACCGTCTTTCGGATTGGAAATTAAACCTAGGTCCTGACTCTCTGTGGTCATTAAACATCCCATGACACTCATTGTAAAGGAGTAGGGGTGTAACCCCGGTGTCCTGGCCAAATTCCCACTGGCCCTTGTCTATCATGGCCTCCCAAAAATCCCCATCCATTGACTGGCTGTATCTCTCTCTCCTCTCCACCTGTAGCTGGTGTGTGGTGAGCACACTGGTGCCGTTGTTCTGTGGCGGCCGTCTCATCATCCAGGTGGTTGAGGAGAGACCCCCCTCCCCCACACGATTGTAAAGCGCTTTGGGTGTATGGCCATACATGATAAAGCGCTATATAAATGCATCATTCATTCAACAAAAGGGGAATTAAATGATGATGAAAATTTAATTTTGGGTGAACTATTCCTCCAAGGGTTGTCCAGCCCTATTTGCTTCTAGTCTATCTCTGGGTGTAATTATTAAATGGCTAGATGGCATTAAAATACTTTATAGTGAAAAAAATTAATGTTTTACAGCTGTCTGTGATTAAAGATAATCTTTAAAGAAACAGTCTCCTATTAAACAGGATTTTATTTTCCTACCACTTTTTTACTCAATAGTCAGTGAATTAAAAAAATAAATTTCTTGCATATAAAATTAAAATAATTTTCAAAGTTTTCATTTCCTGTTAAAGAACACTTTGGTGTGAACATACCTGATGTCAGATCCTGTGGCGAGGGGGCCGCCGCTCCATTCTCCACATTTGCTCCTATACATCAGCGGGAGAGGGCTACTGTTCGCTCTGCAAAACGCCTCAAAGTCATCAGCCAGATCCTTGTGCAAGATCACCACATTAGCCTGCTGATATCCTGTCAGTAAACATATAGAAATATTCTCTGTGAGATCCTGGAGCCATCTCCATGCTTGCAGACTTAATGTGCAAACACTTTGTTTAGGATTTTATTTAAGGATATACAGTTTGGTATGTAAAAATGTCTAAATTATATCAAAAGTTTGGATCCAATTGTAGTCTACAAGAGTCCCATAAAAAGATCCTCCTGAAACAACAAACTGAAGTACAGTACAGTTATATTTAACACTTAAAGGACTTATTTTATTTATCTAGAGTTGGAAAATTGCATTAGAAATATTAGTATTCCTTTAGAATTTTTGGGAAAGCTTCACAGTGCAGAGTGCAGAATTCTCCGTTTGAAAGTTAATAAAACATGAATTAACCAGTAAAAATCATACTCTTCTGCCAAGTTAGAATATGCTTGGCTTACGAAATGGTAAAATCATATCAACAAGATTATCTCTGTATTTACTAAACACTAACATGGTATCTAATCATACTTTTACCCTTCATACCTGCAGCGATACCAGAGGTGTTCTTAATATCCCGACTCTGTAGTCGAATAATGCTCCGCAGAGCACTGGGAGATAGACTCTCTGACTGCCACATGCCAAATCTTGTGCTTTACGACAGCATGACACTTTAAAGTCCAGCTGGTTAATGATTTTAAGCTGATGTAACCCACTGCTGTAAATGTTAATGCATAATGGTGCATAGTAACTCAAATCAAACCACTTGTAAATCATACCTGGCTTCATGTTTGCTCGGGAGCTGTACTTCAGGCCTTTCAGTCGAACAGCACGACTGAGAAAATGTGCAAATTTCAACGGCCCTGCAGGAAACACTGTCATAGATTACTGATCTTAAAGTTTCAGAGAGACTGAAGAAAAAAAAAAAACTGATTTCAAGGCCAAGAGCAGCCATATATATACACACACACGCACACATATACAGAGAGAGTGAGAGAGGGAATGGAATTTTTTTTTGTTGACGAACTTTTTTTCTGTGCAATATCAAGATTTAAGGTTTTAATTTACATTGAGAACACTAGGTATAAATACAAGGTTTTTGAGTCCATCCATTAATATGGTTTTCTCAGAGAGTTTTGTATGGTTGGATAATTTTTGTGCACTAAAATTACGCTGTAATTTTTTTCTAAAGCTATTGAGGGAACAAGCACAGAAATAACCATAATAACCATATTTATAGCATACAATGAGGCAAGAGAACTATATAATAAAAGGTACACTGTAACCAAAATGCTGAACTTTGTTCTAGAATTTTCACTTGGCTGCTGAAATTATTCAAACGTGTTTTCATAAAAACAACCTTTATTTAATTATATATTTTTAAATTGACTAAATAGCGACTTGATTCAAACAATGGTTTATTTTTGTATAACCTCTTCATTCTTCTCATTCATGACTTTTTTTGTCTGCTGTCAAAATTCTACTTTAAAGCATGTAATACGTCGTTTAATGCCATAACCCATAAAAATGTTCCACGATCGTAACTATAGAAATAAAACAGATATAATTTCTAGAACTGTGGAAAAGTGAAAGCAGCTCATAAAGCCCATTGCTGTAACTGTCAACATTAGGTTTTTTAAACAAATTTAGATTGAAGCACATGAATTTTTATCAGGTCATTAAAACTCTTCAATAGTTAGAAAATTATGAGAAAATCTGTTTAAAAACGGTCGCAGTTTTAATAGTCACGTTTTAACACACTGACATGACGCCATCAGTGTTGCGTCACCAGCGCTCTTGCTGTGCTTCCCCGTGGCGCCACAGGTAATGCATGCATTTATTATGCATAATCATAATAAAAGCATATAACCGTAGTGCAAAAATGGCGGAAAACATACGTTTTAGAAACGCACTGCGCACTTCCGTGATAAACAAACACCGGCGACTTGCATACTTTCCACACAAAGCAGCCTAGTTATCTTTTAGATGCCAGTTCCGATTAACTTAAGCATTTATAAAACTCACTCATATCCGTGAATCGGAAGCGACTGCAGAAGGTCAGCATCGACTCTATTTTAGAAGGACACAAAATGGCCAAAACTGCAGGTAAGTTACTGGCTTTCTACACGCGGCGGCGCCAAAAACTCACTCAATGACCAAATGCAAGACAGACACCCAAGGAACACATTTATAAACTGTATAATTTAATTGTTTTCTCCATACAATACTCGTATGCTTCATATAATGTTGTTCATATTCTTTTTAGATTATTGCTTTACAGTAAAATGCATTGGTTGGATACATCCATTGCTTGCAAGACAATACATTCAAGTTACACACCGACGTCTTGTGTTGAAAATCATTAAGTCTGTACCTAACAAAAAGGTTTCCTATATGCCGTTCCACTCACAGTGCAGCAGGTCACTTGTGGAGCAGTTGCGCATGTTATCTGTGCATGTGTGGGCATTTTTTAGTAAATCAAGACACCGCATGAGAAGTTCTCATACTCTTGTGCATATTCATGCGTGGCAGAGTTATTTGAAGCATTTTCCTTTTAAGGTTTTGCCCTCTGAAATGGGCATAGAATGGAGAGTGCATAAGTCTGTTCATGTAAGAGTGCTATACAACCGGCATCGAACACATCCCGTCTGAAGTGACCCGATGAAACATTAAATCAAACCACTCCGGAGGTCCGAAGTTTATAAAATACAATTAAATGTCAAAAAAAAAATACTTGTCTAAGTTCAAATATAACGGTAGCATTTACATCGAGCATGGCACAAATAACTTGCGACAAAGTAAAGGATAGTGTGCTGACAAATAGAATTCAAATAAATGCACTGTATTGCACTGGCAAAAGAGATTTCCCAAAACCACCATAGAGAAACTAACAAAGAATAGAAACTGGCACCAAAGAATTCATTTAATGCTGCAAAAACTAACTATTTAACGTGGCAACCAGTATAGGAAGACGCTTCATAAGCTCCCCCGACAGTGTGCGTATGGTGTATCTATTTCAGCTGAATAACGTAATCATACATATCACCACTGAGTAACGCCACAGAACAGAGAACGAAAGAAGGAACGAAAGAGAATCATCACATGACACCACCGTCATTCCGCACAGCACATAGCCACAATAAACTCAAGTCGACATTCTACAGAATGGCAATTATGTGATGTAAGATTAGATGACAGAATCTGCATGCATGTGTTGCAGTGGTGGGCGACTTCAGCAGCTTTCACAAACATGGCTCATCTATGAAAATATAATCTCCGTACTCGGCCCTCACCAACTGAGATTGCATATATCATATATAATGTGTACATCAAATACTGCAACACCTGTCTATTTTTGTACGGACAACAGCGACAGCACCTCCTAGCACTTAACGACGACAGGTTCTACGACTGACAAAAGACACAAAGACACGCTTGTTCCCCTACGATCAAGTTCAGATCTCTGGAGCCCACTAGCAGCGGAGTGAATGGGGGTCCTGTAGCTGCCGTTTAGGGGAATCTCAGAAAACCTGTCGAGGTCAAGTTCAGGTCATATTTTACCACAAAAAACGAAGAAAAATGCTTAGATGAAAAGTAGTATATGAGGACCATTATAATTTTGTTTTTGTATTGTGACATCAGGGTAAGCACATTTTCTACCTCAAACATCATTACCGCAATTATCATTACGGCGACCTCATTACCGCAACAGAGAATTTTTTTTACTGTAATGCAAAAAACTCACTTAAAATGTAAAAATATTTAAATGTATACTTCAGTTCTCATTATAGTAATTTTTTTTACTGCAAAAAAAAATTATTAAAAAATAAATAATAATAATAATTACTACAATACAATACAAAAATAAATAAATAAAACTAAATAAATTATACAATAAGACAAACAATCATAACATTTCCATGGCTGCATAAAATATCAATCCTGTTACACAAAAAATATAAATTATGGTAATGAAAATAATAAAGGTTAGTTTATGCTTATTTAAATTTATTAAGTATTCATGAATTGCAGTATGATGTCCGCATATATTACAGCAAGGAAAATCCAGGGTTGAAAATGTGCTTAAATTTGATGAAAATAAATGTTGCAATGTAGATAAAAGATCTACACATTGCAGTTAAAAGATCTTTAAACTTAATTTCCTATCACAAAAATCTAATGTATTTTCCTTTTGATTTTTGGATGAAATATGACCTGGGCACATTTTCTTGAGATTCATCCTTGCAGGAACATTGATGTGAGCTCACAAAGCTTTGGCCCTGCTTCAAGAATGGCTTCTTTGTGTCAAATCATGCATTACAGACAAACAGTAATAAATATCCAGAGAGAGAGGTTAGGGTGCATTGGAAATAAAGAAAAAGTGGCCGCTTTGGTCACGTATGTAAATTCACCCTTACCTCCCATCATCTGTAAGGAAGCACTAGTTCAAACAGGATCAGTGATGTTATATTTACATATAAACAAACAAACAAACAAAGTTTTGTAGCATGTTTGCAAAATCCAGGATCTCTGGTTTGAGATGTCATCAGTATGCGTTTGAAATATCAAAGCAGCTACAGTTGTCAGTCATCGTCCAAAACTGCAAAACAAGCAAAGAGCGGTCCTGAGGGTCGTCTGCTCTGGTCTGAACAAGAGGCGAGGAGCAGCTTTTGATGTGTGCTTTATGATTGGTTCCATTCACTGGTTAAATGCAAATCTGGAATAATTAAGGGAAAACCAAAATTGTCCGATTTTAGAGCTTCGGTTTCCATGTGTCAGAAGCTGGTCCACTCGCTGACCTCTCAGATAGGCACCTGCCGGAAGCTCTCAGCAGGAAATATATTGTCCAGCTCATAAGCATTTCATAACAGCTCGCCCCCTGCCACACGATCCATACAGAAAATGCTTCACATCTGCTATGCATCTTATTTCAACAGTTTTCTTGTGTGTAACGAGCTGCGAGAATCACTTACCTGCCAGAGGGCAGTCGTTTCATGCCACTTCCATCTTTTTATTGCACCACATCAAGGACGTACTTTCATTTTTCCATTCCGAAGGAAATAAAATTAATATGATATAGATGTTTTATGCCACATATAAAGTGCATTATGTATGTTCATGTCATACGTTGTCTCAAGGGAAGACAGAAATTAGAAAATGTATATTGCTAATGCATACAGGAATGAGCAGCATTCTTTGTCATTGCCGTGTGTGTGTGTGTGTGCGCGCGTGCAGTTTGTGGTGTGAGTGTACACTTTGAATTCTTCTGCTCTGAACAAGATATGTACGGGCTGCATTGTGATTGTCCAAGGTTCAGAAGTGGAAGAATATCCAGTTATAAAGAGAGCTGCCAAGGAGAGTTTAATTTCCTGGAATTGATGGAGAGAGTTGCGAGTCAACGGTCTTCTGGGAAACGAGTTCTTCCATCTGAGCCACAGTGGAGTGAATGTGCAGCGGGAGACAGTGGTTTTCTTCAATAGTAGGGAGTTTTAAAGAGAGAGGAAACGGCAGAATCATTGGTGATTTTGGTTGCAGGTTTATCCCGGAGGTATTTTGGTACAAAGCCCAACCAAAACATCTAACCTAGACACCTTCTAGGCACATGGGCAGGTTGACAAAAGTGAAGACATTGTATTCGATCAAGATGGAAAAGCAGAGGAAGATGGCATACAGAACAAGCACGTATATGCCCAGCTTATAGTCCAACCTCCACTTGTTCACATGGATCCCCAGCACCTGAAAGTGGACAAACAAAATTATTCTTAGGAAGCCAGAGAAAATAATCTTCTGTAAACTGTATGAACACAAACAATCACAAGAGAGCGGTGTTCCAGTTGCTCACTAAGGCCAAAAACTATAGAGGACAGCTATAAAAACTATAGCCAAAAACCCAAGACGTGTCACTCGTATTGTTTTGAATAGGGAAAAAAATGCAGTGCTTAAAGGCCCCGAACAAAGTTCTTTTTTTATTCTTCGTTTGGGGGCAAAAAAAGTTTGAAAAGGCTGAGCGACGGTATACTGTTTCTAAATATTCTGACACCCCAGCGCTGCTGGAGGCGGGGTTTAGATTGATGAAAACAGGACGCGATGCTCACATGTAGCCTATAGGTTTGATAAAAATGGGTTTATTTATTGTATACATTTTAAATTCTCTTTGAGAGGTGGTCAACAACAGCAACAGTATGGTGTAATATCTATTTGAATGTATTTGAGCTGAGCAAAGATATAAGGTAGCAAGTACCAAAGATGTTAATGAGTCAAAACGAACTCCCCAAAAAGTTTGCTTTGGTGAGCCGTTTTGAAACTGCCAAAAACTCAAAATGAACTTCGTTTTGGCCTGATTTTGTTCGAAATTACATCCTTTTAGTTGGTTCTTCGATTTCGCGGGAAGCCCCGCTTTCTTTATTAAAGTAGCCAATCGCTGATCTGTAAAGTCAGTGCGTTACCACATCTGCCGTTAGAAGTTCCAGTTGCTATAGAAACAGTCTGAGTGTTCCTAGGACTGCGCATGAATGCTGACTGATCTCACCTGAGAAACAAGCTCTTTATAATGCTATTTAAGCAAAAGAAACAGCATTTATTATAAAGTTGTCAGATTTCACAGTTGATTTTAAGTATGAAATTTAATCATAAGCTTAGCGAACAGTTTGTGAGAATTTAATGTTTCCCAAGTCAAAGAGTTTGGAGCTGCACTTGGATGCCCAAGAGGCATTTGAAAGATGGCCACCGAGTAGTCTCAGCCTCAGACGTCACGCCCATGGAGCATTGGCTGAACGTCTGATGCATATGGTACACTTTTCTGGAAACACTTCAGCAGTATTGAAGTCGTCATCTGATTGGTTAAATTTGAGCGGATTTCCGGGGGGGCGCGAATGTTGCGTGCCGAGTGACACGACTTGTCTTAGAGACTTTCCATAAGCGGAGCGTAAGCTCTCTTGAGAATATGCTAGTGTCGTGAGAACCCAGTTTTGTTTATATTGTCTCCTCTTAACCTATTTTGTCTTTACAAATCCTCATTTTGTACTTCTAAATCATAATTCACAATCCTCCACAACACTTTCCCAATTGTCATTTTAATGTTCTTCACCGTGGTCGCTTATGTTATCCGCTGGAATGCCACTCTCTCGTGAATGCATGTACGACATTTAGTGGAAACTGGAGATTAAATATGGATATTTTTCTTACACAAACACATTGATGCATGTGGAGCACTTTTTATGATAAATGGATGCACTTTATTGGACTTCTATTGAACTATTGAATACCAACCCCCATTCACTGCCATTATAAAGCTTGAATAGCCAATATAGTTTGAAATATAAATTGCATTTGCCTAAAAAGAAGAAAGTCATATACACCTAAAATTTTCTCATTTTCATTTTTGGGTGAAGTCCCTTTAAGAAGGGATGGACAAATGTAATTTTCCAATTTATTGTCTTCATTTGAACATTGATTTTTCAAAAATCCAAGATCGATCTCACATAAGTCTACTCTATACTTACATTCAGTGGCTGTTTAAAAAATGTATTTGTAAAGAGCTTCTTATCCTGCAGATACTGCCGCGTTCTACTCAGCTACATATTTGGACTAGAGATCAACCTATAGCAATGAATGCTATTAGAGTATAACAATGTGAGAAAACATGAATTATATATACATGCCATTAAAAAAAATATATATTGTTTTCTCTTTGTCTTTCTTGTTCTGTAAATTGATATATAAATATATATTGGATAATTAATAGAAATGTAATACTTTATATTTATCTAATAAACATTTGTACATTTTTGATCTATAAAACATACTTTTAATTGAGTTGTAAGATTTTATTTATATTATTGATTGTTAAAAAACAAACAAACAAACAACAACAATCAATGTTATCTGCCAGATCTTCCATCTTGGTTTCTGTTATTTAAATTCATATTTCAGCAGTGTACCAGGATCTGGTGCTGAATCAGTCTGAAAAAAAAAAAAAAAATCTATACACACCGCTATTTTTGTACATGTTTTATCTTAAGTGAAATTAGAGGTCCTAACTAAAACTAAAAAGGGTTGTCCGTGTATTGTATTTTCATAATGAATTGTTGTTTACATTTACTCACAGTTAAAGCCACCGAACCCAGCAGCAGAACAACGGAGTAAATCAATCCTTTACTGTTGATTTGAACCTAAATAAGACACAAAAGAAAGGTAATTTTATGGTCTTTGTGGAATTGTATGTATGTATGTGTGAAGAGTGACAAAGACAGATACCACGGAGCCGTAGTTGACAGCCATTGTCTGGATGCCCCAGGGAACGCCGAGTCCAACCAGGATATCAAAGACGTTACTGCCAATCGTGTTGGAGACAGCCATGTCCCCCAGGCCTGAGCACAGAAATACAAAGCCAAAGCTAGAAAGTCAGCTCAACATGGATGCAAGATAAACGAAGGTAGAAAAATCCAAGAAAATCAAAGGAGAGATCTACCTTGCCGTGCGACGATGAGACTGGCTATGCAGTCAGGAACACTGGTGCCAGCTGCCAGGAAAGTTATACCCATAATGACATCTGGGATTCCAAGTGTGTATCCAGCGATTGTGACCTGCACACAGCAACCCACATGAATGAGCCTCATTGAAATGCTTATAGGAATAGTGATGTAACATGCCCGCAAGCAGAATGACCTTAAATAAGCCAAATTGAAAGAAAACCAAGACGATTTCAAACTGGCTTCCAAAGATCCCTGGCGGTTGCTGAGGGGGCTGATAAAATCTTTTTATGGCAGTCACAGTTAAGCTTCAAGATTTTAAATATTGTATTAACACAATTCATTATTAAATATGATATTTAATAAACTGAATAATGCAGGGGGAAAACCATGAAAAATGCTTACATACACAAAGATACTGCAACTCACCATCCACACCATGACGTAGGAGAAGATGGCTATCCACAGCGTAGAGAGGAAGAAGGACAGCATGAAGAAGCGCTCCCACCGTGGTTTGGCACAGTTGGGTATGGTGAAGAACAGCAACACCAAAATGGGCCAGGAAATGAAAAACTTCACTTTATTCATAGCGCCCCCTACAGTAACACGTGAAAGCACGTCAGCAATTAACACTCCAAAAAAAGAAGAAAAAAGAAAAAAAAGAAAGCCATTTATGGCATTTAGTTGATCATCCAATCCTAGCTTAGTTCACAAGAAAACATAATATTAAGGCACTCCAAAGACAGGCAGTGAATAAAAAAAAAAAAAACCTATAATAAAACAATAGAGATCCAAGTGATTTTCTCACAAAGCACATTTACAATCAAATCAATCAATAAATTAGTCAACCAACCAACCAGTGAATAAATACTGTGTTAATACTATTAAATATAATAAATACTATTAAAATTCACATACTGTGAATGTGACCAATGGGATTTCACAGTGCTTATGACTGACAGATAAACAGATTAACATTAAAATACACAGGTCAACATTTCCAAGACTTTTACAGTTTTATGCTCACCAAGGATCAAAAATACAGTAATTTTAAAGTAACTAAACATTTTAAAATATTACTACAACTTAAAACGGCTTTCTATTTTAATAAACATTAACATGGAATTTACTATCCATGTAACTCACAAATATTGAAAAACAACCTAATATGCTGATTTGGTTCTCAAGAAACATTTATTATTATTAAAAAGGTTGTGGAAACAAAGTTCAAAAACATTTATTTGACCTAGAAGTCCTCTGTAATATTATAAAAGTCTTTAAAATAACAAAACAAACAAAAAAAAAACCATACCAACACACAGATTTTTTTTCTTTTTTTTTGCACAAAAAGTATTTTTATAGCTTCGTAAAATTACAGTTGAACCAGAATGCATCTAAAATATCTTAATTTGTGTTGTGAAGATGAATGAAGGTCTTGCGGGATTGGAACAACATGAGGGTGAGTAATTAATATATAAATATATAATTATTTCCATTCCTTACACAGATGTAGAACTAGATATCCCAATTTTAAAACACCCTGATATTTCCATTTGTAATATCACCACAGGGATCTTGCTGGTTAGGACACAGTATAAGGCCTATGTGAATAAGTCCAGTGTACTATGACTTCAGATGCACAGATTTCAATACATGCGGTTAAAGAACCAATGTGGTAAAGTGAAACCACCTCACCAGGCAAGACGAAGGGAGATGACAGCTCACTCTCTGGTTCCTCAGTGAGTCTGTCCTCCGCTGCGTTGCCATTTTCCATGGTGTCAGCTTTCTTATCAGCCACCAACACTGCATCCACCCCATTGGCCATCTTCACCAGGCGCTGCTGCTGTATGAAGGGCAGAGAGCAAATCCTGCTTCATAATTCACTCTTATCCATTTTCCTCACAAACCCACGCTTTTCTATTAAGCCAATTCAAATTTTTCCCCACTAGCATGAAAATAATAGAGTGAGAAAATAAGATTTTTTTTTCCATTTCGGGGTGAACTATGGCTTAAAATGTTATATTGACGAGACTATCAACCTTTTGTGTTAAAAGTACAAACAGTTTAACACCATTCCCATCTTCAATTTTCTTAACTAGCTGACATGTCAACATCAAATTCCTCAGCGGCCTTTGTAGCAGGGGTTTGAATTTCTAACGCAATTCTTTGAACGCCAGCATGTGGATATTTATAGAAACAGTTTAATCAGCCTCACACCCAGAACTAGGCTACCTGACGTGAAAACTCCACAGTGCTGAGTTAGCCAACAAAGACTGGCCCATAAGCTCTTCTGAACTCCGGCTTATAATCCAGTCTCCGGGCTCCCAGTGTTAAATATGCTCTATTATAAACCAGATAGTGCAGACTCGGAATTCTCAAGAGATGAGCCACATTTGTAGAGCCTATAAAATAGCTGAACATATCTACAACTCTAATCTGTCGAATTCAACATGAATCAGCGTTCGCAACCCATTTGACTTCTTTATTAAGCCATTTTCCAAGCGAATGATGATGTTCGAAAAAGGAAAAATAAGTAAGATGGGGATTCAAATTGTATCCAGAACTGAATACACGGTGAAAGATTCTTTAGATACTGTAGTTTGTGAAAGGAATGCGTTTTTGTTAATAATGAAACACACCATTTGACTTAATTGCCTTTTATTGTATGAACCAAAAAATTATTAGCATTCACTCGGCTGTGTATTTTCTTACCTCATTGATGATAAGTCGGCTTGCCATGCGCAGGCGTGTCTTGGGCCCAAAGTGGTTGGTGATCATGACCCTGAGGCCGGCCTCGGGGAACCGATAATGTGGAGGGCTTGAATTTATCATCTCATCCACCATCACAACAGAGCCCCTAGTGTACTCTTTACAGGGCTTTACTGTGGACACAAAGAAATAATTGTTTGTAAGTCAATACGTGCAGCATGTACAGCATTCATTCATAAAACACACAACTATCAAACCTGCCCTAAGAGACCAAAAATAAATAAATCCTACAACAACAACTGCGCACAGAAACCAGCAGGACTGTAAACACACACACACACACACACACTAAAAAGAAAAAGGATGTGTCACAATTTTCAATCTAAAGTCCTATTTGTCAGTGAGAGACTGAGTCCTGCTGGGATGCACTGTAGGCCCACCTCGGAGCGCCTCAGGATACTGTCAGAAACCATCGACACACAGAACACTGACATGAAATGAAATCCTCAACTATCCCGCAGATTACTGCTGAACAACATAGGAAGAGCTCTACTGCCAATACACTATTAACTACAAACAGTGACCAAATACATTAATAATATTAAAAGGAATATTCTTGGTTAATGTAACTTGAAGATAAAATGATTTCTGTGACTCAATAGCTAATAAATGGCAAAATAATTACTGTACAATTGATAAACCAGTACACAGTGACACAGTCTTTCAACGTTGTGATGTTATCTGCATTTCCCTTGCCTTTGTCCTTGGCAGATATCTTTACAAAGTCTCAAATGAATGCATAAATACAAACCTTATCAATCAGACACAGTGACAGATACTATTTTGTACACGAGTGGAAGGATGTATTACTGGTTCTGAGAGAAAGACATGAACACACAGAGCACTGCAGGATGAGACAGGAGCCAGGGCAGATTTAGTAAGGCTAAACAGACAGGCTTCAGCGGGGGGGGGTGACAGAGACCGCCACGCAACACAACGGTTAGAGCTGCACTACAGGACACCACGCTCTGAAACAGAAAGCGCAGCGTGGTTATTCAGCAGGGAAGCAAAGTGTCAGCCTCTCATAAGAGATGTCAGATGGCTACGCTTTCAGTAAGTGCTGTTGGCATAGGTTTTACAAACAGCAGAAATACAGATAGTAGAGTGGAATTCATTTACAGAGAACAAGATCTGACTTTGTTGCAAGCAGCAGAGGGTTAGTCGCTAGTAGTAGCCCACAAGGAAGCCTGTCTAGTTACCCTTACCTGGTCTAAGTAACGGCCATGATGGATCATCCCAATACTGATCATAACATGTATTACCATCCTCCATCTCGCTGATGACCATATTACCATTGGCAACATGCTTGTCTTCTTTCCCCGAAAAGTAGTTCTGTATGCTAGTGTTAAACCTTTAACAAAAAACAACAACCAAAAACAGATTTGTCAGTGCAGTGATGAATGAAGCACAGCTCACACAGAAGTTACTTCCAGAGCAAGCAGCTTTCGGTTGATCGATATGGCAAATGACCAACTTGAACAAAATCTGACTCGTTGCACAGAAATCCTGATTGAAATGACTGGACTTGACCATGAAAATCTACTGAACAGCGATAAGTGTAACTGCACCTTAATTCCGAACTTTTAGGGGACGTACCATGCAGTTCTATGTTGTCAAGTACCAATACCAGCAAAGACTCTTATTTCATACCATTTCAATAACACACTCCTTTATTTAAAAGGTCAAAATATTAATAGAAAACACGATCATTTAAAACACTTAAGGTTAAACATTTATCTGATTATTTATTTGAAGTTAAACCGAGTATACAAAACGAAGGTGGACTCACTTCATGATGAGAATGTAGCCGACGTACATGACAATTAGTATCAGACTCTCCCACCTACAGAGACAGAGGAGAAAGACAATCATGTGTCTGTCTTCAACCAATCAGAATAAAAGAAACTCAGAATTTCACTTACCACAAAATCTTTTCATCATAAATAAACTGAAAGAAAAGTTCAGAGTGTGTGTAAATATACATGGAGGGACAGCAGATTTTCAGTGCATTTCTTAATTACATGCTCTACAGAGCTTAACAGTAACAATCCAGTATTTTCTTCATTTCCTTTCGACTTTTTTAAAACCGTGTTTAATAAAGATTTAAAACAAACCAACGAACGCCATTATGAACAAACATTTTAGTCGTTTTAAAAGACTGACAAGTATAGTCGTTATATCTGTGTACTTAAAGGGTTAGTTCACCCCAAAGTTTTTTTTGCTTAGAATAAAGATCACGATCCTCTCACGATTATGAAGAACTTTTTTGATTTGAAAGATTTACCCCTAAACATTAGGTTATCAAACAGCAGTAAAATAATACATAATACTCTTTGCTTTAAATTTAAAGAAATGTAATGAAAAAGTCACCATTAATAATTAAGAAGTTAAACAATTATATATACATTTATTTTATAGATGTGTCTATTGTATTGTTTGTTTAGTAATTATCGATGTGAATTGATGTGAGAAATTATACATAACCCAGCTAGTGCATTAGAATAGTGAGTCCTTTCTATTTTTCCAGAGCCCAGGGGCCCATTTGAACCCCCAAACTGATTTATTAAATTTACAGAATAATACACAAAAGATTAAGGTAATATAGCCTACTCAATCTAGCCTACTGTAGTAAAAAGCTATGATTCAGCTGTGCGTGACAAACGCTGCCAGTTTAAAAGCACAGTCGGTGCACGCTGCTCCTGCTCTGCATACGCACGCTTCCGTGCTGCTTCCGTCCGCGAGATAGAACAGAAACACGGAAAGTGAAGTATACCCGGGCTGACCGGTGTGTCCGGTGTGAAACTGAGTAACAAGCACATCTGGCCGCGCAATTCTGTGTTGGTCTGTGGTAGAGGAGTGTGTTTTCCTCTGCAGAACGCCAGCTCCTGTGTCAGCAGCAGCAGCACCACACACACACAGTGTGTGCAAAGACTGACACAGAAGACAAAGGTTGAATAAAGTCCTTTTGTTTTTTTTGTGCACAAAAATGATTCTTGTAGCTATCATTACGGTTGAACCATTGATGTCACATGGACTATTTTCACGATGTTGCAGTCTATGCAGGGTCAGAATGCTCTCAAAGTTCATCAAAAATGTGTGCTCCAAAGATCAGTGAATCTCTTACAGGTTTCAAACAACATGATGGCGAGTAATTAATGGCAGTTTTTTTTAGGGTGAACTATCCCTTGCAGTGTTTCATAAAATACTGCAATTAAATCTGAAACAATACAAAAAGCAATAAAGTAATTGATTTTAATCAAAAATAATCTGAAGCATATTGAATAATACTGAAGTAGGATCTTTTGACTTGGTTGATGGGGTTTTCTTGGTAGTTACTAGGGGTGGGCGGTATACCGATAGACACGGTTAACCGGTAGAGATTTTGGTCTATCGTCTTAACCGTGGTTGAGATCATGTGACGTTGCATGTTACGTAACCCCGCAATACACATTAGGTGTGTTCGAGATGCACTACACTAGCCTGTCACCGGCTGACGAGAGCAGACCCTTGCAGTCGGGGGAGGAGTAAAGAGACGGCCGTCAGGTCTCCGTAGTGTGCTGAATCAATGTCATTAACTCTTATACAATAAGAATATATATATATTATATCGCCTAATCTTCATTTTCATCATTAATGTTTTGTTTGAATATCAGATCGTCGATATAAAGCTTGATTACATGCAGGAACTTTTTTATGAAAACACGCAGCAGACATCGTGCTTAAAAATCACATAATCTGACCAATGAGAATAAAGTGTGTCGTCATCAAGGCTTTCGCACCCGATTTTGAGCAACTGCAGCGCCTGACCTGTGCGACTGCTCTCGCGGGACTTTGATGGCACATGTGATCGAAAGCTGGCTGCAGCGCCGATCAAAGACGGACAAATGATCTTCCCAGAATGCATTGTTTTGTAAGGCGGCAGCCGATTTCTTGCGGCACCGCTTTAAGTCGAACGCACCTAAAATCTTCAACAATGGAAGAGGCTGTGTTGCCAACTTATCGACTTTGTCGCTAGATTTAGGGCATTCTAAAACGCTTAACGTTAAACATGCTTAATGTGGCTTAACGCACCTAAAAACTTACGAGGGAAGCCCGAATTTCTGTCAAACCTTCCTTGTGATAATCACTAACTACTGTCAAAACAACGAGCCCATGTTTGACAGATAAAGTGAATAATATCACATTTAGCGTTTTCTCCCCCAAAGAAGTCCATTATAAGGAAACAGCTTAACGTGATATTATTCACTTTATCTGTTGAACATGGGCAGTAACAGTAGTTCGTGATTATTGCAAGAAGTGTTTTAGAATGTCCCGTGGAAACTGGTATACTGTCAGGCACTATGCTAGTTCCTGTTGAAAAAAAAACATTAAACTTACAGTAAACAGTATGGTTGTTATTGTTTTTGTACTTCAAAGTATTGCTGCAATTCAGTTTAAAAAAAAAAAAATGACACTATATGAAACAGTTTCTTTGTGTTTGAATTTTTATTGATGCATTTTTTTAGCTACAAATTGCTATATCGTGATATATATCGTTATCGAGGTAGAAAATTGCTTATACTGTGATAGAAGATTTCGGTTATATCGCCCACCCCTAGTAGTTACTGGCCCATTTAGATACTGTATACTCTACTCCATAATGAAAGCAATTTCTACAAGCATTACTGACTTTTCTAAACCTTTGTTTACCTCATCAAAAGTCACGGTACACCTATTTTGAAAGATTTTTTTTATTGATAATTATCTGTTTCTTTCTGGAGAATGGAAATGGGATTTTTACTTCTAAATCCACTCTATTTTGCCACTTAGTTACCAAAGCTCATTAGATTAAAAGACACTTACTGCAATAAGGGCAACCACAGAAAAAATGTAGTAGATTGAGTCTCTGAACACGGCAAACTTGGTGAGAAAGACAACCTAGTGGGAAAAGAAGATCATCTTTACAGAAGTCAAAGTCAAAGAAAGCAACTATTTTTTGCTTCGTTAAATTTATCATGTCTACTGTACCCTCAAGTCATGTCATAAGCCACAACAAAAAAGGTTTAATTTCTCAAAAGACAAAAATATCACAGTAGTCTGCTCTTAAAAAGGTTTTTCTTGGTCCTCATTACAGTACATTTCATTGTTTGAAATGAGCGCACGAAGGGGGAAAAATCCTGTAGAACAATTTTCACATTGCAAACATGAAAAGGTCAAAAGTGGCAGCAGAGGAAGAGAGGTGTATATAAAGCTCAGAGGTTCTCACCTGCCCCGCAAATATCCCACACACACCGATGATGCACAGGATGTTGAACACGGCTGAGCCCACTATGGTACCCACCCCCACATCTCCATGCGTTATGAACACACCTGCAAAACAAAGCAAAAGTGTCCAGATCCACAGCATCTGTTGACACATGACTAATGCACATACAAGCACCTGTACGTGTGGCTTACCAATTATAGAGGCAAACAGCTCGGGGGCGGAGCTTCCAGCTGCCATGAAGGTCGCTCCTGCAACATCTTCACTAAGGAGCAGTTTCTGATGGATGGGAGGAACATACAGAATCACACAGAGGCCATAATTAAAAGGTCTAAATAGACACCAGAGATGTGCAAAAATTGAATTGGGTTGTTTGAATGACTAGCAGCTCTTAAAGGAACAGTTTACTCTAAAATGATTTTGGTCTTCACTTTTTACACTACGAAAGCAACTGGAAAAGAGCAACATGGAGAATGGAAGAGATTTTAATTAATGCTACACGTTTAGTATCAGTACTCCAGTCTTTAGTATCACATGATTCTTCAGAAATCTTTATAATATGCTAATTTGCTTCTGCAGTAAGATTTGCTAGTGCAATTTGCTAAATGCACTAGTGTAAAGAGGGTCTTAATAGAGCCCAAACAGTAACAGTCACTGCCACTGCATTTACAACACTTTTTCATTTATTTAAATTCATTGCTACACCACAAACAATATGAAGCAATTACAATTGAGAATGTGTAAATACATTTTGAGGAGGGCCGGGACTCGATTAAAAAAAAAATTATCTAAATAATTAGAGGCTTTGTAATTTTAAATCGCATATAAATATTTGACCTGAGAACAGTGAAAAGTAAGTGTTTTCATATGGATTTTTAGTATGCCATTAAATAATGACTGAATACATGAGCTTAAGCAACAAAATATTGTTTTTTTTTGTTCAACCAATCCAACAGACCAGTGCAATATTGCCATTAAGTGTAGCAATAGGATATTTAGAAATATAGTAGCCTACATTTCAGAAATTTGGGAACCCTATAGGTAGGTAGACTTTCTGTAAATTTTTTATTTATTTATTAATTTTTTTTTTTTTTTTAAGTAAAACACAATAATGGCATCATGTGCGTGATTTCACATTGAGCCGTATATACTACACACATCCGTTGTTCACTGACAAGCTGCGCTAAACCATGTTCATCATCAGCGTGGATTTGCACAGCTCCTCAGAGAACAACGGCTGTGTGTAGTATATATGGCTCAATGTGAAATCACGCACATGATGACATTTACCACTGATTACAGGACCGGCTTTACTGACAAAACATATCGGCCAATCTGGATCGGTGCATCCCTACTTTCAAGTACATTCAGAACATTAGAAACAGTAGTTTCTCCAGTATAATCAGTGGAGCAAAAATCCAAAAAAAAAAAAAAAAAAAAAAGGTGCGGTTAAAAATTAACACGCTAAAGTCCCGGGCCTAATTTTGAGTAAACTATTCCTTTAGGGATTGCTGATGATTAGGCTGGGTTAAGAGTCATGTTGCCCAGACACTAATCAGTCCAATTTTTAGGGATACTTTGACACTAAATGCTGAGTAATTGACAGATATTAAAAAAACTAGAACCTTTAGTGATGGATTTTAAAGGATTATGAATAATAAGAACACTGCCCGCAGCAAGTGATTTAAAGTCAGACAGTAATTTATCTTGAAGTTTATTGTAAAAGATGCTTTGATGGCTAAAGCGTAGCAGGCTGCCAGCATGCTAAAACCTTCTCTAAGAATGTGCCTGTAAAATCAAAAACTCAAACCAACCACCTATACCTACACCGATCTCTAATAGAGTTACATATATTAGTATTACAAGACAGTATCTAGAGTAACAGGAAGGATATTCAAAATGGGTTTAGAAGAACAGGTCAAAGTGATTCTGGAAACCGGAAACCAATTGTTGCCATGGCAGATTCATTCTCACCTCACAGATCTTCTCTAGAGAGGTCACAAAGTAGTCATCACAGACAATAGCAAGGGCCAGAAACATATATAGAGCCTGTAATTGGAAGATAGATAAGAATGAGATGCACTATAATGGGTTTGATGTGCAGAAATAATTCAAGTTGCATGTCTAAATGGCTATTCTATAAGCAATTGTTGACAGGGCGTTTTCAGCACAGTAAATCCAATTGCAAACTCATAACCAGTAATAAATTATAGCGGGGCAAACTATTTATAATTGTCATAAAATTCTCAGAGAAGCACCATTTATCCTGGATGACAAGGTTAACTGGTGAGCAGGGCTAGACGTTGATTGACGTGTGCACACAAAGGTCTCCTACCGCAAATATGTGTAGAAGTACAGCTCCTTGAGTACGCTGCCTGTTGGTGAATATATCCTCGGGGAACTCGTGGATGGCTGCATTGAAAATGAGAAAAAAAAAAGTCACTTTGGTGCAAGTTGTCACTTTCCATAAAAATGATCCAGATAAAAAAAACTGATGGTACAGTCTGTAAAACCAGATCCACGTGAGATTCCAAGAAACGATTGGAATGTGTGGGCAACAGCGTATAAATCATGCCCTAGGGACAAGCGACTTCATCATAATGCAGGAAAAAAACCATTGTATATGTAATACGCATGGTCACCAGTGCATGGGACTACATTATTATTTTACACACTGACATTCATCACAGCCAAGGATACGCTCTATTTAGTTATAGGAAAGAAAATGACTGATGCATGATAGCAGGTAGTCTGTACATGGTAGCCTCAGAAAGACTATTCAGAGGAGCATGCAGTAGGGAGCTTTGCTCGTGGGACATGTCACCCTCTACACCTGGTATCATGGGCTCTGGATGAGTTTGAATAGGTTAAAGTGACGTGGATTTGAGCAGCCCGTTATAACACCAGATTCACTCTTCATTTCTCTCTCATAATTACATTATGCTTCATTAATAACCACATAAGCAATGGATAAAACCTTTGTTATTAGCTCTAAAATATAATTTTTGAATTGGCCACGGAAAGTTGAGCAGAGTAAATTAGTTCAATGGAAACATGACAAATGTCTTGAAATCAAATATCTGAACAGCGTCTTGAGGTATGGTTGTGACTCCAGGCCATAATGCACTCCAGAAGTGCTAATGTAGCCATGGCATTGGACCCTACAAACAGAACTTCATGCTCAAACAAAGTCGAAGGAGGCAGCGGAGCGACGCCAGGCTGACGCTGGAGGAGCGAGCCATCCAGAAAGCGAGCCGATCGAAAAGCAAGCCACGATAGGCGCCGGAGCCGCCAAGATGTTGCCTAGATGCGAGCAGCCTAAACTGCCTGGATTCTGCCCCTTCCCGGAACCCTTTCCTTCTACACTGCCTGACCCTCACCGAACCCTAGGAGCATGACGAGGACACCAGTCCCCCTTTTTATTTGGACACTTTTATTCCCCTGGACACTTTATTTTGTTGTATTTTGTTTAATAAAAATAGCCTCTCCGAGGCATGACGTCACTCTCACTGTGTCTGTGTTGGCTCGACCGCGACAATACACATACATTTACATATCTATATTTATATTCATATAATGTATTTTTTTTACTAAATATAAAATATATACATCAATTATTATAAACCAATGAACAGAATTTTCACTTTTTATGGTTTGTGTCTTGGAGGATGGTGTCATTTTAGAACGGGTTATTATGAGTTATAGAGTTTTTCTGAAAGACTAGCAGGTTGGAAAATGATGTTAATGTTATTTTTAACTTAAAATACTTATTGGGGTCACTTTCCCTATAAAGGTTGTAACTCCTTTTCTACACTCTATTAAGTTAAAAGATAAAAATCATCAACAAATATTTTAGTCACTTGCCTTTATCATTGTCCTTTTTTCATAGTTTCAACAAAATAAAATTGGCCTATTCGGGTAATTTCCTTTTTATACAAACCATTAATGCCTATTATCTTGCTCTGTCTACTTGCACTGTAAATGCTTCGCTGTAAACATGATTTATGTTTTGGACAAAAAAAAATAAATAGTGATGAGTCCAAAATCCTTTTTGTGATGACTGACATTATGCCACAAATGCTGTTGATAGAGCTTAACATTGTATGGAACCCAAAACATTCCTTTAAATCTGGTTTATACGCCTCTAAGGCCTTCTGTTACTGCAATCTCACCAAACCTCAAAACCCCCACAAACACATGGCAGGTCACATGTCAGTACATTCTGTCACAGCAGCCCTGTTTGTGACCCGGGCAGCCCTGCAGGTCAAATAATCCACAACGGGGGGGAAATGCTGCCTGTCAGGGCGCACTAATAAAGCTAACAACATAAATCAACATCATGGCATAATCTATACAGTCACCTTCCCCTAATGAGGTTTTTTGATACTTACGGTAAGGACTTGCCACCCCCAAGTCTCTAGATATGACCCGGGACCTTTTCTACCAATATTACTGTCCTTCAAAGCAAACACCCCTAACTAAAGTGTCTGCTGTTTAAAAGCATCAAAAACTGCTTAAAACTCTTCTACTGCAAACTCATTTTTCAGTCTGAAGAGCTTATTAAAACATTTGAGGCACTAATAGCTCTTCCAGTTAAGAAATGATCAGTTATAAATGACAGCGTGATGTTTTATCATCACAAACTCCACCACCATTTCCATCACCGTTATCTGACGAGTTGAGAAAAACGAAGAATCCCAACAGGTTTTATCCATCAAGTGGAAGAGAGTTGTTGGTGCCCTGATCACATTTCCCTTCCCACAGCTCGCCCCTCCCATAACACATGAGAAGGAGGCGAGGACACCCCCAAGGTCGTCTCCTGAGAGAAGCCACAAAGCACATGCAGACATACGGAGTGTGTCTACCACACTCTCAGAAAACAATCCACATATACAAACACTAGTCTCAAAGAAGGTCACATTAGGAGCTGAACTGCTTGGCACTACGGAAGAAGTTAATTTCACTGGGGCAGAAGGAAAAAAAGAGATCATTTTTAAGCAAGAAAATCATTCAGATTCAAAATCGATTTAAGACCGCACTGCCAAGTTGCCAAGCATTTCTAAATAGGGAATTCTGGGTGGATTTGAAGGAGATTTAATTTTAAGAGTCTACCAACATCTATCTGTTCTACTTCATATATATTGCTCAGTTCCTTCTCTCCTTCAGTGAAAGCGTAAATAACTTTTTACAGCTTTTATACTGTTCAATCCATCAAGCAAAACTCATTTAGAATTTCTGCTCCTTAAAAAAAATAAAATAAAAAAAAAAACCTCAAGTCAGTCATGACAATATAAAACTAAGCTATTCAATGACAAGAGGCTAAGCAAACGATAAGAAAATCCACTCATTCTAAATCAAGTAGTCTTTTGTTCACCTTCAAAATATTTTTTATTAAATTTAACATTCTCTGATCATTCGTTTACAATCATGCTGTCACAATGGCTGAGAGACGAGGTGAGAAGGCAAGCGGATTCAAATGCAGATTGTTTATATGAAAAAACGGAGTGAGACAGGCAGGTTCAGGATCATCAGAAAACATCAACATGAGAGGATAAGGCGAGAGAGAAGTCAGTGTCCGTAGCAATGGCCGATCTAACGACACACAGAGTCCAGGAGGCTAAAGCGAGAGAAGAGGCTAGGGTCGACAACGGGAAATCCAAACGAAAACACGGTAAGACAAAGACTAGGAAAACAAGGAACGCTTACAAGGGTAGGAAATCCATACACAATGATCAGCGATAATACGGAGACAAAATGGGGTTTATATGCAACTGATAATTTTGAATGTTAGGAATGAAACACTATGGTAACAGACAAGAGTTCATTGTGTTTTATGTCTGTTGTCATTCATGTACTCATGTCAGAGTAAGTCTGACACTGTGAGCTGGTCTGGCAACTCCAGCTTGATCGTAACACATGCACTCTGCATGCTTGTCCAAAGCAACTTACATTGCTTCCAAGGTATACTTTTTTCCGTTAATGCATTTCTTGTAAAAGGTACTTCATATGGATGAAGTTGAATACAAGTCTTAAAGAAGCACAATCAGTTTGCATGATAAACAAATTTAATTTAGGCTGTTTTCTTATATAAACATTAATCAGTAAGCGCACATAAAACTCATCAAATACTGTACACATGGAAGTGTATCCATGTTTGCTAGACACAGGAGAACAAATGAGATTTCGGGAAAACATGTACAGTATATAAACATGAGCAAATATGATATGCATGATGAAACAATTCTCCAGAGCTTCTGCTTCTGCAGGATAAGACTTCATGTTCGGCAGGACTCGCTGTTTGTTGACACTTGAGGTTGTTTTTCTTCCAGGTTTATGCACTTGTGCGAAGCATCGCAATCTCTTGCAGGTAAATCCATTAAAGTCCTTTGGAGCTCCAGCTCACTGCATCAATTATTAATGATGGTACCATTAAAAACAAACTCTCTCTGTCTCTGTGGGCATCAGGACAGTACCTTCAGGTGGAGGCTTAGAAGAGTTCTCCAAACAAATGCTGAACAACATACAAGCATGTACTGTATGTACAGTACGTGCTTTGGGTTTGTATATGTTGTACTGTATGAACAGCATACTGTCTTGGCTACTGTGGACAAGCATCTCAGGTAGAGTGAGACAGTATGTGCTTTGTTGTGTCCTGTCATCTGATGACCTTATCCATCAGCGTCTGTCCTGATGTGAACACACATGGCAGGATCAGCGCCTCACAGTTGGATACACTGAGCTGAGCTCGATTTGTGTTTGGGGGGGGGGGGGGGGGGGGGGCAA
>JAUMHI010000061.1:14516326-14541912 GCA_032359435.1 Enteromius unitaeniatus
CCCCGCCCCCCCCCCCCCCCCCGGGTCAATGTAGCCTGTTATGGAGTGAACACCAAAAAAATTAATATTCACATCACGTTACTTGCTCTAGATTACTCGCGGAATGTTTTTCGCATCACTTGCACATAGAAAAACATTATAACGCTCTCTATTTTCTGATTCAACCAGGCGTGTCAATAAGCTCTTCCCCCTGAAATCAAAATTCACATTTTTTTTGGGTGTTAGTATCAATATATGTTAGTCTTAAGGTTATCTATAAAAGTCAGTGTGCTCCAAAACAGTGACAGAGTTCAAATTTAGAAGATATAAGCATTCAAAAGTTGCAGTTCAATCATTTCCGCAGATAAATAGTTTTTTTGATGTCACCTTGTACTTCAGCTTCTCATCAAGTTTTTTGACCAATCAAATGCTCTCTAGAATCTGAACCACGGCAGTGCTCACAGTCTGACCAGACTTTGTCTCCGTTCCAGAGACGTGATCGCACAGACCGAGTCATGTGCAGGAGTCTGCATATATTAAACAGTTTTAAAACTCCACTATTTTAATCATCATTTTGTTTTACTAAGAGATTCATTTTGAATCCAGGGGGTAATCTATTAAAATTTGGCTAAGGTCTATGTACCATTGGTCCGATGCGATTTTGTAATCGATGGGTGTGTTTTGAAGACTCACCACCTATATTGTTGCTTAGATGATTCATACTGCCAATACTGTCAAATTCACATACTGCCAGTAGGTGGTGCTTGTAGGAAAGCAGAAAAGCCCTGGTTACTGCCATTCACATTTTTTTTTTACACCGGCTTGCCATGGAAAACCACATCAAATGGTGTTTTCTAACAGTTGTTTGGGTTTTTGTATTTGCTATGGTGTTAAAAAAAACTAACAAAAAAGAAAAAACCTTTTCATGTTGATCTCTGGGTTAGTGTTTGTTTCTTACCAGTAAATACAACCTCAAGCATAACATGACTGATTTGCTGCTTGATTTGCGAACAGAATTACATTACATTACTCAAGGCACCGTAAGCATTTAAATGTCAATAAATAGTGACAAGTTTTATGGAATAAACTGTGTAGTTCATATTCAGCAGCAATCCAGAAAGAGCAGCGTTAATACTGGATGAAATACAATGCCACCTCCAGCCCATCTCTGTGACAAGCCTCCCTCTGTATCGGTAAACGCCTTATTTAGCCTGCCGCCATATTAATTCAAAAACGAGGGATAACAGGCTAGTAAGCAGACCAGCAGCATTTGCTGTGGCGTATTGTTGTGTACCCGATCGTTTAGCCGTAATGAAGCCATAACACATCATTTCACACATTCTGAGCTTTTTATCCTTCGTCCGCCAGGATGGTATATACTGACAGGAGATAATGGCCACAGCGTGTATGGTGTAAAGTAAACTCACACATGGTAGAACATGAATTTCTTTACATGCCATCAAAGACATACCACAGTCAAAGTGACAAAGAAAAAAGCTGGGCATCGATTGCAAAGTTGCAAATATTCACTTATTATGTTAGAAATAATCTCTATGTACTTAGAAAGTAGGCTTTTAATTCAGTTTCTTTTATGGGAAAGTGATTGTATTTCATTTTTTTACCTTAAGTTTATTAGAAACATGATTAAAACGTTTTATGTTTGTTCATATTTGTATATATTATATTACATTGTTTATGTATGTTTGTTGTTTTTTTTCTTAAATGGCCTACCAAGACAGTGAGTAAAGCAAATATTTGATCAGGTTAACATTCTCAAATAAACAAAGTTTGAGATATAAAAAAAACTTACACTGTATATTTTATATATACATATAGCCTATAAATGCTAATGTGAAAAATGTTATTGTTTGTGCAAAGAGTGAAGTTAAAATGCGCTTTGAAGGACACGGAGGCACTTGTGCGATCACTTGCATTTTTTCTTAAGAGTGGAAAATTAAACGCCCTTAATTTTTCCTCAAAAGGGTAAAAGCCTATCAGTCAGAACTGAAAAGTTTAATTTGTGTGCACTCACAATATCAACAAAACCTTTTTTTATTCTTTTTTTTAATAGGCTAAAGAAAAAAAACAGGGTGGCTTTCTGCAGTCTCGATCTTGAAAGAAAAAAAGCCAAAAAAACGAATGAACAGTGAGTGAATGGTTGAGACAGTAGAGCTTAAGAGGAGGAAGACACAATAGGTTTGTAGTCCACACAGCCATATCTTGTTGTTGCGATTCCCTGTTTATCCTCACAGCCTCGTTTTTGAATCAAAATGGCAGCGGGCTGAATAAGGCGTATTATGTTTTCTTTATTCAACAGCTTAACAGTTATGTAGCATAGAGTATTAACCTATTTGTCATTGCCTGAGCTTGCAGTTATGTCAAATCTTAAAAAGTACACACACACCCCACCCAATTCCATAAGAACGGGTCAATCAATCTGTTCCAGCCTTTAAAAAAAATGCAAGTTCTTAAAATAACCCCTCTTCAGGCACAGGAGCATTCTGCTTATTCAAATTTCAGTCAACATGCTGGCATTCAACCCAGACTGTCTGAGCACTCTCTCTCTTTCAGATTACTTATTGATTTGAGCAGCTTCTGAGGAGCACAAACATAATGGAGGCCGCTCTCATCAAAGCACCTGCTTATTTTCTTATGTGAATGCCTGTTCAGTAATATTCTCCCATTACAAAATCTGCAAAATATCTTTTCTTTAGAGCTGAAAAACATTATGTTTCCATGCTAACTGAATTGTGCCATTTAAGCATTTTTATTAGTTGTTTCATGTCATTGCTGACCTGAAGAGATTGGTGTTATGCCCTCATCACGTCAAATTAAATCAACTCATTTCACACCACATGACAATGAAGGAACATCTTATTTAGCAAAAACAGAACTGATGACAACCTCAGCTCAACATCTCAGCTTCAGAAAGTACATGCATACTGCAAAAAATAAATAAATCTGGTCAGCTCCAATCAGATTGGTTGACTGCAATGCAATGTCCAGGAGACAGCGTGCACTTGATTTTAATCGGTCTGCTTGGAAGGAGTGTTTCCCAGGCTGCTACAACGAGTGCTTTAGAGGAAGAACCAATTGTTGTATTCACCAAAGTAAACAAGGTGAACGAAAACAAAAAAAATGTTTAAAAGATATTTGAGAGGCAATTAGCAGCAAGTAAACATGTTCTATATTCAGGATTGTTTACAGAAATATCTGCTACTTATTATGTTTAGATGGATGAAATTTCTGACCACAAAGCTGCCAAACATGTTAAACAAATTGCTTAAGTGTTTTCTGGGTAAGCTTTCACAGAGATTGCTGTATGCGGCACCACTTTGCACATTGGCTGATTATTATAGCATCATCGATTTCACATTTACCTGCCTCTAAACATCGCATAAAACTAGCTTTTTAATATAGATCAGATGCGCTTTCCATCTCTAAGTGGCTTATTATTGGCCAGAATGACCCGTATTGTGGCAAATCTCAAATGTTTTACTCTGCAATACAATCTATAGTATAATTTACTGATGCTGCTTTGCACAGCATCTTGATTTAATAATCTGAACACTATACCTCTCAAGAGAAGATGCATCAATGAACTCATTACTCATTACTTCATTTTGTTAGAGCTGGAGTCACATTATGTGTGGGTACTGTGTTGATGTCTACGTCAAGGGATGAACAATGATTTTAGGAAAACATAAGATGTTTCTGGACTGCTGCTCTGATGCATTTTGGAAATAAGCCACAGGAGATCTGGGCTGGAGCTCAAATGAAACTAAGGGCTGTACAGTAATATCAGCAGTTTTACCACAGGGAGACGGATCCTGCAATATAAACACACAAAAAAAAAAATCAAACCTCTGAGATGGAGAATTTCCAGTCAACATTTAGAGAATGGATCTTAGACAATACCTTTATTTCCAGAAAGATATTACTGAATTAATAGGGTAAATTTACATGACAACAATGCACTAAAGTTGTAAACATTTAGACTAGGATGGACCGATCTGGATCGGCTGATATGCATGCGCGTTTTGTCAGTAAAGCCGGTCCTGTAATCAGCGGTAAATGCCATCATGTGCGTGATTTCACATTGAGCCGTATATACTACACACAGCCGTTCACTGACGAACTGCGCAAATCCACGCTGATGATGAACATGGTTTTGTGCAGCTCGTCATGCGCAAACATATCGGCAGATCGGGATCGGTGCATCCCTAATTTAGGCACTTGAAATACATTTTTCTAAGTGGTCCTACCAAAGGGGCTCTCCAAAGTCACTTAAAATGGTTCTTAATTTTTAAAGGGGTCATGAACTAAGAAATCAAAATTGCACTGATTTTTGATATTCAAGAAGGCATTCGCCTATAAAAACATTCTGAAAGTTTCAGAAGTCAAACCAAACAGGGAATATTGAAGCAAATATGCCAAAACAATGTAATAGAGTAGCTAAACTCCGCCTCTGCAGATGATCAACGCCTGCTTCTACATAAATGCCCGTTTAGCCCCGACCACAGAGTTGCAAAGCCATATTCAGTAATTGTTTCTTACTGAAACTAATTAAGAGATTTTCACCATGTACATGGTATAGTCATTGATTTAACTGCTGTCTGAATCCAGGATGTTGGCGTTTATCTCTCGCCACCCTCGCAAGAATCCTTGGCCAAATTACCTTATGTTTTTTGACAATTTAAACATTTCATTTTAATTTTAATTGTTCCATATTTCTGAAATGTGGAAAGCATTTAAATATTATTATTATTATTATTATTACTTCCTAACTGCTCCACCACAGCAACTAGCAGCAGAAAGAGAAGAGAAGAATGTAAACATTCGTAATGGGTCTTTATTATGGCAGCAGCAGGTATGCAATACAATTTTAAAATGTGTATTATAAACAGATATATGCTTAACTATATCGAAAATAATTATATACAAGTATACTGTGTCTGTTTTCCTATTTGTAAACAGGAAATTTAAAAATCAAACAACAAATAGGATTATGTATTATGAAACATGCTTGGGATAAGAATATTATCTGTGAACAGATCGCCATCCGAATCCATGAGTTTTAATCACAGAGGTGATGTAAAATAATTTTTGCAGATGTCCATATAAGAAACAATTCTCATCCATATCGGGCTACAGTGTGAACAACGAGAGGCGAACACAGATCTAAGCACAAACCAAATGATAAAGATGACAGGAAAGGCAACTACACGCTGTGATCCTAACATTAAATACTTTATTAATACTTATATGTTCTCAGACAATTCCATAAAGGATGCTGATAATGTGGTATTGCTGTCCAGCCATTCCCGAACTTTTCCATTCCACAACCCACCTAGACAAGTATAATCTATTTCCAGATCCACCACAATATTTAAGAACGGCAAAGACATGCAGGTTTGTTTACTCCATTCACTGAAGTGCGGGACTCTTGCAGTGATTTCAGCATTTGCCATCTCAGTGGAGACATAAATACATAAACAACATCTCCAGAAAGTAACTTTATGTGCATATTACCATTTTATTTGGGTAAAACCAGCTTCCTTTCATATATACACAAAGAAATGGCAGCATCCCATCAACATAAAAGTTTGGTTTAGATATTGCTACACACAAAAAAAAAAAAAACTTTTAAAATTTGAATATTAAAATGCGTTTATTTCCCAAAAAATAAAATATAGAATTAAAAAAAAGGTTTTCATACTTTTATTACTTGTGGAAAAGCTTGAAACACAATTTTAAATAAAATAAAGAACGTCATTGATTTTTGTACTTTTTTTTTTTTGTTTGACTTTATTAATAAAAATTATGTTTTCTAATTAGCATGTTTTTATGTCTTGCTTTGGCACAGAGAACCGTGGATTTTAAGCGGTATCAGTACTGAATACACAAATGTTGGTACTGTGACAACACTAAAATCTGGTAGCTGAATTATAGAAGTTAAGCAGTATATTTAGCTTCATAAGCAGTTGTGGCAGTAAGGCGCCATTTTGCTAATGGTGTTGTCAAATGCATTAAAAAAAAAACAAGACTGTGCTGCTACTGTACTGCAATGGTCTCCAGCGTAGGGCACTAAACTCTGCTTTATAGGAAGGAGGTTTGCAAAAAAAGGGGAAGTATCTAATTCAACAGCTACGTTTGTATTTATAACAGCTAGCAGCTTTAATTCCTAAAAAGAAAAAAATAGCATCGTAACAGCGTGAAAGCAGAGCTCTCAGCAAACTCTCACACGCGTCGGTAAATGCATGAGCGAATGTTTCACAATTGTGACAGTCAACGTGACCTCCACCTGGCCTTCAGCTCGGAGGGTTGCTGACAAAGATGGACAGATCTCATCTTTCTTCTCCCTTCTCGCTCATGTAGCTGGCACAGACCTCAGATCACCGCTCGCTCACATTCACGATGTCAGCGCTTGACGACGGAGCGTGGCGTACCGCTGAGCAAATCTGCCTGAAAGCGGTGCTGTTCCACACTCCACACTGAAACATTCATTATGGGTAGCGAGCAAATTGAAAGGGCAGATTCCATCAGCCCACGATGACAAACTTCCTCAGCTCACGACTCTAATAGAGACACAACCCCCCGAAACGTTCCATAATCTCACGTCGCAGTGCAAACGGGGTCACGTGCACCGAACTGCGGCGTTCTGCAAATAAGAGCCGCTTAATGAGAAAGCCCCCGGGCACTGAGATGCCAGGAGTCCCAAGACACATCCAAAGATCTAGTCTCATCTTCCCCAGCATCTCCAACGGTCACAGGGATGTCGAGAGGACAGCATCTAAAAATAGCCCTCCTGCTTCCATTTATAGTACGCACAAGGCAAAGCCACAGATCCATTTCTCTCATAATCACAATTCTTCCCTTACAATTCTATTGTCTTTCCACAAAGCTGCCTGGAGCGATAACGATTTCCAGTCAAAGCAGCTTAATTTACTGTTGGAACAATTCATTTCAATAAGTTGGCAGGACTGAGCTCTATTCCATTGACGTTTTCATGCATACATTACATTTTGTGCAAGATTTATGCCTTTATCGCCATAGTCCGGTCAATATCAGTGACAACGGATGAAACGGTATGAACATTGGGAAAGTCTACTTGCTTCAAAAGTGTGGCGCAATAGACAATAAATCAAAGACACTACAATGAAAATTTGATTTATAGGAAGAAAAACTTTCAAATCAATAGTCAAATGACAAATCTTAAATGGAACAGGTTCCCAAAGCAGTCTGTAGGTTTTCTGTGTGCTGTGGCTTAGTGAGCCATCTGTTTAGTAGTAGTAGTAGTGAAAATTGAGCCTAATCTCCACTAAACTTAATATTCAGCCAGATATCAAAATGCTGAAACATCAATGTATGAAACACTTTTTTGCATACTGCTTAAGCTTCATCATCAATTGATGTCATTGCTGTTGAATGAATGTTATTTGTATTATGAATGGTATGCGTGTATTGTTTCCTTCAATTCTTTTCTTAATTAATAACCCTCTTAATATAATCCCAATATAGCAGTAGTAACAAAACATTAACAGGAGTAACAGGATTTTCATGACATTTGCCTTTTGTTTTAATGTTTGGTAAGCCCTGCATTGTGAAGTCTTTTCTCAGTAATAGGTTCATGCTAAGCAGTGTTGGAGAGTAAGTAGTTTCATGTAATAGAATTACATCATTTCATTACAAAATAAAATGTAACTATAATCAGTTACAGTTACTAAGATAAAAAAAAAAATGCAATTAAACTACAGTTACTTATGATTACAAAGGGGGTTACATCAGAATATTTTCACACATACAGATTTAATTGATTAATTCCCAAGAATCAGTCAAATTGACTGCTCTACAATAAGGGACACCAGTGTTTCAGGAAACACAAAATAGGACATGCTTATTCGATACCTATTTTTATTCACCATTTGGATTGATGTGTATGCTTTATTTTTCAAGCATAACTTTTCCCGTAATAGCTATGCAAAGATTTGATTTTAAAAACAGTTTCATAAGCATGTTCTAATTTTAAATCTGTATTTAACCACAGAATTATCTCAAAAGTAAGCAGGGGTGTTAAAGAATTAGTTCACCCCAAAATTAAAATTCGATCATCCTCATGTTGTTCCAAACCTGTAAGAATCTTTTTTTAAAGAATATTTTTGGGGTGAACACAACTGACATGTCCCCTTGCTCTAGAAATGTAAATACGTCGGTAAAACAGTCCATGTGACATCAGTGACTTAACTTCACTAAGAGAATACTTTATTATTTTTTTTTTTTTTTAAGCAAAACAAAAATAATTTATTAAGCCAGTGGTTTTCAACCTGTGGGCCGCGGCGACGGTATTGCAGGGGGGCCGCCAATTATTATTAATAGAAATTGTAATATTGTTAATATAATAAAAAATGTCTAGTTTGCTGATCCGTTATGTATATTTTCAGAGTACTTGGTTAACCCGACACAAAAAGCGGGATCGTTTAAATTCTTTAAATTCTTAAAAAGGTTGGGAACAACGGTATTAAGCCATTCTTCTCAGTTACGTACTTAAGATATTTTTGATGAAATCAGCTGATAGCATCAAATACATTAATTTGTATTCCGAAGATGAATGAAGGTCTTACGGGTTTGGAACGACATCTTCCAGTAATTCAAGTGATGAAGTCGTTTGAGATGTCTGACATAGTAATTAGTGTTGAGTACTACTGTAAGGTTTACCCTGCCTGCTTTTCAAAACCATAAACTGTTAAGAACATTAGATATTTAGAAAGACAATCAAATGTAAGCAGTTACATTTCTTTACTAAAGTAATTGAAATAGATAAACTACATTTTGATAGTGTAGTGTGTATTATGTCATTCCCAAAGTGACCTTCCCAACACTGACCCCAAGTCAAGTGATCACTCAAACGGGGAAAAGGCATTAATCATTATGAAGTGATGCATGAAATACCTGGTTCTGTGCAGTTCTTCTCAGTCTCATTGTCTCCCACTGTGGCCATAAGCCTTCGGCCCAGGTGATCTCTGGGAACAGCAAACCCCTCCTGAAGCACCAGCCCATGACCTGTGAACGAAGATACACACACATCATTTAAAATGTACTAATTCAGAGCGTAGATGCTAAAGCTGTTGTGAATCCACTTACACGGATCTCTCCGTAACCAGCACAGATTTGCAGAAAATTACTGTCATTTACCAAATAAATAATTTACATACATACTCCCAACAATTTAAATACATAATCTTATGTTACACCTCAAATGACAAGAGAATTTAGTCATTTTAATTAGCCATTCTGTTAAATAGCTTGGGTGTGCTGAGGTTGTGGAGCTGTGATGATGATTTATTAAATATTTATACTTAATTCATTAACCTGAATGTAAACCAAGTAAAACAACTGTTTAAACAACTTACTGAGTAAAATTGTTTTATACTGTCACCTTACATTACATTTCATGTTAACTATCCAAATACTAATAATTCTCCCGGGATAGTTTTCAACTTGGAGCTATTTAGCCAAGTTACTTGGCTTGTGGTTAGTGTGTGATACTTTGGCCTTGATCTGCCTGGCTTTCGGTTTTAATCATTGTTCCTATGTGATGTGCATTGTATCATGGTTAGCAACACCACAGGGGTTATTTATTTTGAGAAAAATCATAGAAAGAAAATGGTGTGAAGATTCAACCGTGCATACCGTCCTAACAGCCAGAGCTTAAATTAGGATTTCATGCCTCATATTTTGCCTGCATTTCTATGCTTCAGCAGTCGATTTCAGCACATTATTTTTTCATGAGGATATGAAGTGTGGTCCAAAAAAAAAAAAAAGAAAGAAAGAAAAAAGCCCAGCATAATTACATTTATCTTTTTCTAAAACTATGGCACATATTTAGTGGAACATATTTATTGAACAGTTGGCATTACAGCTGTTATTCATTGAGCACATTGTGCTTATTCAAATTATTTATATATATATAAAAAAAAAATATTCTGACAAAAAACTAAAATGTCACTTTTTTTCCACACATGAAACCAATTAACTAGTAGAATGAGCTGTAGTCAGTCAACATTTGGTTATGTCTTTAGGGATCTCTGAAGACTTGAAACATGGTACAGTACATACTAAAGCACTGTGATGTTCAATGTTCAAGAAAACATTATTTTAGCAGAATTTTGAGCTTTTCACGTTAAGATTATATTACAAAAGACAAGGGTAAACAAAATACTACAAAACAATAAACTAATCAGATGTCTATAATGTCTTTGCTTTTGCAACAACAAACAGCATGACTAGTGTAGCTCACATACTTATGAAATACATTTGTCCAAAACTGACTCTTAGACCATCAGTTTTAATCAGTCCAGTGGTTTCATAGTGAGTTTAATAAGTGGTTAAATTAGTGGTTCTTGCCTGGTTAAATTTGACACAATCAGCCCAGATGTTATGGAGCGAAATAGGTTGTTATTTTCTATCCTAGTATAATATGCAATCAGCTAGCCTTATATTAAATCTCATAAAATGACATAAAAAAATACTTGCAAAAAAGGTTATCAAAAATAATATCTATACATTTGTCCAGTATTATTACTGTTAAAAAATATACTGTAGCCGTTACCAGTTACCTTGTTTTATTTACTCAAAGAATCATTTTTGAAACACTGTTAACTTCTAAACAATTCCCATCTTTAGTCATCACGTATTTGATGGAAGAAAAAAAAATGCATAAAGATAATAGATAATGCTTTAAGGTAAACTGTTCTTTTAATGCACACAATATATTTTAAGCATACCCTACATTACAAGTGGAGACTGAAAAAAAACATTCACAAAGTGAAAACTACTGCAGCAAAACCTGTCAAAATATTCCAACTGCTCCTAAATCAAGAACAGAATGACCCACTTACAGCTTATGAGAAGCAGAAAAAAAGCAGTAAAGTTGTGTAACGATGTGTCACAGAAAGAGGACAGAATAATGAACTCAACAGCAATAAAAAGTTCATTAAGCAGCATTTTCAGCCTGCACTAACTTCCCTATAGTTGTCCATGGAGGATAATGAGAAGGTGCACAAGAGCAGGAATGAGATTTGGGAAGCTGGCCCATACGAGGCGTGATGTTCAGTAGTCACAGTAGGAGTGCACACCAGATGGACTCCTGACAGGCTTATCAGATATGCCAGCATCCGTAGAGCCATTAAGCAGAAAGCACATATTCAGCATCCTCATCATTACAATATCATGTGCAGGTAATCCCTTAAGCCGCTTGTAATTTTGGCGTAATTAAACCGCACCGCACCCACTAGTATGGCTCAGACAGGCAACGCTGTACACTTGGAAGACAATAAGTGTAAGTCGAAAAGCATGATGCAAAATCCCCTGTAATGAGACGTCATTTGCATCTGAGATGTGCTTGTACCACAGGGGTTTGATCTGTGCTTGGTTTATAACTACCTAGGCTCAACGGGTGTTCACTTCAAATGGAAACTGCAGTCAGTTGCATGTGTTGGTAATTCATACAACTGACTGCAGTTTCCAGCTGAAATGAAGACTAGTTGCAGAAAAATGACATAAATGCTCTTTTGACACAAGGTTGTTGCACTTTAATAATATCCTGGAAGTTTAAGAACTCAATTTCTTATTAGACTAAAAACTGCTTAAACTGAAGCCAATCTGCCAATGTACCACTTTATGATATTCTACTGTGGCTAAGCATCACCTATGCAAAAGATGATCAACGCCTGCTTCTACATCACTGCCTGTTCTTCCCCACCCACTGATTCACCCATGTAGTGTAAATAACTAGAGACGCGAACACAGGTCTTTGCAGAAACTAAAAGGCTCTAGAACTAAACTAGATGGCTCGAAAGAAAACCAGACGCAGAGCAATGCCAAGTTATGGAAAAACACTCTTTACATTGGGATCCCTTGGTGGGATCGGAATGAAGGCAAGTAAGAACACGGTCCTTTGTTCACTTAATTGTAGCCAATCATAACAGTGAAGGCTGCGTTTAGGCTTGGCTTTAACATCCAATCGCCATGATTCGATCAAGCAGAGGAGATCTGATCATCAGTCAATCAAGACATGGCGCGTTTACACTTGGCAACATCAACTGACTTCTCTATCCGTATAACCGAACAGATCTGTCTTTCCTTTGCTTGTTTTTCTCATTCGGTTTGGCGCATTTCTAATATCGTTCTGCAAAGTAGTATTGTATTTCTCAAAACAATCGTACAAACAGCACAACACCATAGATTTCCTGCAAAAGCCTGTAACTTACGCAAAATATTTAGTTCATCTCTCAAAAGTAAGTAGTCAATGAACATAGTGCCATCAGAGTGAAAAGTCCTTGTGTCAGTGTACACAAACAAGAGTCAAAATGTTTAATCATGCGGTCAATATAACACCTGATGTAAACTACCACAGAATTTTGGATGACAGTTCCTGGATTGAAATGCAGAAGGCTGTGCTTCTTATGAATGTCATACATACATTTCAAAAGTACAAATTTAAACATTACTGTATAAGGGATATTGACTCTTTCAAAAGATATGGTCGATCTACCAATATTTAGCTGTACCCTTTAGCCATTGTAAGGCCATGATTGACAACACAGTCTAAAATAATGGCCCTTTAACTGACTTCCTCTTCTTCCTCTCGGCTGTTGTCTCGGTTTTCTGGATGTTCATTCGCTGTCAGAATTTGTAACTCCCGTTTCTCCTCCGTCTATATGCTTTCCAATTGAAGGTTCATGAGGTGCACCTTTAAGCTATTTCTAAGAACTGTTATATAATTGGCTGATCTATATTCTCTTCATTAGTCAAAGTCAGGATTCACTTGCACAATTCTTGGCATATTAGCAAAAAGTCTAAAAGGAATGTGTAGAAAATATGTTTCTTTTTATGGCTTTTTTTTTACAACTACATCAACCACTTTGCATTTACTGAGTTATACAAGGAAGTAATGACAGGATGTTTTAACGGGTAAGACTATAGCACAGAGAACTATAGAATTATACATTTTGAGCATCGTGATCTTAGCAACTGAAAATGTAAATAATAAAAGGCAAATGTAAATAATCAGTTGCAGTACATGAATGTACCAAAGCAATTAAAGATGTTCAAAAGAATGAGAACTGCTTTTATGCTTTAAGTAATTAGATGATGTGGAGGTTGGACAAGTAGCTTTGAATATTTAATTTCGGATCTGAGAAATGTACCAAAGAGACTGAGAAAAACTGTACCTAAATCTGCAGGGGATGACCAGGGTGCAAAGTAGACCTAAAATGGTGGGTTTCCTTTTAATAACTATTTTCAGTTGGGGGACATTTTACGAATGAAAATAAGTGCGAATCTCACTAATGTACCATTTTTGTGACCCTTCGAGAGAGAGAGGGGGCGGGGCTTCGTGTGACTTCGACCTATGAGTGCAGAGACGTTACATCACACTTACATCATCTGATAACGTTACATTATCTGATAACAATGCCTCCTCAACTACCTCTGGATTCGGGGGCCATTTCCTAAAAGAAGTTCACCAAACAAGTCAAGTTTAATTCAGTTAGTCTGACCCATTTTGATTCAACTGACAATAAGTCAGGTTAACTGAAATAAAGTTGGCTTTTCTGGCAAATCTGTTTTATGAAACAGGCCTCAGGACATGCTGATCTGATAACATGTGACATCAGAGGATCAATTTTAGTTTTGCCGCACTACGCAAATAAGTTTTTTTTGCGCAATAAAAACAAAAACAACAATGTATTTCTCCCAGTCTTCTCCCGTGACTCAAAATTCAGCAATTTTACAACACAACGCATACGCAAGCTTTAACGGAATCAACCTGGTTTACATCCGCGGCTAGTTGTGCCTAGAGGAAAGCATACACTTAAGTTGTGATGCTCCCTAAAATGGCGGAAGAAGCAAGTCATAGGAGAAGAATGGTTAATGATGAAAAATGAGGGGGGGGGGGGTAAATTATGATCTTTTTTTAATGTAAAAATCTTGAAAATATAAGTTTACCCCAGAGACTACAACAATATAATAAAAAAGGCAGAAAGCATTGTGAAATATGCAAGAAGCATTTTAATATTTCTCAGAAATGTCACCACAGGCACTTTCCTCCAGTGAGCCTCTGTTGGTCTGTAAAGGTATATACATCATAGTTTGGACACTGTGCTGTCTGTGGCTCTTCGCCTGACACTGATTCTATTTCCTGTGTCCTCTAGGACACTTTTCATTTCCATACTTAAATTACACATGAGATTGTTATACACTCCATCTTACAGATGTGATTTTATTTAATCCAATTTGTGCCTTCCCTTAAATCCCCCTTTACCTTTCTTTCACAGTACTTTTGTGGTTAGATAAAAAAAGAAAACATCAGACTCTTTGGATATCAGACTGTCTGCCGGCTAATGATCAGCGGGGGTCTCGGAGCTCTGCACATAACTCCAGATTTATTTTTAAAGATTTGTTGTTGTTCCAAACCTGTATGACCTTATTTCTTCCCTGAAAACAAACAGAGACGTTAACTAAATATTCAAGATGCTAACTAAATATTTAAGATTCAAATCTCCACACTCTTCTGAAGCGAGCTGGGCAGCAGTGATATTGACTGGAATTTTTCGGTAATCTATTTGATAAAGACATGATACAGACAAAATGGTCTGTTGCTTCTTCAATTCTTCTTCTAAACGACACTAAACAAAACAAACTGTGATTGTTTGCTTAACTTTAGTCAAACGGCAGTCCTTGACCAATGAAAGCTGCTATAGAGTCCAGTCCTTCTGCCATCAGTCTGAAGGTCTGTCTATGATAGATGTCTATTTTTCACGGACGCGCCCTGACCACACAGATGATTCCTTACCCAAGGTACTTTTATGTCAAATATTCATCAGTCTGCCGCTTTAAGTCAAACACACTTACCCCGAGTTTCACAGACAAAGCTTAAGATTATCCCAGACTAAAATGCATGTTTCAGCGGTCTAAACTAAATTTATCTAAGGCCTAGTCCTGGTTTAAGCTAAGTCCAGTTTGAGGAAATGGTTATTAATATATTTGCACAGCTTTGACCGTAGACCCCACCTTCTCGCACACCAATGCTTGCATGTTATTGGTCAAACAAATTTTCGATTATTACCATCAGCAAGCATGAAAACAGGATTACAAAGCCAAATCAAATCCTGGGAAAAAAAACTAACAAATCACATGCAAGGACTATGCGAAGCTAATAATGCTAACATGGCAATTCAGTACGTTCTAAAATATCGGCTATTAGAGCGCCCCTATTATAGCCTTTTCACAAAGCAGCACTGAACTTACAAACACAGCTTTATCAGGCATTAGAGGCATGATGAATTGGAAATTAGACCAAATCACACCATCATGCAAAAGAGAGAAAAATTAATAAGAGTGAATCTTTTGGGAGTCACTGAGCAAGTAAGGTAAAAACATATGCATATTACAAGACAATGAAAGTGTTTTATGATCTTGCTCACATGTTAGTCTGTTGTTTTGGACTGCTAAATCCAAAGCATGAACATGTCATTATGCAAAACAGGAGCGCTTCAATATGTAAACAAAAATGTACTTGAAGGTCAAGAAGTGAATTCTTCACTGAATACAGAAAATACATGAACATAACATTCATGAAAGCAATAAAACCTTGACCTGCCTGTGGTCTTATTGACCCCGCCCTTTAGATTCTTGACACGCCCACCTACACACTTGACTCCGCCCATGTGGTCTCACTTGAAACTTGTCATCTTGTAATAGGCAGCTAACATTAACCGTGAAATACAATGAAACGGTGCGTTCAATTTGTATCATACCGTTACACGAACGCAATGTCTGTGACATGGTTTGAACATAAAACCATACCTTTAAAATGATCGTCGTTTGTTTGTTTGGTACATTATACATAACAGGACGGCTTTATAATACGTTACTGTGTAACCATGCCAACCGCCACATCTCCCCACAAAATAGCCCAAAAAATAATAACGGACGCTGTAAAGATGCCGTCAGCACTTCCTGTGCATTTATTCACGTAAATCCCGAGAAAAGGGATGGAGCAGCCTCTATTCACACTACAGTGAATAATTCAACGTCTGACGTCCCAAAAAAGGACAAGTATGCACCGCCGCGCATTATTAATACACTATACGATAACGACCAGCGTAAGGAGCGATGTGAAGCCCCAACAATACACACAGACAGTCACTCACTCACCTGTTTTTGTAAGCAACGCCGACATACACCACGCCAAGAACAGGACGCTGCAGATGAAGCACACCTGCACGAACAGCATCTCTCTCCTTTTGCGAACTTTAAACATTTTGGTAATGATGCTCTTTTTAGATAAACTGCAGCTCTGCTCCAGCTCCATGGTCGTCTGCGGCTGGCTCATTTTGTGCGTGGATTTCAGTGTGATTGAAGCCACACAGATGGCCGGGACCGCAGGAAATCAGGCTCGGGATGAGGTCTTCCTCATGTCCAGCGCGCCGATCCCGTCTGTGTGTGTGTATATGTGTGTGTGTGTGTGTGTGTGTGTGTGTGTGAGAGAGAGACAGAGAAAGCTTCAGTCCCAGGTGCCTCCTCCACGCGCTCGCGCTGATGTAGTACAATTAAAGCAGCCCGCGTGTCCTGTTTGCGAGAAAATACGCTAATTATATTCAGCTGGAATTAATAACTGTGTTTCGAAGCATGTGCAGTCGAGCTTTACAGTTGTCTGGTGGTAGTGAAACTAAAACCCACATTCTCTTTGATAGGTGAGCTGGGTGTCCTGGTATTTCGTGTCAGTAAACGTCTTTAGGATGCCGTTTAGGCTCAGTCCTCTTAAGTTGATGTTTCGTCTCCCTCTCATGCAGCTGCTGTGACTTCTACATGTGAGAGACTGTTACACGTGACACTGATGACGTATCCACTCTGAACCTACTACACTCACAAGACCAGACCACTATAATCCTTGGAAAAGGCATGACTTCTGCCATATAGCCTGGGCAAATCTTTACAAAGCCACTTTGAAATGCTGTATATCACACTAATGATATCAATAGAAAATTCTGAAATTATTGTTTTATCAAGTGGGTCAAAATGTTCTTTTTTATGTAGGGGTTTGATTATAGGTTGAAACGTATAGGACTGAATGCTTTAATAATGCATAAAAAGATTTCAAATGCTGTTCTTTTGAACTCGCTTGACTCTTTAGAATAATAATAATGTTTATTGAGCAAATCAGCATTAGAATGATTTCTCAAGGGTCATGTGACACTGAAGACAGGAGTTATGTCTGCTGAAAATCCAGCTATGTTGTATTATACAAAAATGTATATACTTACACCCACGTTTAAGATTTTCATGGAGGTTTGTAGCTTAGTAATATTAACCATTCACCATTTAAAGTAACAGTCTAAAAAATATTTTTTTATTTGATGTTTATTTGATCTCTTAATTGAGCACTTCTGTTTGTTATTTCATTTATTTCTATACATTTTTCATAAAATTTCCCTATTAAAATTGATGGGTTGTTGTAAATTAATCCTTGGTGAGTAACTTTGACAGACGTAGGTAGAAAGCAGCTTATATGGTGACGAATAGCTGAGCAACATTTTTTCCAGGCTTTTTCCGTGGGCTCTTATTGTGTGAGGCCCGACATTTGCAAATTACAAGAAAGTGGTTCATAAACTTAGTAATGCAGTGACCACAGGATGCAATGGTTGCACTTTCTAAAGAGCAAATATGTTATTTCTGTATATTTTTGGTTTAACTTTTTTTAAGGAAATGCCAGATTAAGAACAGTTTACTAATACAATAGTAATAATCTCTACAAAATAATATTGCTATTAAATTAACTAGTTACAAAAAGGAAAAACAAATATCAGAATCTGTAATTTCACCCACATTATGATGCAAAGCATTCACCTTTCCCACTCTTCTACAACATTCACTATAAAAACTTGAAAAAAGTGTGATATTTGAGTGCCAAAACAAGTTTTCCCAGATATTAGAAACAGCACATACATTAAATCAGCACACCTAAAATTGAATTCACTGAGGGAAAGTACACAATTGGTAATGGTATATTTTTTTTACAACCAAAGCAATTCCTCTGTAGATTGAATAATAAAAATGCTTTATGTGACCATTAACATAAAACTCACAAATAACATGTTTGCAGCTTTTGCACTTTTTTATTTCTAGATTTTTGATGCAAATACTCGACAGGCTGCTGTCTGACTGACTTCACTGCATGCATATTGTTTTCTGAGAGCAGAAGCCCCTTCCTTCCTAGTCTCAGCCACAGTCGGTGAACCTGTATGCTGGTAGTCAAAAAGCATATTCATGGTTAGACTACTTCCTGACTCTATCTAGGGCAAAGTTATGCCCAGTTGCTTTTGGATTTACTGAATCTGATATACTTATATTGACCGAGAATGACTTCTCCCTTTGTGTGTCCATACAAAAGAATAGCCTTGATGGGAGCAAAAACAGCAACTGACTGACCAATAAAAAGTTTTTTTTACAGCAGGTGATCTGAGTGTTTTTTTTTTTTATCGAAATGGGAGATATTTAACATCACATTAATAGCTCACCAATGGATCCTCTGCAGTGAATCTGTGCACAGTCAATTACCATTGTTGTGAACTGAAAAGCTGAGTATTTGTAAGATTCCCCATGAAGGCTTTTTAACTTTACAACCATCGCTTCTGTGAAAAATGCAAGACCACAAGTGGCCATTTGCAAAGAGCTTGATTGACAAGCGATCTGACCAATCATAACGCCAAATCCACTATCTTGCCCAACAAACAATATCAGATTGATGTTATTTTGTGTTTCATATAAATATGAAAAGACGATCGGTTCATATATAGTGATCTGTCACAACACATTAAAAGGTTACTTCATCCCAAAATTCTATCATTCATTATTCACCCTCATGTTATTCAAAATGCGTATGTAAGACCTTTGTTTATCTTTGGAACACAAATTAAGATATTTTCAATTTAATCAGAGAGAATTGTAATGATAGAGTCAGAGGCGTGCCGATCCAAACGCAGTGCTTTATTCATCGTCAGCAGGCAGGGTCAAAACAACAGTGAACAGAGCAATACAGACAGGGTTAGAATCAGAGTCGGAGGAATGGGCTAAGGATCTAGGGCTGGCAGCAATCAAACAGAAAACAGTAAACATTCCAAGGCCAAAACACGGGAAATACACTCGGAAAGGAAAACTATGGCAATCTTAATACTACGTGCTAGACAGAGTGCTGGGCTTTTATCCTGACGCTAATGAGTGAGTTGGCGGCGTTAACAAGCTATAGCTGTGGGGGAGTGGTGTGTTCTGGGAGATTCAGTCCGGTGCATAACAGAGAGACCAGGATGAAACAGAATGGTAAGAGTGCCATCTAGCGGGGCTTGGCAGGACTTCCGGTTGGAATTGTTACATTGTTATCATGAGGCTGAGCGGGCATCTTGACTGTGGACTTGGACTGAGGCTGAGCGGCCATCTTGACTGCTGACTTGGACTGAGGCTGGGCGACCATCTTGGGCAAAGGCTCAGAATCGGCAGCCCTCTTGTGCGGAGATTCAGGATTGGCGGCCATTTTGTGCAATGGCTTGAGAACGGTGGCCATTTTGTGTGAAGGCTCGGGAGCGGCAGCCATCTTCACCAACTGGACCGGACCATGGCTCTCCTGGCCGTGAGTCGAGGCTTGGACCCAACAACGGTTCTCCTGGCCGTAACTCGGACACCAGACCTGACAACGGTTCTCCTGACAGTGATTCGGGGCTGATACTCGACAACTGCGGATTGAAAACTGCAGAGATTTCGATCGGCACTCCTGGCCTTGATTTGGACACCGTACCTGACAATGGTTGTGCAGCAGCTCTGGTGTGGCATCCAAATGGTGCAGTGGTTCAGATGTGGCAGCCATCTTGTGCAATGGCTCAATAGTAGCAGCCATCTTGTGTAGCGGCTCGGGTGCGGCAGCCATCTTGTCTGCTGACCTTGGCTGAGACTGAACTCCAGTTTGTGCTCTTCCCCTGAGAAACACACAGTGAACGAAGACCCAGCTAGAATGAGTGCATACATGAAATCAAGACTTCGGCACAGTTGGTGCGTGAGCATGGCTTAAATGCTGTGGTAAATGAGGGTGTGGGTGTGGCTGATTGCGAGCAGGTGTGTGATTACAAATCTGAAACATAATACATAATGGGGGATGCAGTGAAGAAGTGATGAGGTGATTGTTTGTGGCTGACAGTGAGAGCAGACAGACCAAATCATAACAGACACGTATGTGAGTAATTATTGACAGAATTTTCATTTTCAGGTGAAATAACCCTTTAAAGAGCTTTAAAGAGTTTGAATTTTGTAAAAAAAAAAAAAAAGACAAACATTTAAAAACTGAATTTCACTTATAAATGGTGTTAGATCTGTGCATATTTCTCTCCTGATTCAGATAACACAGTGTTTTCACTGGAGAAAGCAGTATTGTGAATAGAAGACTAGAAGCAATGGTTTATATGAATGATTGTTCTTACAAATGTGCAGCTTTTTATTTCACAAAACATTACTTGTACTGGAGTTCGTGTGGATTGCTTGTGGATTATGATGATGTTTTTATCAAGCTGAACTTCTCCAAATATGTTTTGATGCAAAAACAAACTCATCTACAGTTTGTATTGGATGGCCAGAGGGCGAGTACATTTTAAACAAATGTTCATTTTATGTTGAACTAGAAATGGTGTAGAAACAATCTTCCAAGTAAATTTCAGAAACAAAGGAACATTAAAAAACACTAAACATGCAATTTTGTGAAACTATGGTGCATAGTTTCTAATTTCTAACAGCTAAGCCCAGCACATCAGGTTGTGTGTGTTAAAGCTCAACAACAAGGAATTAACATGGACTGTTAATGCTGCTGGGGCCATCATTCAGTTGCCTGAACCAAATGCATCGCCAGACAAAAGATGAAGCAAGAGGATGTTGTATGCTCCCAAATCTGTTTTCACCACCTACAGCCTACGCTGGCTGATGTCAGTGCTTTTTAATGTCAGTTTTCTTTGCTAACCATTCTTCAGGATAAAAGAACAGGAATGTGACTATTAACAAGATTTACTGGACACTGATGCTACCGGTGTGCCCCCTGCAGTGCATGCTGGGAAGGTTTGACAAAAGGTGGTGTGGAATAGCTCAGAAGTCAAGCTGCCTTCTTGTAATCACGTGAATGGTCTGAATTCTTCAGTGGTGTGTAAGTATGACTGTGGGTGAGAGAGTACGAGTGAGTGTGGTGAGTGCAGTTTTAAAGGTCAGCTGGTGAGAATTTAGGCTGAGGTACTGTAGCAGGTGAAATCCTCGATTCTGTGGTGATTTGTTGTACCACTGTGAGACAGTAAATGTCTGTTGAAGACAGGGGCTGTACAGAGCCAGCAAACGTCCTCTCAGACAGCCACCCAGGAGCCTCCAATACAAAAAAATATATATTACGTTGACATTTTATCCCAACTTTTATTAAAAACGTGACTACAATGACTATCAGATTATTAATATTAATTCAAACAGGCAGAACTGTCCTATATGTTTTTGAACAAATTTGCACATTTAAAATTTTTTATTTAAACTAGTTTAATATAATGTTTTCGCTTCACACTACTCTTAAACATTTTGGAGTCTGTATTAATTAAATTCTCTATCAAACTATCTCTATCTCTATTACTGTATTTTTGATCAAATGTAGTCATTAATCTAGATTTCTTATTTTTATCTTGCTGAAAACAGTTATGCTGCTTTATATATATACTAAGTCTAATTTGTGTGTGTGTGTGTGTGTGTATTTATATAGTAATGATAAGGGGGTGTGGTGAGCTGGAGTGAAAGGTGAGGAGAGGTAAAAAAACAAAGATTAACATTTATTTAACAAACTACAAAATTAACATGAAAACAAAGATGAACCGAAGACAACAGGAACACAGGAGACATCCATATTCTATCAACGACCGACAGGGATAACCTCAAAAGATATATACAAATGGAAACATCTCACAAAGACAGGAAACTCCAAATAAGATCATGACACATGAGAAACTCAAAACAAAACCAAAACAGACAGACACGTTACTTATATATATATATATATATATATATATATTTTTATTTTTTTTTTCTTTCTAAAAATACATTCATTTAAAATAGAAATCTTTTTTTTTTTAATTAATTATGTTTCTTTCATTTTAATCTTTATCAATTTGATCTTACTAACCACAAATGTCTGAATGATGTACCGTTACAGTCACTTGGGTAAAACCCTAAATTGAAGAATAATAAAAAAATTATCAGCAGTTCAGTTCATTTATAGACATTTTGAATCTTTATACCAATTTATGTATTTTAGGAGTAGCTTTTGAGGAAACCTTGGAATACAAACTACGAATTCTTCGAATGAAAAAAATATTTTATGTGCTGTACTTTTTTTTCGCATTCAGTAAATTTCCTATGTGATGGCCTAACACGAAGGATAATAATTCATTAAACTTTAATGTTATCGAGTCTATAACTTGTGTTTAAAATAAAGTGTCAACCTTTCCATATATTCTCTGGAGCAAAAAGTGGGGCAAAGCCTTCTTTTCTGTAGTTAAGTACTTTCATTGGCTGTAAATGAAGTGTTCAGTTATATACAACATAGTAATTATCCTTTAAGCAAATGAATAATGTAATGGTGTGTACAAGTAGGATCTTGCGCTGCTAAAAAACGATTAGTGAATTTGGTGAGGTTAGGGTCTTCACTGTGTGAGCACAGCCCCAGGTAACAGCTTTCACATACAACATTATTAAAAGAGATGCCCATGAGAATTATGTCCTGCAGCAGGAGAATGTAATTTATTATATGTTGCAGTTAATCATAGAACATTTATTCCATTTGTATTTTTTTTCCAGGAGGGTTTTTTTACAGAAGGTTTTCCAGGAACCTGTTGGTACTTAAAGAAGGATTCGTGCTGTTTACCTCTCTCTCTCTCATGCTCTCTCTCATTCCTTTAAATCATGTGTTTAGTTCAGATGACTTGCTTCCCCAGACGTTAATGATGAAAGACTTGAGCCTTTTTCCATGTTAAAGCCTTTAAGAAACACTGTGAAGTTGTATTGTGGACTGAAGAAACTGTATGTCCTGTGATTTTCAGAGATACAGAGAATATTGTTCTTGCAGAACAGACATGTGATGAACATGGGAGTTAGATTCTCTGCATGGAAAGTATAATAAACGCATTAGTACATGCATGCAAGTGCAAAATGATGTGGAATCAACCATGTTGTTAGACTATAAGTTAACTGTCAACTTTCACATTGTTGTTGACTGGCAAAACCATTCTGACTATAGACAACTTGGAGTGAAATAACATATTTTTCCTTACTGCTCTGCTGGCTCAGGGATCATAATGATGACTCCTTAGGCAGGGGTGATTAAGCAAGATTTAATGCTGTCACTCAAAACCTTCACAGCCGTTTACATCAGCTGTAACAAGATCAGGCTCTAGAAGTACAGTGAATGAAACTGGAGTACAGTCAAACCTCATTGTGGAGGTTAAGCATCAATAATCTAGTTTTCTTTTGAGGAGAATTCAGGGACTTAACCTTGATGATGGTTTGTTGACCTCTATCATGTCAATCTGTAGACCCGATTCCCTGACTTAGTAGTGGAAGGCTCTATCATGCTAAAAACTATGGTGGCCCAGTATAGTCAGCTGCAAATATGGCTTGACCCCCAAAAAAGTTTGACTCCAAGAAAGGCCCCATTTTCACCATTACTCCTTTTATTCCTCTTAGACCAGGAATACTGGTGCCTGATAGATGTTTTGGCCATGCGATATTGTATTTAGCTTTTTTGCATGACGTTTTTGTTTTTTTTCGCCTTTCGTTTTTTTTTTATATAATTTTTTTTTTTTTACTTTTCTTATTTATACATATCTTTTTCTATTTTCTTTAATTGTTTACTCTTATTGCGGTTTATTTTGTATACTTTTTGCACCATGACCTTTACGAGATTTACCATTAGTCGTCACACTCTTCCTTCCATAGAGGTTGATTATGATTATGTGTCATTCCTGTTATACAGTGACTTTTCTGTCTCTATGATTTATGTACTAATATTTTCTCTAAAATAGTCACAAATTATGTATAGTAGATCTAATTTATCACTTAAACAGAGATAATAGACATTAAAAATATTGTTATGTATTGATTTAAATAGATTAAAAGTATAAACCATGAAATTATAAAAACCTCAAAATATTTTTAAATTATGTTAGACTAAACCTCAGCTACTCAGCTACTACACATACATTATGTGAAAGTATATTTATTTTTGTACAATTTTCGTCATTCACTGTGTCCCTAACTAATTTTCCATCCTGTTCCATCCAAACTTCATCGCCTTCCAAAATAGATTACAATTCCACTGAGATCATTTTCAAGAAGTGATATTGTTATACTGTTGATATTTTTTTAGCTAGAATTAAAATTTTTATCAATGAAAAAACTAAAGCTAATTTAGCTTAAAATTTGGCCAGTATGTGTTCAGTATGGCTTCAAAATCTTACCAGGAATGACTCTTAAGGCGATTCTCACAAGCTTTGTTCTGTTGTTGGATTTTCATTTTTATTTATGTAATTCTGTCGACATTTTGAGTGTACTATTTCACCAGTGGAAATGTGTATGTCATCGCCTCTTTGTACATTTGCGTTGTTGATTCTGCAGTATCAGCTCTCTTCTGATGAACCTCAACCACATCAGAACCATCTCAAGGTTTTACAGCAAATGGGGCACTTTTTTGGTTTACAATTAATGGTATACACTGTGCTGCCAATGACATTTCAAGCAATATCAAATGTCAGCATTCTCTTCCATCATCTTACGAATTGCTGAAAATTGCGTATTTAGTTTTGTTGGGTTTTGTATAATACCACCTTTATACTCAAAAACATCTATAGATGATGCATCACATATGTATTACCTTATTTAAATTGAAATGAGTGACCATTTTAAAGGGCTCACACACAGGCCTCTGTTCGGATTCAGAGTTGCTAATTCAGAGTTTTTTATGATCGAAGTTATACAACTCCAATTGAAGTTACTGCAATAACTTTTATACTGAATGTCAAGTCTGTGTTTTGGCAAAAATAAGTAAATGTGTTCAAAAACAAGTACTGAGTAGGAGTTACATGACATAGGTTAAATCGTTTACATCTCATCTTTATAAAATGATGAAAAAACACAACAACAACAACAAAATAATGTGTTAAAATATAGGGTATTTACTGTCAAATGAGATCATTTGTGTTAATTTACTCTAATTTATGTGATAATGGCACTATTTTAAATTCATGTATGCCAAAATCTGTACAAAAATATGCCAAAGAGATTAAGAGGTTTGCACTGTGTTGTGAGTTTATGTTTGCTTTTTAAAGTTTATGTTTGCTTTTTTTTTTCTTGTGTTGTGTTGTGCACTACCGGGCCACCGTAAAAAACGTCTCGGTTACGTATTGTAACCCTCGTTCCCTTTCAGTCGGTCACTTCGACGCCACGTCGAGACCGACGAATAGGGATCTCCTACCAAAACGCCATAGAGG
>JAUMHI010000061.1:14544427-14575381 GCA_032359435.1 Enteromius unitaeniatus
TTGTTTGGCATCTCGAAGCGAGATTCCTATTCGTCGGTCTCGACGTGACGTCGAAGTGACCGACTGAAAGGGAACAAACATTTTGTCACAACTTCATGCTGCCTTTGATAATTCATCAGAATTATTGTAAATACGTTTCCTAGTAAACAGCCTCTTAAGTTGTAGTTACAACAAAATAAATCTGAGATAATTTTGATAAATTGGGTGAGCCATAAACGTAAAAATCTTTTACAGTCAAGTAATGACCTAAATAAAACATTGTGTGCAAAGAAATCTTCTTTCAGTATTTCAAGTGCTTAGTGCATTTAAAATCCACATCAAACAAGACCTTCCTCAGTGTTCACGTTCTAACAAATTGTTGTGTAAAACAAGAACTTTCTTGTTTGTGAAACAAAACCTTTGTTGAAATTGACTTCATGGTTGTACAAACCAAAATTAATCTGTGACAACAGCTCCAAAACAAAAAAAAACCCCTCACAAGCTATTGAAATTCTGAGGCGGATCCACATTTCCGTATGGCATCTGAAACTCGCCAGCTAGGAGTCCCAAGCCATTGAGAAGGGAACAAAATAGCTCCTGGGACATACTCTGCTCTGGTATAGCAGCTCCCCGCTGGCATACAGAGACCCATAGCCTCATTTCAAAGAGAGCTCCAGCCACCCCAGGTAACCTTGAAAAAAACCCCAGAAAAAAACCTCTCCACAGCCAACCTTCCTGTTTGCACAGATAAATTATTTCTCCACTGCTTTCATCTTACCTTCCACTCTGAGGTAAACGCCCCTTTAAATGATGTATCTGTGCCTCATACTATCCCCTAGATATGTCAAACTCTTTTTATATGCTTCTGTGTCCTCGTTAAACAACCATAAATGTCATGCTGCAAGAGGTTGGACAACTTTGCATGTGTGTAAACATTTGTGTGGTAAACTTTTGACTAATGATCAAAGGTACCCTATAAAAAATTCAGTAAAATGGACATTGTTTATATAGTTGTCCTCAATTTGTATTTTTGTATGTATGCTATAAGCTTCTACTCTATATTTATTAGAATGATTGTATTACTATTTTCCTGTGCATTGCTCTTGTTCTTATGCATGCATAACAATAAAACGTCACGGTTTAACTATCAACACCGCTTTCCATGTGTTGGTTGGTTCTCAGCATTGTTTGTGGAAAGTGTGTGTGGAATGAGTTTTTAAAATTTTATATTTATGCTAATTTGTTTTTTAAACTTACATTTATTTACTTTTTAAACAATTTTCGTCATATCATAAACTATTTTGAATTAATTAAATTAACAACAAAACATTTTTTTAGTTAATGATATCAACACTAATTCAATGGGAACTAACTGATTACAAAAAATAAGGTTTCCATACCTGAATATGACATTATCGCTTAGCTTCTGCTTTCTGGGAATGAGATTAGTAGGAGTCTGAAGGTCTACATATTACTGTCTAGCCGAAGTGACATCAACAGACAAATGTTTTCAAAGAAAAAGAGATTAAGAAGACAAACGATTTATTAATTAATACACAAGGAAGGACAAGCGACAGGAAAAGGTTATTAAAAAAGGTAAATATTTTCCATTTTGATTTAGTGCTGACTATAATCCTTACTAAACACTGAGGACCCACTGATGTATTGTGCACTGGTGTAGAGACTCAGCTCAGCAGTCATGCTGCCTTCCTGCCTGTAATCATGTGAATGGTCTGAATACAGCAGTGTGTGACTGTGTGTCTTGGGTTCAGGCTTCAAGGATTGGTCAGCTGATGAGAATTTGGGGTTTGAGGCACCAGGCAGGAAAGTCAGCTGAGGACTTGAACATTGTGGGGAAGTATGTTTTTCATTCTGAGTATCAGTGGTGTATGTTTGCTCCATATTCTTCACTACATATGAGATGAATGATCTCTTAGTAAATTAAAGCTGCCACTCTTAAAAATAAAGGTGCTTCATGATGCCATACATAAAATAAACTTTTTGTCTAAATAGTTCCATTAAAAAAGAAAAGAAAAGAAGGTTCTTCAGATTTAAGGTTAAAAAGAGATGGTTCTTGATGGAATAGTTCTTTGTGGAACCAGAAATGATTCTTCAATGGCATCGCTGTGAAGAATCTTTTAAGCACATTTGTTTTTATGGGATATTTAGACATGATTCAATAGTTTATTTTTAAGGACTCAGATTTTATATCGGACATTTGTGTCCCAACACTGTAAAACTAAAACTTTATCTATATTATAATAAACTAGTGTTTCCAGTTCCATGGCAAAATATACCATAGTGTTTTTAAACGAAATAGACCCAAAAATAAAAATTCACTCTCAAATCTGTATGAATATGTTTGTTCTGCTGTCATAGTAAAAAAGTGGTGTCCAAAACAGCCTGGTTACAAACTTTTTCAAAATATCTTACTTTGTGTTTAGCAGGACAAAGAAATGTCATTTTACATTAGCTGAATTTGAGTGTGATACAATAAGACCAAGGCAAAATAATGGCAAAACGTTTTTTATTAAGTTGACCCCATTGGCTGGATACAGAAAAACATACAACGCTACAATAGTCTAAACAGATTACCAATGTGCTGTTGTTTATGAAGTAAAAATTAATTCCTTAACAAAGTAATACCATTTATTCAGAACATCAGCCGTATTTTGTCATTATTCTGATTAATGACAAGCAAATCGATTAAAAATAAGATGCTGAATTCAAAGCATTTTGAAAACGACACACTTCCTGCTGCCAGTTGGTGGCGCTATAACTTTGACTCCTAATAGTCACATCTATGTGATTTGCATCATACAGCGAACAAATCCATGAAGTTTGATCAAAATTTAGATAATGTATGTGGATGTTATTAGACACTTCCTGTTTCTCATTTCTCGCCATAACTTCATTACTGCGCCAAGGGCAAACTGTTGTTTGCAATTTAGCATCCCCAATGTCTTGAGATCAGTTTCACTGAGTTTCAAGGCAAACATTTGGAAAACCTCAGAGGAGTTTTTCAAACTCCAGAGCATGCACTTTTTAAACAGCCCTGGATAGCGGACTTCCTGTTGGTGGATCACTGACTGTCAGTGCGCAAAGTTGTTTGTCTCAATGAGATCTATATCTGTACCGAGTTTCCTGTTACTCCTAAAGTGTTCCTGTTACCTGTAGGTATGTGTGAGCTATACAGCAAGTTTTCTGAAAAATTACATAAGGAGGAATCATGTAGTGATTATTTTCACCAACAGAGAGAGCTGCAGCATATACTTATTATCTAGTCGCTCGCCCCTACTTATGAAAAACTGAATCCGGATCAATTACCATAAGAAACACCATTATCACTTTTAAAGTAGGCAGATACTAACTAGAAAAGTATGAAAGACTGCCATTGGTGGTATAACCGTAACGTTACAAAGCGAGGAGAAAACAAAAATAATGACTTCATTCAACAATTAAGTACATCATAGACCCGTTGTAACCAAATGAAACCAGCGACATTCAACTTAGGCTTACAATGCTTTTGGGAAACCCAGTTGGACAGTATTCCTTTGTGTGCGTATCTAGCTAATGCCATAGACTAATTCTAATAATGAATTGCTGCCATGTGCACCTCCACCTCAGACTGTTCCCTCAAGCATGAACTGTAACAATCTGAAATAACTCCATAATGTCCAGTCATTTTAATATCAATAATTCAAGAGTACAATTAATATGAAAATGAATACTAATTTAATGGGGCTTAATAGAGGGAATGGCACTTGCCTCATGCTGTTTGCCAGTGGGGACCGTCAGGACTTGGCCGTTCTCCACCTTGCCGGTTCATAGCAGCTTGTTCCATTAACATGGTGCTGCTCTGAAAGAGCTGGCATTAGAGCCACGGTAAGAGGATTAGCTGATGGACATTTCTGCCATGCTTGGTCAATTATGAAAATGAAAAATGGACAAAGGGTCAGAGTTGACATACACTCCATATCACAAAACTCTATACACACATGATGACAAACAAAGAGAGTTATTGTAGGTCACCACATGGGAAAAAAGGATTGAGCGTGACATGCTAAACATCAGATATGCTGTTAGAGGACATTGTAGTTTTTCTTGGCTTGGATGGTCTTTTTAAGCATGCACTGTGATGTCATTCTGTATAAATGAAGCCGGCTGTTTGTGTCTTGTATTCGTACCTCGACGTCGTGTAATAGCGAGAAGTGGAGCGTGAAATAAAGCCTAACAACCTGAACATCAACATTAGTGAACGCTGGCAGAACTGTTATGCTTTGTAATGCTGTCTTTTCTTAATCAACTATATAGATGTCTATGGATCAGTACGTTGGTAAATGTCATCTGATGTCCTCTGAAATCAATCAAGTTTTCCATATAGCATGCATAAATGCTACAGATTAACCTCCTGTGACGGTGTTGCCTCCAAAACAGTGCAGATTATTCTTATGACCTTCTAACACATTTTTAATAACCACTATTAGACTGTGTAATGGCAGACACTGCCAGCATGTTTCTTTAAAAGAAAAGTTTTTTAGTTTAATTATGGTTTCAGAGTGTTGTTGCTGTTTATAATTATTGAAAAGTTCTTGAATGAGTAGCAAATGGCAGATGTTGTTACTGTATTTGCTGTGTACAGTAAAAGATAGTTTACAGTAGCCTATTGATAATTATAAAACATTTAAAATGGTTAAGAAAATGATTTATTTATTTAAGAAATTTATTTATATTATCATCATCATTATTATTATTATTATATAAAAGTTTAGAATGACCTTATGGCAAGTACATAAAATGATAGAATTATTACTAATAAATTAATAGCAAATAGCTGCATAAAAATCTCTAGATTTCCAAATCTTTTAGACAGATATTTTGCAGTGGTTTTTCAAAAATGATCAAATATTACAAATAACAATAAAAATAATCATTTATTGACTTGAGGCAATGGAAACTAACAAAAACCTATATATATATATATAAACTATAATTTTGTGAGCAAAAACAATAGCTTATGGGCTTGGGGTGAGAACATAAAATTACAGAATTATTACTAATAATTAAATAGCAAAGATCTGCATACTCTGGAATAGACTCTGAAACTTGTAGAAATTTTGCAGTATTTTATTGATAATTAGCAAATATTACAAAGAAATATTATTATTATTATTACTACTACTACAAAAATATATTTTATTTTTATTATATATTTTTTATATATTTTATTTATATATATTTTTATTAATAATAAATATGTGAAGTGTTAAATAAAAAATATTAAAAATAAAAAAAACTTTAGCATTAATATTAATAAATCGACAACAACAGTATTTTATATTATTATATGTGACTGTAAAAGGGAATATTAATCATTTAATAATAAGAAGAAGAATTTATACATCCTCAATGGCAGTTCGATGTATAAAAATAAATAAATAAAAATGCATACAGATCTTCCAAATGTATTCTTCTGTGTTACAATAACAGCATATAAGTATGATGACATGAGGTTGAGTGCATTAAATTAGATTTTTAAAATTAAGTGAGCCGTCATTTTAAAGGCACCACACACGAAATGCTTGTAAGTCACTGTCCCTGATGATTCTCTGCTTGGACAATTATGTCATATAATGTGGAAACCAGGACAGCCACTAACAGGGAGTGCTGACTTTATATCCTGTCACTGCCATCACGTCCCATCATCTTCATTCTCCGTTTTGTTTACCATTACATTTTTTGTTTTACATTTTCTCCATAGTGTCATTCATGTGACTGTTCAGAGCAAAATTGCAGTTGACAAAGTACAAAGTATCAGCATCTTTCACAGCGCCGTAGTTCTGAAATAGTTTCGCAGCTCTCTGTCTCCCCTCTGTGGTCTGATTGTGTAACTGCAGGTGCATTTCAACCTGCCTCAACTGATGGAAAAAAAAAACCCCTCTAAAGATAAACGGCCACAGCCATTCTGCACACAAGTAACACGGCAGTGATTAAAGCAGAGTGAAAACAAATAATGCATGGCATTAATTTACTAAAAAGGAATTTCCACGGTTTAATGCAGCGTGTGTGTGTGTGTGAGGTGAGGACATATGTGCTTTTAGTGATTCTTATGGTCAATTACACCAACTTAGGCAGCAAAGTTTTCTATCACAGAGAGCAGATATATTGTCTATAAATGTAGAGAGATGTCATGTTTACTGTGAAATAAATCTGCCTGCTTCACGGTACATGAAAACAGTTTAGTGCATGCTAATGTTTTATTCAATGAACTTGAAAACTCACCGTTTAGTCCCACGCTATCATGGAAAACAAATTCGAATTTTTCTTTCATAACAGTAGCTTAATATCATTAAATATTATTTATATTGCTTGTATGTTATTTTCCAAGTTTGAAGCGTATGGCAGCTTTATGAGATGAACAGTAGCCTATAAGCAGAAATGTGAGTATGTTATGCTATTATTGTATGTTAACCACTGTGACTGTAATTCATCAGTTTGTGAAAGCAATTCATTTAAGGGGACAGTTCCCCAAAAAGTACAATTATACTATAATTTTATTTTCCACAGACTGTTGTTCTGAGTTTTAATGCAAAAGAAGATATTTTGAAGAATGTTGATAACCAAACAATGACTTCTATAGTAAATCATGACATCATTTTCATTTTGAGGTTCTGAAACGTATTTAATATAGAAAGTAGAAAGCTCTTGCGTTTCATAAAAAAATATCTTGATTTGTGTATAGGTTTGGAATGACAAGAGGGTGAGTAATTAATGACAGAACTTTCATTTTTGGGTGAACTGTCCCTTTAAATAATAAAGTTCTCATAATTACAGGAACACACTGTATAGTTGCCTGTAGCCTATAGTGAGTTTGTTTATTTATCAAATTAATAATTACTTGAATTTCTAGTATAAGGGTCTACTTTGATTCAAGTTTGAATTTTGATGTTTTGTTTGTTATAGAGTTTGATAGTCTCAGGTTTTCAATTAAGTATATTTTATTTGATTAAAATGAAATCAATATATTTTTTCACTCCGATTAAAATTTTGATGATCGTAAACGTCATTTCATGTTGTCTTTGTTTTCTGAAAATTTTCAAAGGAAAAAAAAAACTGTGATCTCTATCCTTTTGGAAAGAACATGACTAATTCTAATGAGATATAAGAGATTAATCAAGCACAGATAATAAACACGACAAAACTCTCAGTTGTTTAAAAAGTATTTATTGTGCTGCAAAGAAACAAAATAATACAAGAAACTGGAAAAATCTGCTGTGCTACAGGAATTCTGAGTCAACTTTTCATCTACCCTTTTTATAAATCTGCAGTATCATGACCCATGTTGACATTATTATTATTTTTTTTTACATTAACATTAAACACCAGTAGTATACAAACTCCAGAAGGGTTGATATTGTATGTAGAAAGAAAGAATGAGAGGGTGGAGAGGGGAAACGGGGACACATGTCTAGAAGCTCATTGGGCTTCAATTTCTCGGAACAAATAAACTCGCTTAGCATCCTTGTGAAAAACGGACATCGGTGTGCTCTCAGAAGAACCAAAATAATAAAAAAATAAAGAACAAACGGACACTCTATGAAGTCTTGAACTCTGAAACGCTCTTTGAGAGATCGATACAACCCAAACATCCGTGATTTGAGCCACGTCCTCTGCTAAGTTCCGTTTTTCTGCTCAACAATAAATTATTAAGGTCATAGACAATATATTACATCTCTAATTCTTTTTCTCTCCAAACCTTTTTTCTATTTTTTTATTCAACTTTTTTTTGTAAGTTTTGGCGAGTGACACTCAAGTATTTACAACAATACTTAGAGAACGCACAAAAAAAATCAAATCAAATAAAATAAAATCAAGACTACACCCCGTAAGACCCAAATAAATGTGCAGGTCTGCCTGAATCAAATCCAGTCAGTGGTGTTGGCTTTCATCCGTGAACTCAAACACAGTGTGTTCAGAGGCAACGAGGAGGAAATGTTGTTTTGTGTGTGGAAATTGCATTTCAACTTGAAAGTGGGCTATGCACAGATTTCACGTCGCTCATTAAATATGGATGACATCTTGCTGAAATGCTGTTGAGTTTATTTTTGTAAAGGTGGTTGGGTCCTCCAGAGCAACGCTCTCTCAGGCGATCCATTAATAATTCTTGTTTTACCCTCTCTCTGATTCTTTTTGATTGGCCGTGACTACCAATCAATTGTTTCTTTTCCACAAAACAGAAACAAGAGTGAAGGTTCAAATCTCTAATTAGCCTCATATTCTCAAAAGCAATTGCTTGCTTACGAGTTAAAATCTCAATTATATCTACACATTTACGTGCTTGAATCAAGGCTAAAACGCAACTTTGTGGTCATAATACATGATATTGCAAACACATGCCTAGGTATTTATTACATAATTGAATGTTGTAGTTCTGAAACAAGTTGTGTGAATCCTCTCTCTTAAAAAAAAAAAAAAAAAAAAATCAGTCTAACATTAAACAAATGTAATAATTCATGACAATTAAGCACATTTTCCATCGCAACTATCATTACCGCAATACAAAAAACGTCTAAAATTTCTATTACTCTTAACGAGAAAAAAAAAAATAAAAATACATTTGTAAAAAACAACTAATAAACTTCTATTTATCCGCATTTAATAGACAACAACAAAGGAAAAATAATAACAATAAGAAAAAAAAGTGTGCTTAATTGTCGTGAAGAATAATGTTATAATGTAAACTGCGTCTTAAAAATAGGCTTGATTTTCTTTCTTCAGAATATAATACCTTAGTTTTTTTTTGTTGCAATTGATTTAGGGGTGAAATGTGACTCGGAAATGTTTTGATGAGATTCACCGGTTTACTCCTGCACAGGGTCCCACAAGGGTTTAGAAACAAACAATCAAACAAACAAAAAAAAATACAAAAGAAGGGCGAACGCTGTCTACTAAAAAGCTTAGTTAGAAAACAAACAAAACAAGAAAGAAACACAAAGGTTACTTCTCTCTATATAAAAGTGCCAAGTTGTATAGCTCTACAAACAATATCACATATAGATAAAGATACAACCAAGACAAACTATCACAAATAACCAGCCCCACCCATTCCCCTCCCATTGCCCCGCCCTTTGCCCCGCCCCCTCACTTCAACAGCTTATGTCCATCAACATTCCAGTAGTTCTGACACCTGAAGGGACTCATGAAGGAAACGATCAAACGAGAGCTTCATCGTTCAGCTGAAAGATCACAATAGATGGCGACGTGACATTGATTCACATACAGAAACGAAGGCTTTGTTGCGCACAAATTCGTTTTTTAATCTGATCTTTAGAATTGGCTGTCCATGCTGTCTTTTGTAAACAAAAAGATTCGATCTCTTGATCTAATATTTCACACTACAAAAAACGATTTAAAAGTTGGAGAAGCCAAAACGCGATTATTTTTTGCCTGTCTAAACAAAGCCAAAGTGACTCTTTTGGGCCCCAAAACGTTAAACTGAGCAAAGCCCTATATTTGAAAACGAGAGGGAAAAAATACACACAAAAATAAGGATAGAATGAGATGTTTGTCTTTCTTTCTGTATCATCATCCGCTGTGCTTTTTTAATTACCACCAAACAAGAAAGGCAATGGAATGCCTGTCATCATCAGTTTGCCATTTATAGAAATCTCTTATTTTGCTCAATCATAAATACATTCATTAGGAAAATGAACTAAGAACCTTACCGATGAAGAAAGTCATGTGTGCGTACGTGTGCGTTTGTGTGTGCACACTCGTACATACATGCCAACACATATACATACACACATACATTTGTACTCACATAATATTTCAGGTCTTTTCATTTTAGCAATAATATGTACATAAATGTTCCTATATTAGCTTTGGATTTTTGAAGCCAAATTCGTTCTCAGCTAGAAAACCAGAACACAAAGGTGCTTCAGTAATGTTTCAAAGCTTCCAGAAAAGGAGGCAGTTTCGTGAACAGTACAAATAAAGAAAATGGAAAACATTTCAATGAAAACTGTAAAGGTTTCTTTCGGATCCCCTACCAAAAATTCGGAATTTGATCATTTTTTTAAGACCTAATTCACAAAACCGGCACAATTTCTGTGTAAATCGCTTGAAAATGGTAGACAATTTGCAACGTTTTGTGTCAATTTGTAGAACTACTAGTAATAAATTGTAAGACCATTATCAGTGTACTTTTCAAATTGTTAGTAAACGCACTCGTAAATTTTTGATAACTTAGAACTTGTGTAAGTAGTTACTACTAGTAATATGTATCATAAGACAATGCAGAATCTCCACAGATTACAAATTTTGGGTAAATTATTCACAGAATAATCGTGTATTAGTGTTTGTCTATGAAACGCCATAGAAATGGTCATAAAATGGATAGTTTGATTCTGATTGGTTAAGCCACGTTCAAAGCTGTTGTAAATTAATCTACAAACACACACCTCTTTGTTTCTGCGTCTGTGTGTTGCTCGGTTGCTCGGTTGCTTTGCAACTGTTTCCGAGGGACTACATTGTTTGGCGGAGTATTGTTTTTATTGATATCATTATATTTTATTATTATTATTATTATATGTTTTTGCTTTGTTTTATTTCGTTAAACCTTGCTACGTATATGGACTAACTGTTTATAAAAGCAATAAGCCCTGTGGAATGGTGATTTATAACAACTAACAAATAGTTATAAGAACTAACAATGCTCCTTAGCTATTATACATTCACTCTAAACCATGGCATCTTGGGGCTTTTTGCTTTTACAAACAATTATTTTTAAATGTTGTAAGTAGGGGTATAACGATACACTAAAAACTTTAACTCAGCATTTGTTTTTGGTACAGCGGGGGAAAAAGTAACGTTTTTTTCTTTTTTATTAAACAGTGATATACTGAGCAATTTTTAGGGCCAGAGCATCGCAGTGCGAAGGCCCTCTTGTGTTTTCTAATGATAATTATTATTATTATTATTATTATTATTTTTTTAATCTACTATCCGGGGGTTTTTGGGGACATTGGAATCTGCAGTCATTAGGACGCCGCATAGAGTGGGACCCAGGTGTGGCACAGGGGGGCTCTATGGTGCCCCCTAGTAACTGTCACAAAACTGGCTGTATAGCTCACACATACCTACATGTATTCATATGAAACTCGGTACACATATAGATCTCATTAAACCAAACAATTATGTGCACTGACAGTCAGTGCCCGCTATTCAGGGCTGTTTAAAAAACACATGCTGTGAAATTTGATATACTCCTCTGAGGATTTCCACCGGATTGCCACCAAACTCAATGAACATGATCTCAATATGTTGGGAATGCTAAATTGCAAAGGGTTTTTTGATTTCTCGAACGGTTTGCCCGTGGTGAGTCGATGAAATTATGGCGAGAAATGAGAAAGAGGAAGCGTCTAATAGTGTCCACGTAAATAGTCTGATTTTGATCAAATTTCAGGTGTGTGTCCGTTGTGTGATGCTGAGTTGACGCATAGATGTGACTATTAGGGGTTCAAGTTATAGCGTCACCAACTGGCAGCAGGAAGTGTGTTGTTTTTAGAATGCTTTGAATTCAGCATCTTATTTTTACTCGATTTGCTTCAAACTTAATCAGAATAATGACAAAATATGACTGATGTAAAAATGTTGAGGGATATTGGTACCGTAAATGCTGTTGCCATGGGAACGTGTCAAACTTGAACATTTGTTTTCTGTGTTTTGCCAAAACACCCTTTAACAAAATCATACTGCTCCAAGAAGAAACAAGTAATTCACAAAAAATTTTGTAAACATGAAGTCAGTATGCTAAAGATGTTAAATTGCGAACGGATTTAAGATCTCTCGAACAATGTTGAAATGGCAATTTTTTAAAGAGAGAAATCTCTGCCCCTCTGCCTGTGTGTGTGACTTTCAACATTAAATGATATGGATAAAACTCTAAGATGTTGATGAAAACACGTCTGAAGTGCATTAATTTGAAAAGAGGGAAATTGGCGTAGTTGGAACATTTGATTTAAAGCATGTCTCATGATTAGGACATGTTTTTCCACAGCAGCTCACTCTGTGTTCTGCGTTTAATTTTCAAATGCATTCACAGCATCAAAGTATATCGAAATAAACGGTACTGTCCTAGATCTCATTTGAATATATCAGTATACCTTTACCTTTACATGCAGGGATGCACTGAACCAAAAGAACTGTACTGAAAATGTTTGGTGCGAATATGTGTACCATTACACCCCTAGTAATAAATTCACACAAACATTACTAAATGAAACGTACAAATGTTTTCACAAGCGATTTACACAAAAACCAATTCTGCTCGCATTTCAGGAACAAGGTTCTTGGATTCTGTTTTCTTTGTAAATGTTTCTTAAAGACGCAAAACAATCCTCACTACTGGTTTTCATCCCTACAAAATGAGGTTTAAAGAATCAAAGCAAAAAAAGCAGCACTTGTAAAGCATAGCCTCAAATCCAAACCACTATCGCTATGTTCCTGCATCTCGCTTCACAATCCTCGGATTCATTTCATGAAAATATATATTTGCTAGGAGTGTCAATCTGCCCTTAGTTGTGGGAGAAAGAGCAAATGGTGTTTGTATGATTAAATGGGAAAACGCTCGTACATATAAGCAGAAATACAACATAGAGACCCCACACATCCATTAACAGGAAGAACTCATGTCCACAGAGCAGTTTGCTCTGCTTTCCTCCTTTTGTCTTTAAAAGAGAAATCAAATGGCCAAACTCACCCACAACACTGGGGAAATCACAATCTTACAGTAGCTTCTTCTACAAAAATGCATCTGCTGCAACAACAGATTTTCTTTTGTCTGATTATCTCTCTTTTTTCCCTCTACCCTTCTCTCTGCTGTGCTCCGTTCACACAGTCCAGCGCCTCCTCTGTCTCGGGGAAGTGAACGTCCCTCCTCGGCCTCTCGCCCGATCTGGGCATATAAGGTTTCGTAGACAGAGAAGCTTTGGTTCAGCGTTAAGTGTTCTCACAAGCACTTGTGTCAAAAAGTTATCACTCCTAAAATAATTTCTCTCTTTTCCAACAGAAAAAGTTAGGAATGCAGGAAAAAAATTATTGTTGAAAACAAACAAACAAACACAAACCCCACCCCCCACACCCCAGTTGTCCTAATCCCAAAAAACGTTCATTTGACTTCACGACTACCTTCAACTTGTGCCTGAACATCCACGAAATCTCACGCTTACACACAAAAGATGCTCAACCTACCATACCTCTGATTCACAAAAATATTCTGGAAGAGTCCTCTCCAATTTAACAATCACACTCCGTAATGGTTCAGTTACATAGGTGCTGCTTTCATCTCGTGATGAGACTTTCGGGTCAACGTGTGATATATTTTTTTTCGATTTGCTTGGAGTGACTTATGTGAATATTATAATTGTTATTCGGTATCAGGGTCTCTTCTCTGACCACTTGGTTTGGTGGTTTTGTCCGTCTCTACAGTTTTTTAGTAGGTGTCCATGTGCTGCAAAGGTTTGGCAGCTGAACACAGGCTCAGTCTCTCTCTTTCTCGTTCACTCACTCTCTCTCTCTCTCCTGTGTCTCACGCGGTCTGGTAGAAGTTGTCAGCTTGCAGGTTGGTGTGTTTCTGCATGCTGTAGTAACCGCTGTATCTTGAGTCAGGATCTGCAATGCGGAGCATGCGTTGGGAACTGTCCACCTGGACCTTTGTCCCCTTCTGGCAGTCCACATACACCAGCTGGTTATTGAGACATGTGGGCTATACAAGACAACAAAAAGTACAGTGAGTCTTGGACCATGAAGGAAATGTTCTTATGCATACGCAGCTAAATGCTGGAATACACTACACAACTTTTGATGGTCAGCAATAAAATAAGAATAAGAAAAGAATAAATAAACACAGTAGAACAAATAAATAAGACATGCTATTTACACTGCATATTCTTCACTGTGTAAATTAAATATATATTTCTTCTTATTAAAGTTAAGAAAGTGATTTAGTTAAAAGCAGTGATAGATTTTCTTTCTTTTGTTGATTGATTAACATGAATGACAGACAGCAGGAATTTTAGACTGCTGTCACTTTAAGATTTGTTTATTTGTTTTTTAACATGACTTACTTTAAAGCTTTCTATAGATATGTGTCTCATGTTTGTGTGTCATGTTTTCAGTTCGAAGATTCAGTTCATTTTAGTGACGGCTTTGTAAAAACAGTTTGCGTAGAGAAAAAAAAAAATTGCGCACACCTTTTATTTTCTTTATTTTGCAAAAGCACACACTTTTGTTGTTACTGAGAGTGTACTCAAAAAAAGTAGACACCTAACAGATTTGAATGGTGTATAACACCATTAGTGTATCTTTTGCGCTGATAAGATAAAAAAGACCCCGATCATGCAGGCGTGATCCGCGTCCTCAGAGAGTTAAGGCCGAGACACACAATCCGATGGAATTTGTCGCATGTGTATTCGGTATAGACAGCAGAATAGGTTCTATTGTATTTTTGTCACGTTGATTAAAAGAAGAAGATTAAAAGAACAATTGACAACTTATTTGTTAAGAATGTTAAGTTAAGACCTGATACATCCGAGACTTTATGTTGATCAGATTGTGACACCGTGTCTACATCGGACCAGAATGGCGCGACGCTACGCAATACAATAGAACCTATTCTGCTTCACTGGATGTGACGCGGCATATTCCCGATGCTGCGTTCTATTTATGAGGTATCGACACAAATTTCAAATGATTTTCAACAGGACGTATACTGGGACCATATACTGTAGATGGGTACCTTATTGGGTGTGCGGTAGCAAGGCACAGGGATCCACTGCTTACGCTGATTGACCAACAGCAGGGCGGCGATAGTGAGCATCATCATTAGGATGGGCAGTGCCACCCAGGCCCAGTGCAGACCAGTATCCTCACTCGGCAATGGTGTTTTTCCATCTAGGTAGGGCATCTGCAGACTTCCGAAGTCACCTGGAACAAACCCACAACCACATGTTTGCACCCGGTAGCCTTGACTCATTGAGCAGTGACTCACTAGGGCGATGTAGAACAATTCAGAATTGAATTGTGCCATTTTGAAATGCAAAGTGGGCTTGATTGTAAAAGCAGGTAATGTCAGGCATCCATGTCAGCAATTAAGGTAAATGCCAGAGACTTGACAGACAGACACCCACTTGCATCAGCCTTAACAAAAGCAACACATGGAAAATCAAGAAGAAATTACAGATTGCTAACAGGGAAAATCAAAAGAAACAAACAGCCAGCTTCATGAACGTGAAGTTTGATTAAAATTACTTCAGAGGTTACCGAATCTTCTCACTAATTCTTTACCACAAGCACATAACATTGCTCACTGCTAACAGCTTACATTTGTTTAAAGTTAGTGTCTTTAAACAGCTTAACTAGTAACATCTCAAATTAATTATCTTCAAAATGTTGCTCTTCCATGAGATTTGGGCTGTCTGACTTATTTCTACTTCATATACAGTATAGAGCATGCAAAAAACAGTATGTTAAAAAATAGAATGTCCGAATTCATAGTTTTTGAAAAACGAGTAGACAAAGAGCACCCAGATGACCTTCTACTTCCACCGAGATTCTGAAATGTGCATTCAATAGACGCTTTACTATCTCATGAAAACAAGGTAGCGTATTTGTGAATGGCAGGTAAGCGATACAACTGACACTGATAGATCACATGACATGGTGGATGTAATACTTGCAAATTTCATTTAATACTACCTTTATTCATACTCTAAAGAACGTAGTTTTTAACAGTTGTGAAGTAAGTTTCAAACCAACTTTACTATGAATCAGACTGGTGGTGCTGTGGCTTGTTTTGTGCATTAATCTACGTCAGCCCAACAAAGACTTGCCCCAATATATCGTCCCAAGTACCTCTGAACTGTGGCATAATATCGTTTTCGCTATGAGTCGGCCAGGCAGGTTGTCTCTGCTTGTCTCCTCGTTGGTCCGTCTTCTCGATGGGCACATTTGTAGGAGCGTAACTCTCTGTAATTAAAACATCAGAGACGCAGAGACACAAAGAAAGAAACAAAGAGAGAAGAACAGCTTGTTACAGAAAAACACACACCAAGGCACATAATGCAAATCGTAGCTACATGAAGAGGAGTCGAGAAGTGCCCACTTAGAACAAACAAGATTCGGGTCAGCGTGAAATTGCGGGCTGCAGGCTAATTAAAAGCTCATCTTCAGAGCTGCGTCTTTGAGTGGGAAAGCACCAAAGTGTGAGTGATTACCCAGAGTGCACACGACACCACTCTCAACCCTCTCATTGATCCAGAGCCAAGTGACACAGCAATAAAGAGGCCGTGATCAATGACATTATCTCCCAAATGCAAAGAGAGCTAATTTAGCCTCTGTCCGGCTTCGACTTAATCAATCCTTTTAAATGATTCATCTCAACGAGTCCGTATTTAGACGAAAGACCCATTCAATTAGAGAGAAGGTTCTAAGTAAACACTGCTTTATGAGAGCCAGACAGAGAGAGAGAGACAACGAGATTAAGAAAGAGCGTGAAAGAGAGAGAGAGAAATGTGTGACAGAACTACAGAGAGCAAAACTGCAGGGATCAGTGATACTGCCATTAATTTTAGTCATTGTGAAGTAGTCTATAGCTATGTTTTCATCCACTTTAAATACAAACCAAATGCAAATGAAGCAGAATTTAATACTCTTAACAGTTGTGGGGTGAACACTGCAAAAAATGCTTTCTAAGACAAGTTTTTTCGTCTTATTTCCAGCCAAAATATCTAAAAATTCTCAAATCAAGAAGGATTTTCTAGACAAGAAACAATTACTGTCTTGTTTTCAGAAAAACAAGATAAAATTAAGCGAGTTTTTACTTGAAACAAGCAAAATAATCTGCCAATAGGGTAAGGAAAATAATCTTGTTTTCTGTTTGAAATACGAATTAAGATTACTTTGCTTGTTCTACGTAAAAAAAATCACTTAATTTTAGCTTGTTTTTTCTGAAAAAAAAAAAAAAACAGTATTTGTTTCTTGTTTAGAAAATTCTTCTCGATTTCAGAATTTTTTGATATTTTGGCTGGAAAGAAGACAAAAAAATCTTGTCTTAGAAAGCATTGTTTGGAGTGTACATTAGAATTAATGGAATATTAAATGGGAAACAATAGGACAAATGTTTGGTATTATCAATTAGGATTTAATTAGGGAGTAAAAAGGACTTTTATTGGTTAAGCTTATTTTTCCTGCCCCTGTGGCCTTGATTACATCAACAGAAAATTAAAACTGTTTTAAAGCCAAAAAAATTTCTATGCTTCATTTTGTTTTTAAATTTTACATAAACAAATCTACAATTTTATTATTTTTATTTAATTTAATCTTTTACATGAAACAACATCTTATATCAAACAGTTTAATTATAATTATTTAATGTTTAATAATTATTATTATGATCTATTGTACTACAAGTAAAATGATAAATTATTATAAATGTGTATTATCTTATAACATTTCTATTATTATTTAACGACTAACAAATTAGGGTTATCACTAATTTAACAAATATTTAAGTTTTTTTTTGTTTTATTATTATTATTATTAATTTTTATTAATTCCAGCACTTCAGCTCATTGTCAAGGCCCAATTTCTAATTCCCATTTAAGTTTTTCATCTAATATTAGTTATATTTTTTAAAGCTCATGTGGACCCCCAGTTTCACAGACAAGGCTTAAGCTAGTCCCAGACTAAATTGCATGTCTGAGCTGTCTCAGATGAAAATATCTTGCTCTGACATATCTAAACATGCTAGTGTTATTGTTCTGTCTTAAGATGCACACCTGTAATATTTTCTTATTAGGCATTTTTTTAAAAAAATCCTTAACTATTTTAATTGAACTAATCCCTAGTCCTGGCTTAAACTAAGCCCCGTTTGTGTTGTTTTAGTTGTGTCTAAAACAAATAAAGATCCAAAATGTGTTGAAAAAAAGACTTTACAAACACTATTTTCAAATGGCTAAATATTTTACAAAAAGCTAAATGTTTCACTAAAACACATTTGTTAGCTAAGTTCTGGTAAAGGTAGCACATTGTTTATGATGTCACCAGGTTAAATATTTTAATCATGCAAAGAAACGAAATACTTTAGGGGGCTGTGTGTAGCATATCTGTTTTGTATTTGCCATGCAGATTCACTGTGCCTTATTCTGTTCCACTCTGATCTAATTTCTATGTGACCACACAGTACATAAATCCTGACCTGGACACATAGGGCAGCAGCTGCCCTCCACGGTGACCGGCTGATGGCAGGGTAAGACAGGACAGCTGACAGTCGAGCAGAGGGTCTGGCCTTGCAGGCAGTAGCAGTGAGTGCAGCTGTCAATGTCCCATCGCTCCTCGTCCATGTATGTCTTTCCGTTGAAATGACACACTGCCCTCGGCGTGGCATCTGGTGAAGAGGTGGGAGAAATGGTCGGTCATAGGTCGTGTCATTAACACCCACATACGATCAGATGGCAATGTGATCTTCAACTGTGCTCCGATTTACATACCTAGACAGTACGGACAACACTGGCCCTTCCTGAGCACGGGCCTGGCACAGTTGACCGGTGGGCAGGCTTCAGAGAAGCAGCTGATGGCTCCGTCTAGACATACACAGCTGGAGCAAACATTGGGTTTCCAGGACTCAGCGGCCAAGAAGATATCACCATCCTCATTCCTGCAGTAGCTGGGCATGCTATCGTTATTGGGCATCTGAGGGGTCACTGGATCATCTGAAACAAGAGTGAACAGATTTCTATCATGACAACTCTCAAGATTGTAGCATGGTTATGGATATGGCAATGTCCATGTATTTGGTCTAGATCTGCTACGCTGCTAAATTGCTGTTGTTGTAGATTACTGATCTGCTGCTGCAAAGCAAGAACAGGCAATACATACAGCAATACGGTGCTGTGAATATTTATGATATACTGGCGCAACACAAATAACATAAAATAACCCATAGCAGATCTATACAGGTGGAGCTGGGGAAGGTGAAGGGTTTCAGAGGAACTAGTAAAAGTGCTCTAGTAAATAATAACCAATTGATTGTTGGTTGACATCAAAGTATGGCAAGAGTGATTCCTCTGCTCTCTAGCTACTTTGATGTCATACAACGATTGATTGGCATAGCGCAAACAACCGACACCTGGGTATTTTAGGCAATTTAGAAATCCTGTGCAGAATGTGTCCCCGGGATATGGCTGTGTATGCATCATGAACCAATCAGCTTCTGCCAAGTAGTTTTAAAATGCTGTAATATAATATATATATATGATAATGCAAACTAATATCATTAGTTTGCATTGATGCCCCATCAGCATGTGCCATCTAGATTTTAATGACGAAACTATAAATCCTTAGATTCTTCACAATAAGACTAGAAACATACTAACGAAGTAAACAGTTTTTGATGTTTACAAGCTAAAATGAAACCGACAGTCTACGAATTTCTAATAGCCTCCAGTTAAGCATGTGACACTTCGTCTTTAAATTCAAGCTTTGAAATTTGCATATAAGTGCGTCATATTTCTCTGGGGCTGTATTTGCTCCATATTACAGTGAGAGTTAGTAGTTTCTCTTGTAAACCAACTAAAGAATGGAAAGTCAGCATACTTTGACTTAAACACAGATGACTCAAAAACATAAATATTCAAAGCAACTCAAACAATCCAATCTTAAACATCAAATCTACATTTCCCTCTTTCATTTAGAAAGCCGGAAATGATTTCAGTTGGCACTGAGAACATTTTACAGATCAGAGTTATAGTTGCTGAAACATGCTCTGAAACGTGCATCAATTCTATTCCTCTGTCATCCTTGCAGCTCAGACTGTTGATCATGTACTCCTGCACCCATTAAGTATTCATCATTTCCACCAAACACATGCATTATGCACATTCACATTTTGTTAACTTTTCTCCTGCTGAAGCTGTCTCTCGCCTCTATGCTTTAAAAGTCCTTACAATAATGAATCTTTTAAAATATGATATTTTTCTGGCTTCTCCATGGCTTTCAACGTGCTTCTAAAATAAAGTTTTGGTGAGTTAGAGCAGCAAATCCTTTCCAACATAAAGGCTTTCGTTGACAGCTTACCTGGACAGTGAGGGCAGCAGGAATCCTGTGTTCTGATTGGACTGTGGCAGAGCAGGGGCGGGCACACCTCCGTCTCACAGAGCACACGGCCGCTGTGGCAGGTGCACTGAGTGCAGGAGTCAATGTTCCACGTCTCTCCCTCTACAAAGTACTCTCCACCCGGAGCCAAACACACGGATACCTCACTCAGCTCCGGCTTATGAGAACTGGACTCTTCTGAAAGATATAATAAGTAGTTTACCATGTAAAATCCCTTCTGAAGTATTAGCGGAGATCTTAATATAAGTATGTTGCAGTATGGACTCACCTGGACAGGTGGGGCAGCAGTGGCCAGTTCGGATGGTGGGGTTATCACAGGGGGGAACTGGACAAGAAATAAGGGCACACATTTCTCTCCCAGCATGGCAGTAACAGTCCCTGCATCCGTCATGCCAGCTCTGCCCATTCTCGTGTCTGCGGCCATCCATAGACAAGCAGGAGCCCAGTTTCACTGCTGGAGCCACAGATGACGAGCTCTGATCTGCATGGAGTAATTAGTGAATGAACAATAAACACATCAACTGAAAACTGAGAGCTGAAAGCATCAACTCTGAACAACCTAAACCAGTCATCACTATTTCGAATTCTATCCTCAAATCCCACTTCTGTAAAAGATTCGCAAACAACTTGAAATGCCTCCAAACACAGTAGCTTGATCCCATGCCAATAAAATGTGCTCCTTTTGTTGTGCTCCACACTGTAAAAGTAAATTCATTTAGTTGAAAAAAAAAAATCTGTGGTTAATATTCATTTTTTCTATTGTACCACAGCAGTACAACCCCATTCTTTGTTGTGTTCCCATCATTTTACTGATGACTGAGTACTAGGCAGGATTCACAAAACACTCTCTTGAAAGCTTAGTACCCAGTTTATTTGGACCAGCTGGCTCCACTGATTTACAACCTAAAGTATGATAAATAGTAGATGTTTGTATATTCTATTGAGCACTCAGAATATGAAACTATGGCAATTGGCGTATCATTTTTGACATATATGGGCTATATACAGTATGGTAGACCAATCCCAACAGACTAGGCCATCTGAACAATGAGAGTAGAATACTTTATGGAAAGGAGAGGTTTAGAGAGACTGAATCTTAGAACGGCTTCGAATGAATTGTTTGAGAATCATTGTAAAAATGATGTAATTTACATAAATTTTTACCTATTGTAGGAGACTCCCAAAACAATATGAGAAACCTTAAAAATGGCCTTAACTATATTTATGATTTAGCTGTCCAAAAAGCAAAAAACAACCTATCAGTGTTTTTTCATAAAGTTTTTACTTGTATATATGTCACAAAAGGGAGGAAAAGAAATTCAGTTTCTTGCTAAATTTAACATTATCATCAAAATCCATGACACTATAACCCGCAATCTATTAAATAAGAGTAATTATTGTTTATTACTGGCTATTGAGAACATATAACCATTGAAACTTAGTTGACATTTACCCCCAAATGCTGCAACCGTTTAGCCCAAATGCTCAAAACTAAACAAGAGATCGACTGCTTTGTGGTAAAAGCAGAGCACAATTTGAAATGATCAAACTAAATTTATTTTAGACATAGCGTAAAAGTGTTTATACAGTCTGGTCTGGATGGATTATTTGGCATATTATTAGAGAAATGGGAAAGCCAGAGGATTCCCTGAATCGTTTTTACATTTATATTCCAGACATTTGACCTCTTCAGTGAAACATTTTCACCGTCTGCGCCACAGACAGCGTGAAATGACAAAATATGCAAGTGATGCCTTGCACGCCCCAAACCCCAGAGCACAAAACATTCTCAAATCTCATTCTATCTGCCAAGAGCGTCACCTCTCACTGCCTCTCCACAACAGCGGCAGGGCTCCAGCCAGGCCCCAGTCAATATCACAGAACCATTTCACATTGATTAAAATCCTGTCTGGGTGATATGTGCAGGATGCACGCTTTCAAAAATTCAACGTGAGGGAGATTAAAAAAGGGTCTTTTTCCTTGCTCTCTCGTCTCATTACAGAACCGAGCTTGTGAATATTTCACGTGCCAGCTTCATTATTGAAGATGAATCAAACGAGAACACAAAAGTCGTATAAATAATGGAGAGCTGTGAGTAACTGTGGGCCTGGCTTTTGTATATACAACAGGTGGTCTTCAAAATAAATAGAAAATATGGGGAGGGGGGATGAGTCATGCTGGAGACCCTGGTCTCCTGAATTGGAGACCCAGCAGTCCTCTTTGTGCACATGGCTCGCACTTGGAAATTAAAGGAATAACACCTCAGCATATTGATTCGGCTGTATGGGGCCAATGTAGCACTAGATGACCTCTGGACATAAAAAAGAAATGCTTTTGAGTTAGATTTTGAAATATAAATGACTTACAAAATTTTATTTGATTTTAAACGGAAATAAAATATTCTACTTCAAGGGCATTAAAAACAGATTTTGGTTATGTTTTAAAGCAATAAGCAAAAATGAGCTGCAGTGATTGGGTAATGGTGTTCATGTTTTTAAAAGAAATGCAAGGCCTGTAGTATCTTACCGTGTTTGTAAAATTGCCACAACAATAATATGGTAAAATATATCATTATTGATCTGTAATAATTAATTAGAATAAAATCAGAATCAACATATACTTAAATAGTTTTTTATTAGCTAAAATAAAGCTAAAATTAAAAAATAAGATGAAAAACTTAGAGTACTACTGAACTGAAGTACTAAAATGACTAAAAACTAAAAAGACCTGAATAAATAGAGTTAAATAGAAAAAAGACAAAAGCGCATCCATACATTTTGTAAAATGTAAACTGACTAATTCTAAATAATTCTATTGGTGCTTAAACAGAATTTAAAAAGTGCATTTACAGGAATATCGGATTTCTAATTTGGAAATATCAAGGTTATATGAGAAATGTAACAGTCATACTAGTTCAACTAGATAATCACTACAAAATCACTAGTTTGATTAAACCGGGACTTACCTCTACACTGGCAAATCAGACAGCCCAACTCATCGTGCTGGAAGCCCACTGGACAGGACTTGTCACATGGCAGTTCAGGGCATTTCTTACAACGGCAGGTGTCACAGCCATGCTTGTTCTTACTGTTTACAAGAAACAAGAAAAATAAACCTTAAAAAATTCACGAAACTCTAGATAGCTTCAACTGTAACTCAATCTGATGTACTGACAGTTATTCACACAGCCCAGATGGTTGGATTCTTTTTACAATGAGCTTGCTGCTCAACATTTAAATACTTTGCTAGTGTTTGTGGTAGCAGCTTCATAAACCCTCCACCTTCACCAGCTCCACCTGTATAGATCCTTTACGGGGTAATTTCATGTATGTTATATATGGGCGTTATTATATATGTGCAGCAGCATTATTTCTTACATGGTCATAGCAGCATGTCTGCGGATGGACTGTTCGTAGCAAGTCTCTTGCTCTATCAAAGCAACAGTGTAGCAGATCTTTTCCACCAAGAACAAACACACTAACAGTGTCATGTATATTACCATGCTAAAGATCAAAGCTCAAACTAAATATCTTAACTTTAAAAAAGGCAGCAGCACATTTTGCCTTTAACTCCTCAAACCTCCCATTTTTCAACCAAAAACTGCGTACATGGTCCCTAATAAAAACTGATTCATTTTAAATGGAATTGGTTGCCTCATGAAGGTAAGATCACATGACTAATCAAAAACTATTTTATTAATCTGTACATCTTCTAAATTAATTAATGACTGACCGCAATTACCTACTTGTGGATCACTGAATCCATGCCACTAGGTGTCAGTAAAAGCTGGCCAGCACAACACATACAAAAATATTAAATAAATAATAAAAAAAGACAGAGAGCACCTTTAAAATAGCTCTTTAAGACATATGGACTTCATAAAGAGTCAGTGCACACTCTCAGCACACTTTGTCATTGGCACATCAAAGCTTGCCATTATACACCAGGTGCCAAAGACACGGTCCAATGTCATTCATTAACACTGGAACAGAGCGAGAAGGAGAGAGAGAGAGGAAAGAAAGAGAGAGTCTTTACTGACCTTACTTGGAGTCCTGTCAGCAGATGGCACATTAAAGACAACTAACCAAAATGACCAATCAAAATGCTCCCTAATATCCAAGGCAGCTTCCTTGGAGAACAAACTCATCCAGGGAACACTGGCCTGAACCCCAACTGCCCATCTCATACACACACACACACACGCCCATCCTTCATCCCCCTATCCACTCTTATCGGATGAATAATAGGGCTGTGAAGCAGCCATGTGCAGTGCGTATTTGGTTTGGTGATAAGAAGCTATCAGGTATGATGTCAGCAGTGGGGAATATCAATATTCTTTGTGCAAGAGGAGGAAGTCTGCACTAAGCTGCATGCATTATTCAGGCTGCGAGCTTGATCCTTGGCCATAACTTTGAGGGGGCATAAATAGATATCTAAAATTAGAATCTGAGATGCAAGCATTTGCACTTGTGTGCTCATTCATGACGGCAGAATTGAGGTGGGAAGAGACAATGATGGGCTAGGGGCCGAACTCAGATAAATAAAGGCTCTTCTTTATTCAACCACACCTGAGGGAATGAGCCTCAGATAGGAGACTATAGAGATGCAAGACCAAGCTGCTGCCTCATTTTCTGAACTTGTCATAAAGGTCTTTATTATTTTTTAAAGGAGCAGTACATGTAATTTTTGTGTCCTTTTAACATTTTCAGGGTTATTTCACAAGACAGAAGAGAGGAGACAATCATGGGGCAGACAAAAGCGGAATGGGTTTGGGTCACAACGCAGATCAAATTCGTGCCAGCATTTCCCATATGTACACCAAAGCATAACATGTCTAGAATATTTTCAATAACCATTACATCACAACTCCAATCTGAGGGAGAAGGGAGTCTATGAAGAACAAAAAGGATATTTCCCAATCAGTGGGCTTTTATCAACCGCTTTACTTGACAGGATAAAATCATATAACATATGACCTCAGTGGCTCAACTTCAGTTTTGCAATGCTACGAGACTACTTTTTTTTGCGCAAAGAACACAAAAAAAAATAACAATTTACTCTCCCCTGTCTTCTGCAATTTTGGAGAGTACTTACGAACGTATTTGATGTAATAAGCCTTGTTTGCGTTTGGGTAATATGTATATATTATATATATCATATATATTACACTTCTGGGAGCATCAAAGCTTACTATTTACAATGCGTTCTTGCAATGCTAGCAATGTAGCCAATCACAGACATATCTGTAGATTTCTGGAACACAACAGACAAACGGAAACGTGTTCGAATGCAGAAAATGTTGGAGTTTTAGTTCAGTGCATTTCTAAACACACTTTACCTGATTTCTAGGCTATTAAACATTCAGAATTTGTATGAACCTTTTGTTTTTCGAAACATGCTGCAAAGCTTCGGGCATGACATCCGCATATTTATGCTGGATTCACGCAAAAAATAGCAGTGATTGACAAAGTGATACCCACAGCAATGGACGGGACAAAAATATATGCGAGAGCACCCTCATGATTTTATTCTGGAACTGTGCCTAGCAAAGACTCCGCAGACAGCCATTCAAATTAGGGTTGGGTCGATAGACGATGCCATTGTCCATCACCGATGGCCGATAGACATCATGATGCTGAGCCTTGCAATCCTCTGCCCCGCCGCAGCAGCAGCAACCAGCTCGCGAAAAACACTTAATCTATGGCGGTAAATATATGGCATTAATAAGCGAGCGCACCACTGATGCTGGTGAGCACGGTAAATGCGCTACTAACTGAGCTAAATGTTGCCCATAGGAACTTTAGTATATGCGCTGAAGGGGCATATTTCAGGGATTTGGACAAACGACCGATAACAGGCGTATTGGTTGGAAGGCAGTTTGAGCTACAAAGTAGCATTTAGCAAACATGCTCTGACACCTCATTGACTGTTGGTGCTAATGTGGATTTTTTACATTTGAATCTGGCTGGCAACATATAAGTTTCCAATTCTGTTCCTCCTCTTCCTGTTCCTCCTCTTTACTCTTTACATCAGTAGAAAGTGAAAAAAAAACCAATCCCCTGACAATAAGGCATCAGTAGTTGTGTGTACTTTCTTCCACTTCTCTTTCTTTCCATTTGTCACAAGATGTCTCTTTAACCTGCCGACTGCACAGCTCCAAAAAAGTTTGTACAAATTGGCTCGACGATCTGCCTGCGTAATTGGAGCAGGTAATTTTTATTTTTTTTTGCAGATGTGGAGCAGCAGTGTTCATTCGTAGCTGCGTGGAGACATGGTGTTGTGTAGATTAGGTGTTCAGCTTCGCTATCGTAGCTCATCCTTTACGCGGCGCAATCAGAGGCGCTGATCTGAGCCGGCCCTAATTAGCTGTCAGCTCTAAACTTGCAGTCGGGCACAAACAAGCAAAGCTGAGCGCAGGGGATCATTTTGTCATTCACAATTTCTCTAGACCATGTTAGGAACAGTGTGGGATTCGCTTTAGTTCGTGACAACTACTGACTGCTGCCTTTTCTGATAGTTTAGGAAATCATTGGGGTGACTATGACATGAAATGAAGGATAAAAATGGTTTGGAACATTATTATTACTTAAGTCAGGGAGACTTAACACATTCTTATACTAATCCTTAAAGCTATAAAACTAACATTTAGTTTTACTTTTATTCAAATTGCCTTGAAGTGAAACTACTGTGACTGTCCCCCAGGACCAGCCTGGAAAACAATGTTAGGGAGAGCTTTTTGGATTTTCATGAAGTCATCAGAGATTTAATCACATGCCGTTCCACTAACAATGAAAGTTTATTAGAAACTGCACTTCTGTGAATCAGACAATTGTTTACTTACATGTGGCCGAAGGGGCAGTCCTTGGCACAGGCCACAGCTTTGCACTTCTTGTGACGTGGGCGACACTGGCAAACCTCACAGCCGTGAACGTCAGTCTGGAAGCCAAAAGGGCATTTCAGAGTGCAGCTGGCAATTAGACTATTGCACAGCTCATCTCCTGAAGGTTAGAAGAAAACAGAAGAGACTAATTAATTACAGCTTTAGACATTAATTACCTTTAAGATCAACACACGCAGGGAGAAAAAAACCCCAAGAGAAATGCAACATATGCTAATACATAAAGATAATGTAAAATAAAATAATTGAATAATATGCTGTATTTCAAGTCACCCATTATTATTGTTTGATTTATAGATTTAATTTAATTTAATTACATTTTAGGTTGATGTATTTAATTGAATAGATAGCTTATCCATTATTCTTTTTTATTTTATTTTATTAATTTAATTGTATTATTTTATATGTAGCCTGAGATTAATTTAACATTATATTATATTATATATAAAAAATTAATTGTACTGGTAAGTTTTCATCATCTATGCAAAGAGGTGCAAAATTAACTAAAAACAACAACAAAAAGTATTCTATATTAACACAGTGTGCCTATTTGTATTTATTTATTTTATTTATTTATTAATATATATTTATATTTTCTGACTTTTTAAATGTGTTATATATGTAAAATGTGTTGCATTATAACATTACATTTATATATTTACTGTTCAAATAAATAATTAAACATTTTTTTCACAAATTCATGCAAATACACAAATTTAACACAAATTCAGTTTGCCTGCAAAACATACATTTAAGCAAATATTTACATTGTGTCCAAAAGTTTGCAAAGCAGTGAATATCTTTAAATAACATTATTTTTGTCCACAACCTCAACATCTTGTGGTCCCACAATAAATGATTAAACTCATCATTATTATCTTTTTCCTTTGACATTTGTCAGACTTGGATTCCCTTAGCCTATTTTAGCATAAAAACAATCCCTTAATCCATCTGCCCTTCAGTGTTTATCCTCATAAACATCTCTGCTAAAGCCAGTCAGTGTCTGGAGAGAGTGTCTGACAGAGCGTGTATGGGGTGAGGAAGATGAAGCACTTCTCCAGTGACGTCTCAGCTCTCTTACGTGTCTTGCAGCTGCACGTCCTGCAGCCGCTGGAGTCCAGCCGGAAGCCAAACGTACAGCTCTCGTCTCCCAGTGTGCAGTTGTCCAGAGAGCCGCAGGCAGGGGGCGCCATTGTGATGTAGGTGGGCTCTGGAAAACAAAAAAATTCCCCCAGAGGATGTGAGTCACTCCTGACTAAATCTGATAGTTCAACAGACAGAGAAGGAATACAGGATTGTCTGGGCTCAAGTGGGACTGCACACTTATGAGTCATAAGAACAAACAATTTTATACAGACTTTCTTATAGTTTCAGTTAAAAAGTCAGTTTGCACAAAAACAAAAACCCTACCATGACTCACTCATCCTCATGTTGAGAATCTTTAAAGAATATCCAGGCCACCCTTTTATTTGTAATATTTTAGGGTAGCTTGTATTTTGATATTTTTAGTTTTTATATTAAATATATATTTTTTAAAAGCATCTCATCTCTATTTTGTTGAATATGGTATAAGCTCTGTTATTTTAGCATAACTTATATTATTATTATTATATTTAAACATATTTTTAGACTTTAAGTTTTTATCTTTACTTTGATGAGTATTTTTAAGAATATCCTGGCCATCTTTTATTTTTTAAAGTTGTATTTTTTATTTCAGTATTTCAGTTTGTTATAAGATGTTACATTATTAACATTTTTAAAAATATATTTTTTATTTAGCTTTATTATTTATTTAAATTATAGTTTTAATAATTTTATTAGTGTTGGGCAATGATTAGTCGCATAAAAAAAATGTGCAAGCAAAAATTTTGTTTATTTAATATATATGTGTGGATTTATTATGTATACATAAGGAGTCACATGTACAGCATATATTTTGAAAATATTTACATTAATTAAATTTATAGTATGTATAAATATGTTTAATATATAAACAACCTATTTTTCCTAACTATATACATGCATGTGTGTGTATTTATATATACATGATAAATATACAGAACACACACACACACGCATATATATATAGATTATTATTATTATGTACACAAAAACTTTTATTTTGAATTGTGAATCATTCCCCGGCTCTATATTTTAGTCAGACTTATTTTACTTAAGTTAGTTGCTAAGACTCAATTAAAAATTACTAAAGTAATTTTACATAATTTCCTAATTTATTTACCAAAAGTCTTATTATAAGTCTTATTGTCTCCCGATGTCAAAAAGACATCTCAGTCCAATGAAAATCCCAACTGGATAAAAAACGATTTGACAGAATTGACTGTTTGATTACAGAGGCGTTTAATCGAAAAGCTTATTGTATATCGATGACTCTTGAACCATTTTAGGTTGGACACCTCTGACAAGTTTCTATTTGAACGTGCTCCATCCCATCAAAAGTTGTACCATTGTACGTTCTGATAAAAATGACATACAGTCAGATGGACAGACAGAACGAAAGACAGATGCACAGATAAAGTTGTCAAGGTCTGAAATGGATAAAAAAACAGTTGATGGCAGCTGTCCAAAAAAATGAAATATCATCATAGGAAATGAACTCTTTCACAGCTTGACCAGAATCTATATTTCGCCACTCCTGCAAAACCTGAATGCTTGTAGTACATGCTGAAATTACTGATTAAATTGATTGGTCTGTGCCTGTCAAACAGCTCATCCAATCAGCTTCCCTCTCTGTTCCTCTTTAGTTCTTTCCCCTCAAAATATAGCTCTGAATGCAGTAGGGAATCAATTTCGTGATGAAGTACATAAGCAAACACCAATTTCTCTCAGCCACCATCAGACGATCCTTCTTTTCGCTCAAAACAAAAATCTTGCAGCATGTGTTCCCAGAGCGCACTATACGGAGATGGTTTTATGCTAATTAGTAACCGCAGGCGCACGCTTCCTCGTAAAGAATAATCGGCGACCATTACCATTAAAACGAGGATGTGAAGGAATGTATGTGCGTGCACTACTTGTACGCAATTATTAGTGCAGCAGACCCACTGTGTTTTGTTTATGCTCATTAAGCTGCTCTTTTAAACAGCATGCTGTCTCTGGTGGGCTGACCCTAGACCGCACGGCTGCTGGGAGATGCTGCGGCGGAGAGAGACAGACTTGTGTCAGAATCTGCAAATGAGTCAAGACACGTACCTCTTTTGATTCGCTTGCACCGCACACGGAGAAGAGAGAGACGCATGAGCTGTCAGTGGCCAAAAGAGAGTTAATAACTAGTTGTTCAGTTCAGTTTAGTACACACTTCTCGGGCAGAATGCAAATACGGTTGTCACAGCCTGAGTTTGGCTGTAGAGCTCGACAGTGGCTTTATTGTATGGAAAAAGCGTGAACAAAAAATAAATAATTGAATGAAATAAAAAGGTGAAATATATCTTTAAAGTGCCCCTATTTTAGGTTATGAAAGATTCATATTTTGGTTTTAGAAGTCCCAAACAATAGTTTGACATGCATTCAAGGTTTTATTTTCTTAATATGCATTTTACCTTAATTGTTCAAGGACTTTTTGTTCAAAGGTTTTTTGTTTTTTCTCTCAAACCCCTCTGGTGATTGGTCGATTTTATTTAAAGCAGTGTTTATTAGCTTGTAATGCACCTAGTGGCAAAAAATGAATTTGTATTTTCATCCAGACCAATGTGGGCGGGTAATATGCTAATATTTGGGCTTGTTTTTAAAAACGATTCAGAACCGACTCTTTCTTTTGAGACACTATAAGTTTATACACGGTGCAATTTCAGATTTTTGTGGTGAACTTTGCAGGATGTTTTCATTCACTTAGAGCTGTGTTACACACTGCATGAAAGCTCATTTTCAAACATCCATAATAG
>JAUMHI010000061.1:14577635-14605008 GCA_032359435.1 Enteromius unitaeniatus
TATATATATATAGATATTAAACAATCATATATTGGCAGCAAATTGTGAGATGTTTGCTACTTCTCTCTTCCCTACTTGTCTTTAATGTGAAGACATATGGTTATTAAATTAAAAACAAGCTCTCAGCGATAAATATAAACCTGAGGCAAAAAAAAAAACAATAGCAGAATGTTTTTCCCCCTTATTCATTAACGACTGCTGTTTTAAATGAACACTATTGTAACATTTGAAGCCTTGTCGACATTTTTATTCTTCCTATGTGAGCAGAGCAGGCTCATATTTAAAGACTTTTAGAAATAAACAAGTGCACTGTATGTGAGAATTAAGGCACATATTTAAATGAGGAATAATTTTTGTACAAACCGCTAATGGCCATTGGTTTCAGAACGTGATGTGCGATCTTTGGGGGTTCCATCCCAACCTGACAGCTTTCATTTGCTTAATTACACACGCTGCGTCTGGTACAATAACTTGCCTCTGACAGGGAGAGGGTGTCACCTTGAGGAAATGAGGTCTTCTAACAAATAATAATTAGGAAATAAAAATGCACAGAGTGCAGGGCAGCTGGCAAACGAGCTAAATTAAGCTGTCCTGGGACCAGGGGAGAGAGTCAGGGCTGTGTCCAACAGGGCCCAGAGGACAGTTGCAGGACTGAGGCGGGACGTGGACACACACCAGCAGCAGCGGCATGGTTTCAGTGCCAAAAAACACCATTGGAGTGGACACATCTATTCACAAAGAAGGACAAACACACTAGTGCTTGTGCCACGGGTATATGTACAATACATTCAGTATTATAAAACAGTCACTTCTGCTCTGACCAATTAGTAAAAATAATACAAATATACATATTAACTAGATTCAGAGAAATGTATTAAATATTAGATTAACTAACAATACAAACATTGAAAAGATTTTAATGACTTATGATCTGAGTATTAGGTTAGTAAAGCCAGCACCTTTACTGTAAGTAAAGTAAAATATATGTTTACAATATTTTAATATATATAATATACTAATATTGTGAAAATGTATATAATATATAATAATAATATACAAAACTTATATTTATTATATATTAGTAACTGACAGTAACTGATTAAATGTAATCTGGACTATCTGGACTACGTAAATAGATTACAAAATTAATACTTCTAATTGTATGAAATGACATTTTAAATGACGGTTAGTCTACAGTTACTATTTTATTAATTGCATCAGTACATATTATTTACATAAGAGCAATACATTTTCTGACATTTATTCTTTTTCATCGTTCCTTTCTAACCTACGGCAAGTAAACAAATAAAATATTCAATTTTTTAAACTGTTTTAACAGAGTTATTTTAAATGACCTATTTTTAATTTGCCATTTTAATGATTTAATTAGTTATTAGCTTTTAATTAAACTCACAACCCCCTGCAGGTCCTTCAGGATCCTTGATTGTAATGTAGTTCTTTCTTTTTGTCAATATGCCGCAATATTTTTCAATAATGTGATAAATGAGTTAAACGTAATCCAAAAGTCTTTTGATTATATTACCTCAAATGCATTGTCTAATCAGTAATGGATTACAGTTATTTATATAGCCTACAGACTAAAAAGCATGAAAAATTCTTCACATTTTAACCTGAATACTTTAACCTGAATACTAACTGGACCTTCAGTGCTAACGTAGCATAAAAGTGAAGAGTAATGGGAAACGGCTCTGGAATGTGTCCATCACTTTCCCAAACGGCTGCATGTAACATGCCACATGTAAATGTGAGAGCAGAGTTCTCTAGACCTTGCCATCAGGTAGGGCTATTTAAGAGCTCTATCGAGGGGGATATCAGGCATCATTACAGCTGCCTTTTATTTCCCCATTTCCCATCTTGTAATAGGGCCACATATGGCTCTGCTGAATGCATAGGGCTCTTTCTCTGCTTTACCCATCAAGAAAAAAAAAAAACGAGCTCATCCTTGAATGGAGTAACAGTCCTATCTTTATATTTGATTGCAGAACTGCTGTCACAAGGCTGCCGACACTCGAGACAGGCTTTGTTATAAAAGGAACCACCAAGGTAACAAAAACAGATCTGTGTGTAACAGAGTCATGGCCACATTAAACTGTTGTTCTGTGTGGCATATGAATCATCAAAAATGAACATTTTACTTAAAGGTCAAAACTAGTTGCATTCCATGATTAGAACCTCAATTTGTAAAATCAACCTTGTTGACTACCTTGTTTATGCCTTATATTAAATTCAGCTAATTTGATGACCAAGTTGTATTGAACCTGGAACATCTAGGTTATAGGTTCAGTGTAATTTAAGTTCCTAGATTACACTGTGCCCGTGGAGAATGGATGCCCAAATATATATCAACCTGTAGTGCTACTACTGCTCTCTTCTGACATTGAGCTGATGCTTTTATCCAGAGCAACAGTATCCAATATTTATTTCAGTGAAAGTAGTCCTGGAGCAACTTGCACAAGGCCTCAATTGTAATGCTTAATGAATGGCTCCATGCTGGATTCAAAACGGCAAGCTTTTGGAAACCATTCCAGATGGAACTAAAAGGAACTGCTTACTAACAATAGTAAATAAAACACAACAAAACCTGAATAAAAGTGATCCATATAATCTCAGAAACTATATTTTAAGTCTTCTGTAGCAATAGATTTGTCTGAGTAACTGCTTATACATTGACAGTTGGCTTATGAGCGATTTCTGTTGGGTGGTGGCACTAGATCAGTAGTAAACAGGAACTGGATTGGATGTGTTTTCACTTTGTTACTGTACTTGAGTACAATTTTTAAGTTTCTGTACTGGAATATTTTTATTTTGGCAAACCTTTACTCTTTCACTCCATTCCAATAATAATGTACTTTTTACTCCACTACATTTCATAAAAATATGTTGTTCCTCATTATTTTGAACTGGAGAAATGTTCATGCACTAAGAGATGCAATAGCGGCGTTCAATTCTTGAACAATCTTTGTAATGAGCCTATTAAATCAGTTCATAAATTGAGGGGTCAAGCTGTGACGAGTTTAAGAGCCCAATGTTGGATACAATTTCTACCACGGGGGAAACACCAGAATGCATTTTGTACGGCCACAGACTGCGATCGCTATTTCTACCAAGGGGGACATCAAACCCCCTTACCCGTGCTATATTGACTTGCTTGCACACTTGAATTATCAGTTATAATTAATGTATGACATGTATTTTTTTCAGGAGGACAGAGTATACAAAATTTTAAAAATTTAGAAACATTCATAATTCAGTACTTGTTACTTTTAATACCTACATTAAACTTACATTAAACTAAGTACTTTTAAGTACATTAAAACCCTAAAAAATACTTTTCTAAAAAATGCATTTTCTAAAGTAAAACTTTACTTTACTTTTACTTGATTAAGTGTAGTGTACGCCTACCTCTGCACTTGTTGGTCAGCAACAGAGCCAGTCAGTGAAAGAGATTACTCTGATTGACTGTTCAGTTTACCAAACAGTTAAACAAGGGCTGTATCCAAAATCTCCCCTGTACCTTCAAACAGTGCACTATTTGAGGGGACAGCCATTTTCTGTGGTGTCCGATGTATACTCAAAGGCTAAAGAATCCCCATAATGCATTGTGAGTGTCGTGCACTGAATGAATACCCACTTTTTGCCAAAAGATGGCACCCGCTCCTAAATCATCCATAGATTCATTTTACAAAGCACTCATCCATGGCGTAATACAACACAGGTACAAATTCATTTAACACTGATTATTAATTAGTTTAACTACATAATTTATTAAAATAAATCTTATTACTGGAGCTACCCGTTTCAAATTATTATAAAGCAGCAAGCAATCTATGCAAAAGCGGTGTCCTTCCGGTACACTCAGTGTCCGAATTCACTCAATTTCATTCACTCCTTCAAGTGAACTGAATGAGTGGCCTAATGTAAGGAACAGAGAATGAGTGTATAGGGGGTGATTTCAGATACAGCCAAGAAGAAAATTGACAAAGGCAAACAAATGATCAGAAGTACGAAACTAATACAGACTACTGCCACCTAGTGGTGTGGAGAGTTATTTATTGTCTCACACGGACATAGAAACTACAGCCTAGTTTGCTATTGTCTTTGCAATGATCAAGCACAACATTTTGACCCAGACAGAGGCAACATAAAGAGACACTACAGTCAGCTTTTGTTACCGCTAGTTCTTTGATGTCAGTTTGGCGTGTCATTAAAAGAGTGGAGTTTAATTATTTACATTTCAGTCTGTAGTCACACAAAGCTATTTTATAACTTTGCTTTCAGACTATTTTGTGTCACTTTTGGAGCTTGACAGCTACTTTTACTACATGAAAATACTAAGAGACTGTACAAAACAACTTCTTTTGTGCACTGTGGTACAACGTGTAAATATGCTCAGGTTGTTTTAAGACAATCCGCAGAACATATTTTCTTTCCGGGGATGTTATTCTCCACGGAAGTAATATTTCTGTATAAGTTTCAATAATACGAAGGAATGACAATGACAAGAATTTTCATTTCTAGTTGAACTATGCATATAACTGCTAAGCTACACCAGTCGCCTAACAAAATACAGAGTAATGAATTCAAATGAAGCACTAAGCGGTTAGTCACCTTGCCGTCACAGTGAGAAGATTTCGAAAGCGTTTGAATATTTCACATTCATGTAGTCTATCTATGCTTAACCTTTCACTGCAGTCCGTGATGATGAGCAGGCACACACAGTGCCTTTGATCTACCTCTGCACCGCCCGGAGAAAGAGCGAGAGAGAGAGAATTCAAATAAAGAGAGAGCTCTGTATTTGAGATGTGGTTTGCGATGCAGCTGAGGTATTGTATGTATAGAACTTTGTATGGAAAGCCATAGTGCACTACCCCTCACTTCACCTCAGTACTGAAGTGAGTGCTCTCCATGGTCAGGCAGACCCATCTAAACCTCTAATTGCTTCATAGGCCGAAAGGCGTATGAAAGATTAATTGAAAAGGGGTGAATGTGAGCTTGCTGCTCTGTGCAGGTCTGCAGACAAGCTGCTGTCACTCTCTGTTCATGCACTGCTCTCTTCTCTCTCTTTCCACTTCAACTAGCTCAAACAACCTCAAGTCTTATAGGCTACTAATTAGACCTTTAAAACACATTCAGATGCACAGTGTGCACTTTTAGTTTGACGCAAGCTCACAAAACTCTGGCCACAATGATAAGGTACTGTTAAGTATTTGCTAAGTGGCTAAATAATAACAAACACAATATTCTTCTTCTTTCCTAGCATTTGTCCAGCAGTGCAGAGTCCGCTTTTTGGCAAGCCATTTTCCACTTCCTCCGAACCAGGGCGTCTTTATGGACGAAGTTGGCATGCTTCATGTCTACTTTGATCTGATCTAACCAACTCTTCTTTGGGCATATACAGGTCCTTTTAAAACAATTAGCATATTGTGATAAAGTTCATTATTTTCTGTAATGTACTGATAAACATTAAGCTTTCATATATTTTAGATTCATTACACACAACTGAAGTAGTTTCAAGCCTTTTATTGTTTTAATATTGATGATTTCGGCATACAGCTCATGAAAACCCAAAATTCCAAAAAAATCTAAAAAAATTGGCATATTTCATCCGACCAATAAAAGAAAAGTTTGCCAAAATCATCAATGTTAAAACAATAAAAGGCTTGAAACTACTTCAGTTGTGTGTAATGAATCTAAATTATATGAAAGTCTAATGTTTATAAGTACATTACAGAAAATAAAGTTTATCACAATATGCTAATTTTTTTTAAAATAACCTGTATTTTATAAAAGTATATATTGGATTCATTTTCTTACATGCAAGAAATATAATAATAATTATTATTGGGATTATATATTTGATATTTTTAGATTAACAGATGAAACTAATGCTTTAATAATTGAAGAATGTATTAAATTATATCCAATTACAAATGGTACGTCATCTGATTTGTTTAGTATTTTTTATATATTTAAAAAAATCGACTGATGCAAATCTAAATTAAACTTTTAAAATACATACTTATACATAAAAATGTCAGCATTTTTTGTGTAGTTGTAGTGTAGCACTTGTTAGTATTTCATCTTGCTGCACAAATATAAGTTTATTAATATGTATTAATATTATCAAACTGTATGTATCATTATATGACCAATATAAACAGATTTAGAATAGCCACTAAACACTCAATGCAAAGTCTTTGGGATTTTTTTAAACATTTATCATACACCATACACAAGTCATGCTGCCTGGATTCTGCTTCTCAACATGCAACACAATTTCGAGGCATCACTCATGTCGGTAGCACATTTGTTGACATCTCTAACCCTGAGTGTCAGCCACAGTAATAGTACCACTTGCCTTCACTATTATCAAGCACCACTATGAGATGAAGCACTCCAGGCGTTGTTTTTTCTCAATATACAGAGTCAAAGCAAGAGAAGGATGCTTCATTTGCTTGGATCTTTAATTGGAAGGAGGGTGAAGGTGCAGAGGGTAGATGAGACAGACAGGAATCCTATTACCCCTGGTGTGACTCAATCCCACTGGAACGGCATTGATCATAACCAACACGACAGTTACTGGAGCCTCGCCTCCACAGCCACAAAAAAGCTGTGGTTGTTTAGTATGATTTTTCATAACCTCCTCCACACATATTGTCAGTCTGGCATTTAGGATGGCCTGATAAGATTGATAATCGCTTCGAACAAGCTTTCCATTCCAGGCGATCCCAAGACTACTACAAGTTACAGGAGAAAAAAAACCCATCATGTAGCTTTTGTGATTTGAAAATCTAGACGGCAAAAAGCAACATGACCAAATCTATATTCTTTTCAAAAGGATGATGTCATCAGTCCACACACAGCCAATCCCAGGAGAAATTCATTATCCGACATACCTGCCACTCATCTATCACTCGCTCGCTGCTTCCCATGTGTGAAATAACCTTTAGAAACCCTCTCGACAAAAATGTAGTCCACGCCCCGGCGATCCGACCCACATTCCTGCATACCGAGATGCACCTCCATACCTCGCATTGCTTAATCAAAGATTACGATGAGATACAAAATGATGCAGAGCTCTCACGCGCAACAAACACAGAGGGGAAAACCTAGCCAGCTGCAATGGGAGTAGAAGTCTCAGGGGGAACCACTTCAGAACTGTGAGTAGTATGAAAAATATACTGCCAGGCCGGATATGATATTCCACTGCTGGTGAGGGTAGGGAGCAAGGTCTAATGGAGGGAAATCCACAGGAATGGTTTCAGTGCAGTGTTGCATGACAGTAAAGGAGACACAACGTGTGAGGCAAAGGAGATGTTTGGACTGTGCTGGAAGTGGGTTGGTGAGGGATCCAGGTAAGCAACTGCCCGCATTGCTCTCAGACTAGTAGATTATTCACACATACAGTATGTGACTGGAATTGGAACTCAAAAACACACTGTGTGCAAAAGAAACGGAGGAAGAAAGCGTTTGCTCACACACAGATGCTAGGCTTGAGAATTCCAGGCTATTTCAGTCTGATGGCAGTTTGTTTTTAAAGAAATCACAGTGATGTCCTCATCACTTTGTAGGGAAATAGATGCATATTTAGGCCCTTTCCCAAATGGCACCTTAAGCCCTTGTGGCCATCGTATGATTCTACGCTTTTGTGATGTTATGGCGCTTTGACTCAGGTAGAAATCCCCTGAGCTCTCCTCAGATCTGTCAAAGTGCACACTGTGAACACCCCTCTGAAACTGTAAATGAGTAATGGGACTTTAGTACTGCTTTAGAGAGGGTTGTTGTTTTTGGTTGGTGCCCCATCAAGCTCTCGCTAAATCCGCTCCTCGACTATCAATGAGAGGAACGTCTGTACAGAGATGGTTAGTTGTTTAAAAAAAGTGCGTTCATTCAAACAAAAGTTGCCATCAATCCTTCGCTGGCTGTGCTGATTTAAATCTATAGGGTCTGGTGCCTTGTGTCGCAAGTTTTAATAGAGACAATTCTCTCCGGCCAATCAGTGATCAGCAGGGTTACCCCATCCCCTTTTTGTTGAGGTGCAGAGGCAATTCCTTTAACCGGAGGCTTATTCATTTTACTTTGGTGTGAAAGGGCCTTTACAGTTGCCAAAACATAATGTTTGTGGGTTTTGTTATTAAAAAACATATAAGCATATCCAGCCCAGGTAATAAAAAGTAATGCAAAAAAGTAATATAATGCATTACTTTGCATAAAAGTAAATTAATAACACAATAAGTAACTTTTTATGGAGTAATGCATTGTTGTTATCCAATGTATATAAAACATTCTTGAGAAAATATTGAAATAAATATTATTATTAAAAACCATATAATAACAATAACAATAATAATAATTATATAAAATATTACTGGAAAAATTATTATACTTTTCAATGTAAAAAAAAAAGATTCATTTGTAATAATGATATTTTGAAGTCGTTCTCATAAGTCTGAATTACCATAATTACAAGTCTTGTCTTGTAAAAAGCATTCGTGTCCTTGTAGAACCAGTAATTACCACATTGTAAAGAAACATTTTTTGAAAGCTCCTATTTGACTGCTGGAGAAAAGAGACAGTAAACACTAGAGCTATTTTTATATTCTTTCTGTTGAATAATTCTTATAACTGACTAATGTTAATGCTTTAATAATGCACAATTAATCCGAAAAGAAAAGATAAAGTTTAATGTATTTAGCACAGATTCGGATGACTAATGTCTAATATCCTGCTAACAAATTTATTAATAAAACACTTGCGTAATGACAGTTTCTTGTTGTATTGGGGCTTTGTCAACTGATTACTCTAAATACAGAGATTATTTTAGTCATTAATAGCATTGTCATAGAAACGGATAAAATAAAAGGTTCGACCAGAATGTCTGGGTTGTTAGCTGGTAATTATGGTAATTACATGACGTGAGCTTGACATACAGTAACATAAATAAGGGTGTGCGAGGGGTCACTGCTAACTGTGGTCATCATACCACAACAGCTACTTAAAGATTCTTATAAAATATTTATTTGTGTCAAAAAAATATCAGCATGTGAGTACAGAATGAATCGACAGGGCATCTTGCTCAGCAAGACTAAACCAGCTTTACCATTAAAGTAGCTGATCCAGAAACTTAGTTTAAGTTAATTTATACTGGCTATACATTGCAATGCATACTAAAACTGCGTAATGTTTGCAATTGGACACATTTCATTACAACGTATAACTGTATTGATCTGTCTTCATATGCTGGCACAGAGAGCATTTTATGTCTGAGAATAATACGCTCAACCCAACACAATTCCAACCCGCATCCATAAAGTGCATCTGTTCTTACCCTCACACACAGGGCAGCACTCTCCGGGCACAGTGACAGGATTGAGACAGCTGTGGCCGCAGGCAGCTGCTACACAACGGGCCTCTCCACTCACACACTGGCAGAAGGTACAGTCGTCCTCACGCCAATGGTCTCCGTGAGCCAGGATCTGCCCATTCACATAGCAGCCGGCTAAATTGAGCACTGGGTAGATGGGGTCTGTAAGGAAGAAGTTAAGAGAACAGAAAGACAAGATGATGATAGCTGCCACACATCAGTACTGACATCTTGCAAAATGCGCCCTGTTGAAAAAAGTCTGTTTCAGCTGATAGCAGTTTCTGAACACCTTAACTTTGCACAAACAGCTGGTGGGTGGTTTGTTGCAGGTTCTGCATGGTCTACACGTTTGCGCAAGCTAATAACCAGCTTGGACCAGCTAAGGACCAATTTAGATCATCTAATGACCAGCCGGGAACAGTTTGAACTAACTAAATGAATAGTAGTCTGGACTAGCTAATACCCAGCATATACTAGCTAATGACCAGCTTAGACCATTTAATGATAAGCTTTACAAGTTTGGACAAGATAATGGCGTCCTGTACATAGAGATTCTGGAAAGTTTCTGTGCCTGTACCGTTCTGAGAGTGAACAATTGTGTTCATTTACACAGCTTTTTTTTATTCCATGTTTTACCATTTTACCAAGGTGCAATCATATTTATTTTTTAGCTCAAGGTTTTTAATAATGTTAACAGGAATTTTCTCAATATAAGATTTTGCTTATTTGAGTTTTGCAAAACAAAAATTGCAGTAAGTGTAAACAAAATTCAACATATTTCATATTTTAAGGGAATAGTTCTCCCTAAATTTCTGTCATTGCTCACTCTCATGTTATTCCAAACCCATAAGACCTTTATCCTTAGAACACAAATAAATACTTTTTTATGATGGAATTCGAGAACTTTCTGACCCTGAATAAACAGCAACAGAAATGTAGCAAGGACATAATGAAAATAGGCCATGTGACATCAATGGAAAATTAAAAAGTTACAAGAATACTTTTTGTGCTCAAAGAAAACAAAACGAATGGTTTAATTCAACAAGTCTTACTTTAGTTTGTGTTGTGAAGATGAACAAAGTTTGGTCCCATATATATTTGTATATTAGGTGGCCTTAACTACTATGCACTTGCATCAAAAACTAATTACAACGTACTTCTTGTGTTCATATTGTATTGCAAAACACCTTTGCTGCTATTGAGGTGGATACAGGTAAAGATAGACAGGTTTGGTGGTATGGGTATGTATAAGGGTGGGTTATGGTGTAATGGGTGGGTTAATAGTGTACAAAAATGTATTACAGATGTAATTACATATAGGTATTTTTAATGATATAAGTACAATGTAATAACATGTATATAAACAATAAGTGCATTGGATGCAAGTACATAGAAGGCTACCTAATATAAAGCTTTTGTGGTTTTTGAATGACATGAGGGAATTTTCATCTTCTGAAAAACAGAATTCATTGAATAAAGTATAATTTCTACAACTGTAAATTGATGAAATTGTACAACTCCATATTTCTAGTCATGTCGGAGTCTTAAAAAATCTATTTCATCAGGTAGAAACTGTGTGCAAAAAGTATTTAAAACAAATTTTTATCCAGTACATCTTAAATGTCATAGAGCCTTTGAATAATGTTGTGGCCCCAAAAAGGTTGATAAGCACTGTTCTAATTGGTTGATTAAAATGACTTATCTCCTTTCTAAGCCAAGACTGCTTATGAGTCAGCGTATGGAGTCATACAGTCTTACATTTACTGTGAGCCGTCTAAGTTTAGTTGGCCGATTTCATTTGTTTAATTCACGGCAGTAAAACTCTCAGGAGGAAAGCTACAGGGGAGTGAGGGAGTTTCACTTTAATTAACTACATAACAGCAAAATCATTCGCAAACTAATTTCAACATGACCACAATCTGATAAATATAACATGAGCGGAAAATGTAGGTAATTCCAAGCAGTAATGTATTGGACAACAAAACCTGCCCACAAGAGAAGCATAGCAATCGAAATTACATGCTCCCTGGCAGCCTATTACAGGTTGTCTACAAAATAAAACAATGAACAGTTTCCCCAAACTAATTAGCCCTAGATGCTCCCTGAATTAGGAGAACGAAAAAGATTTATCCTGCAAATTTAATGTCCAATCGACACAATCTTCCATATCACGTAATGCAAAACGCACAATATCTTCAGAAAAGGTAAAAACTAGTCACGCCATAATTGCTTTAGACTCTAGCTTTGGACCTGGATGACACTATTCATTAAAATTCACAAAAATCACCTCAATTACAGGCAGAGCATCAACAGCAAATGCAAAGCAGGCCCTAAGGCACAAGGCTAACGCTAAAGACAGCTTGATATCATTTGGAGAAAGGTGCACATATGCCTTCTATGCACAAGAAGATTATAAAGAACTGGAATATTTTCTCTTTCTAACCTTCACAGACAGGACAACATTCTCCCTCAGGGACGTAGTAGCGTTCGCAGTGGAGGACTCCGCACTGGGCCGTAAAGCAAACGGACACCCCACCCTGACAGCGGCAGAAGCGACAGGCGTCCATCCTGAACATGTCCCCGTCATGGTACTCCACTCCGTTGAAAGTGCAGGCCGGCTTTGTCTCTGCAAAACACAGTAATCCGGATGCAGTGCATTAGAGGATATATGACTGACAGCACAACAAAACAAATAGGGTCTTGATGACAGGGCCGAGAAGAATAGTTAGTTATGGGGTACGCGGTGAACCTAAACGATGTGCATTTGTGTCCAAGAGAGCTTTTAGCTGCCGAGTTTCAGATAGCTGTGGAATTGATGCTCGCCCGTCACCATGGCAACCCTTGGGTACCAAATTCCCCTTTCAGCTCATGCATTACAATGCCTGCACTTGTGTACATGAGACCGGGCTGCTTTTTTGCTCCAAAATGACGCTTAATGGTCTCTTTATATGTGTTTAAACTCTGAGGACTTATGTTAATGCAGTTATTCAAAAAAAAGATAAATTAAAATAACAATTACGGTGGCTGTGAACGAGAACTCCAAACAAAGAGTTAACACCTCTAAAAAAAAGGACACTAACTTGCAAACAAATGTGTTGTTAATTAGCATCTTTTCTTTTTTTATTAACACATTCAGTACCTTTTACTACGTGAATAGATCACAAATAGAAAAAAAGTGCTCACACAGAAATCAAATCTGTAATAAATTCTAATATATGTACATATATTTAAACTCAGTATATATATATAAACTATATGGTCATAATTTGATATTTCACTTATTGTATATATATATATATATATATATTTTTTTTTTTTTTTTTTTTTACTCATACATTTTTAAAATGACCCAAATAGGTCCCACTTTATATGAGGTGTCCCTAGTACCTGTGTACCTACATAGTAACTAGATGTGTATCTAGTATGTAACCACAGTGGAAGTACACACCGGTACATAGTATCTGCAGCTGTAATATTTCTGGAACTACACACATGTAACAACCCTAGGAATGGTGTAAGTACCAATGTGTAACAGGACATTAGTAACAACACTTTTTTCACTTTTCACTTTTTCAATTAGTCATGCAACAGGAATTACATAGCTACATTTTGTAACAGCAGTATGTTTAATGGTAACTGGAACAGGATGTGATCGAGGGGGGTAGTTGGGTAGGTTTAGGGATATGTAAATTGTGTGGAGTTGGTTCAGCTCTGTAATACCAGTGTATACACATGGTAACTCCTCAGGAACTGCCCACTTAATATAAAGTTTAACATTCTGGACACCAACCACAATTTATATGAAAAGCTTACTGCCGGCTGCTGTGTAACATCAGAGTAATTACATGCTAAATACATAGCAATTGTCTATTTAATTTAATTTAATTTAATTTAAAGTGTAACACTTTATTCACTTTATTTTTAGTCCTGTTACACATTTGTACTTACACACACCATTCTGAGGGTTGTTCCTTTACATGTGTGAAGTTACAGAAAAATTACAGCTGTAGATACTATGTACCGGTGTGTACTTCCACTGTGTACATACTACAAACACATCTAGTTACTAAGGAAGTACTCAGCTATTAGGGACACTTAATATAAAGTGGGACCAAAAAAGGATACAAATACTATTTATTTCTATGATGGAAAAGCTGAATGTTCATCAGTCACTACTCGTGAAATCATTCAAATATGTTGATCTTTTATCAATGATGGAAGATAAATAATATGTAAAGTGTTAATAAAGTTTTTACTATCAGTGTTTATCAATTTACCATATCCTTGCTTAATAAACAATTGTCCTTTAAACTAATTAAATTAATTAATTAGAAAGAAAAAGTATGATTATAAATTGGGTAACACTTTACAATAAGGTGTCATTAGTTAACATTAGTTAATGTATTAACTAACATGAACAAACAATGAACAATGCATTTATTACACTATTTATTGATCTTTGTTAATGTTAGTTAATGAAAATGCAGTTGTTCATTGTTAGTTTCTGTTAGTTCACAGTGTATTAACTTATATTAACAAACACAACTTGTGTTTAATAATGTATTAGTAAATGCTGAAATTAACATTAGGTAAGACTAATAAAAGCGGTAGAAGTATTGTTCATTCTCAGTTCATGTTTACTAATGTTGTTAATTACTTTTATCCTTATTGTAAAGTGTTGCCATAAATTGTGCATATATCTTTCTTATGATAAATCAGGAGAAAAATTATTAGTTTTAGTCTTAGTATTAAATAAACATACATTTCAATGACATGTTTGATTCAGGGAATGTGTGTCACTTCCCTCCTTGTGCTTATGTTGAATGACGCCAAACGCGTCCTTGAAAACACGTCTGATCACAAAATATTTGACAGACCCAAGTCGTCTGCAAGAACTCAGCCTATGACAAACAAGAGGCCTTGGAACATCATAAAATCCTATCAAACGAAAGAGTGACAGATTATCAAAGCAATCCATTAAAAGAGGAATTATTAGAAACCTGGAACCAACAAAAAGCACCCTCTGGTCTCTGCACGCATAACTGTTGAAAGATCAGCCGAATGCAGTGCACAGCGTTTTTAATTCCAGTGAATAATTTTGTCAATTAGTACAGGCTCAGTGAATTACCTAATAATCTGGTGTGGCAACTGTGAGGTTGTCACACTAGACAGACTTCACAGAGGACTGTGTGAATTTGCTCAGTTTTCTAATCAAAGCTTTTTTTTATAACATCAGCCTGGGTCTGTCACTCTCCTCTGGGTGACTGCTACCGCTTCTGAGAGCGGCAACTAATTGGAAGGAGCTGCTTAAAAATCAACGTGCAAAAAAAAAAAAAAAAACTTTTTAAAAGTAATAAAAAAAATAACCCCCTGCCATTAGACAGCTGTAAAGGAATCAGATGCAAAAAGGTGAAGTTGAGATATTTATTAAAGGAGAGCTCTTCATGAGTGGAATATGTCAAGTGTCTTGTGTGTTAACAGGTATCGTCTGTGTGGTATGATCTTAATGATATAGTAGCAGAAGGATTCAGATCTGTTATTAATGAAATATAACGTTTAATTGCTTATCACACACTTTCAGGAACAGATGGCATCAGATCTGGCCAATTAGCTTACGCATAGTAGGTTATCAAGAGGTCATTCAAATAATGAGATAAGAATCAAATAAGTATTTGAACATAATTTCAAATATCTCATAAAATATCTTAAAATATCATGCATTGCTCAGTTTTGATTTTAGGTGTGAGTCTTTAAATGTTGAAGGATTCGTGGGCCTCTTCTGTAAAATCTTTAGTTCTTATTTTCTATTGGATTCAAGTCAGTGATTGGCTGGCTGTGTTTGGGATCATTGTCTTGCTGAAATGTCCACCCTTGTTTCATCTTCATCATCCTGGTGTTGGGACTGAAACAGCTAATATTAATTTCCCCTTACAGGGTGCACGATTTCTTTCTAATTACTGATATATTTCTGCCGGTGTCTTGGCTTTCCATGGCTTTTTGCATCTTTTCATGTTTTCACTACTATTTCCCTGTGTCATTTAGTTTTATTATGCATAACGTAATTTATGAACTTGTTTTGTTTTCTTTGTATGTATAGGTTACTTGGGTTGTTCCGACATCTGGTAAACATTTCATATCAGCAGCACCTTTATAAATACCTTTTCTGAGAAAAATGTTCAATACTTATTTTATATATGATATTTTATATATTGTATATATGACAGTTCATGTAAATGTTAATGCAAATGAACCAGTTGCAAAAAAAAACAAAAAACTATTCACTGATTCTCTGTAAACAGTTAATTAGTTAGTAGAAGCACTTGTGATCATTTCAATGAATCATTTAAATAAAAAACAAACAAACAAAGAAAAAAACTTGGCAATTCTTTTCAGTCCTTGCATATTTGGATAATTATCAGTGCAAAATGAATCATAATTAAAGATTCACATTATTTTGTGTCAAGAAATAAACGGAAGGCAAATATTTGGAACAACACGGAGATGAGAAATACATTTTTGAGGGAATGAACTATCCTTTAAATTGCTTTACATTATAAGTATCTTGCAAATCTAAATAGTTTCCCAATTCTCACAGCCCTACACTATCAATTCCCAACCAATTCTTGATGTTATGCTGTTCTACTCAAACTCCCTTTGCTTCAACCCATCTCCTACCAAAATTATTTTTCCCATTCCCAACTCAATTAACCGTCCTATCCTGCCCGTTCCCTACCCAATTAACAAAGGCTTACAAAAAATATATTCACAAAAATCTAAACGCTTATGTTCACACATTCTATGCGAGCAAAAAGGGTAAACAGGATTGACTTGATCTCTGCAAAGAAGGGGCTCACGCTTGAGACTTGACTCAAGCACTGAAAACACCCCTCTGGACCTAATTATAGAAATAAATAGTGCTGGGGTGGTGGAAAGAGTAAAACAGCTGTTTATATACCGTACAATTTGCATTGAGATTGCAAGGATCTATGAAGACACTTCCCTCATACGTTTACTCTGTTTTGTAGGGAAGACATTTCAATGACAATCTTGAACGCAACATCCCATGATTTTTGTTTTAAGTGCAATAAATCCTTTTCATTTATCTTAATGACTAATGAGCTTCATCCCATGGGTGCGATGGTGCAGCCACAGCCAGCTGACATGTTGTGGCAGAGGTGAATAATTGCATCGGCATCTTGAACTTCCCAGATGTTCAATGCAGTGGCCTCATCCAAATGGATCTCATTCTTTAAAAATGACACAACCGGCCATTAAAGTTAGACTCTGTGTTGGGTCTTATAGAGGTGACTCTGACATGGTAAGAGAAGGTACATGCTTTTTTTTGTTTTGTCGCATTGAATCTCAGTGTTTATGTAAAACGGCTGCTTTAAACCCCTGCTGCATATCATAAGTTTTCAAGATAAAGCCTGACCCAAGCCGTCTGGATGCCATGAAAGATTTGTAGTAGAGCAGAGAGCGAGCGAGCCCCCACTTGTTTTTCCGGCTGTTATGACCTCACAGAAGAAGAAGAAACCCTGCAGAGAAACAGTAAAAGGGAGAATCTGGCTTTCCTGCCGTATTCTGTTTTTGAAGGGCAAGCCATAAGTGCTGGTGTGTAAACAGCTGGCCGAGGTTCACCGAGAGCTGGGCTTATCCCTCTCTCACCACAGTAGGACAAGCTGGTTGTTGAACAAATATGCTAAGTTTGTCAGGCTTGAGCTGGTGGCTCCATTTCTCAACCCACTGGCTGCCTTGATTTGGGACTTTACCCATCACAAAGGATTAAACAACTGCAGCAAATTCCTTCATAGTTTTATGGAAAAGTCTTTGACTTGGACTTATTCCGGAATCCTCTGGCATCCTCAGGGATTGGGCGTTGTGTAGGGAGAACGAGCTTGCATGAATTCTGTTTAATATTCAGAATTTCCTCCTGAAGCTGTAATCCCTTAATGACTCTGTCAGGAATGAAAATGCGGATTCAAAGTCTCAGTAAACCTTCTGAAGGAACTTCTTTTCTTGGAGATGGCCAGGGTTGTTCCAGCATGGAGTGTGGCTCATATCCCCATGTTCTTTACTGTCAAACCGCTAGTTGAAGGTTGAACGTTGAACGAATGTATTAACTCAAAAAAAGGTATAAATAACACAAATATATCAGTTCAATACCATTTGGAGGCTCTAGTATCTGCAGTTTCTCTTAAGTCTTTATTGACACATTCAGAAACACAAGAGTATGATACAGAGAAAAAATTGCCAAGGTTCTTGGACCCAGATTAAATTATATATGACATAAAAACACCTGATTAATTGATTAAAACACCTTTAACATTTATTTCACACTACTGTCGTCTCTTGTGAAAGTTGCACTATTTGGCTTTTTGTGAACATTTCTCTTTCTTCTCTCTCTGCAACACGTTTAAATAAGGGAACTAGGAAATGGTACAAAATCTTGATTCGGCAGTTTCTTTTATTCTGTTCAAGTCTGAAGATTTGAGTCCTAGCAAATTTTACACTAGTGCATTACACTTTCAGCCTCTGGCCCATCACTAGTGGGGTGACAGATTGTGACGATTCTAAAGGCCCAGGACTGTGGGGGGCCCCCACTGATTTGACTGGCCGAGATCAGCCTAAAAAGATACTCAGGACATTTGATGGGCCCCTGCTGCGTGTCATCATGGAAGCTTACAACTGCACGTGTTTCTAATCCTTGCAAATTTAAACATTTTAAAAAGTTGAAAGCATTCAAGCACAAGAAGTGAAAGAACTTAACTGAATAGACAGTGAAGAATACACAATGCTGTTTTACAATTGATTATTCGGTTTCTGTACCTGAGCACCTTCTTTTTATCTGTGCTATTTACACAATTTCAAACAACCAGGGCCCCCAAACTCCAGCTACAGCCCTGTCTAGCCTTGAAGTCATCTGTACATGGTATGCCAAGAAAATTAAACAAAGTTGTGTCTATTTTAATTTCCATTTGTTCATATATTAAACATGAATACAAAAAATCAACAGAATCATACTGTTTTATGATGAATATATTATCAGTTGCTGAACTTGAATATATTTCTATAGTGCTGTATAATTACAAGAAGAAAAATTAAATATATATATATACATATATATATATATATTTCCAGGGCACTCATTAATTGTATCAAGGTCATACATTTTACAAAAATATGATAATTTGAGCTTTTTATGACAAGGTTAGTTCCAGTTGTAAAATATTGTGTAGTTTTATCACCATATTTACTGATATTTCTAAAAAAAAACATTATTCGTTTTTGCTTGAGGGTTACTCCACATGACATATAAATAAACATGTATAAACTACATGTTTTTTTTCTTATTCTTATTTTTCAGCATTCATCATGAATTTACCATTTTTAAATCTATTTTATAGAATTCCTTAGACGTTCCTCTAAAACCCAGTGCAGGACATCTAAAAGTCTGAAGATTCCATCTTGCTGATATTTTAATAATTTACAGGATCACGTACAAGCATCGACTAATACAAAATTGTGGAGTGAAGAAGGAGATTCTTTCTCTCGTCTTGAAACACCACACCTCAGTGTAAATTAGTGGAAGAGAATGGTAACCATGGAAACACTACCCTGAGACGCCAAAGCCTAGTTTTCTCTGCCTCAAGACCGATCCAACAGGTCCCCTCCCCTCCGAGGCCTTGAGGCCAACAGCTGTTAACTGGCCCCACCTGAATTGTTAAGAGTGTATGATGGCACTGGCGGGGTCTGTAGGAGATGAGGTAAGTGACAGAAGTCAACTATGTAATCTATATGACTGCCCAACCCTCCACACATCTGTAGAAGTACAAATTAAGAATGGCTACTACCTGTGTTTTCATACGGCTTTCTGAAAACAAAGATATAGAATTGCACACACAGAGTCTTTCTTATTACACAAAGGCCATCTGAAGCAGGAGGGAAAAGAGCCCATTTATATTTAACTCTAAGAGTTTGACAGGATTGTGAAGAGGCAGTAATGAAATTCTCCATCTGGAGATTAAAACACCTCCACATCTCAGTCTCACAGTTCCTGAACAGAGCACTGAAGTGCAACCTAAAATAACAACATCTATTACCGTTCAAAAGCTGCTAACCTTAACATGGGGGATTTACATAATCTCCCACCTCCAGTTGCAAACTTGTACAGATTCCTCTCGCTTGAGGTCATGGTTAAACACGGACCAGTGTGCACTAAATGTAACGTAGCAGAAGAATCACAGGCAGTCTTTCAACTTTGATGCAGGCACCACAAACCAAGTCTCGTTGGGTCTTTAAAGGAGCCATAATGTATACTTTAGTAGCATTTTATATTTCCCCCTGAGGTCCACTTTTATTGTTAGTCCAGGTTTCATGCACCAAAACTGTTGTAATTTAGTTTTATGTGACCATTTTCCTCCTCCCTTCTGAACTTCAGAACAAAAAGTGCTGTATTTTGGAATTCTACACTGCCCTACTACCTGATTGATGTCAGTGAAATAGGCATCTTGAGCAATCATGCCTGTATCTGTTACTGCCAGTGGCTCTACAAACAGGCAAAACAAGAGTTGAGAGGGCAGCCCTAGCTTTTTGGCCAGGAAACTAGCAATCTGTCTGTGATCTATTTTGAGAGTTGAGGCTGTTGACGTCTTTCGATGCTGGCATCTTTTAATAGGATACCTTTGTGAGGGTTTTTGGTAAAGGGTGTGTGGCAGATAGCAGAAAAATGGTGCAGGCTAGCAAAATAGCCAACTAGCTTCAAACAAGTTGTGCTTATTTAAGATTTCTATATGAAAATTACCTCTGTTATGTTTGGCTAGGCTTGCTTTTTGCATGTGATATGTGGCCTAGTCCAGAGTGCTAATCTTTAGGACCAAACTGCTTAATGCTGAAAAAGTGTTAGCATGCTAATATGCTAATAGTCCCTCTGGGTCTCAACTAGTAATTTTTTGCCCTCTTTCTGTGATTTTTAAAAACCTTTTAAAGTCCTAATGGAATATATTCAAAAACATACTAACATTTTTAACAGTTTTTATAGTTAATGGTTTGTAAAGTTTTAATGGTATTTGTAGAGAAAACCATTAGAATTTCTGTTATGGCCTCTTGTTTTTCCACCTGTGTATCATTAGTACACTAATTTAAAAGTAAACTCATTGATTGATTTCAATAATCAGTTTGTATGAGTGTGTGTGTAAACTTGCAGTAGTTTGCAACACATACTTTTTTCAAAAGTATCCAGATAGCAAACATACGTCTGCAAGATGTCTGTTAAAGATCTCTTGATCTGCAAAGCATCTGCTGTCTAGAAACGTCTGGAAGACGTCTTTCAGATGTCAGTTTAATATACATTCTAAATCATAAACATCTTAAAACCATCTAAAAGACATCTAAAAGGAGAGGTCCAATAGACGTATAGCAGATGAGCAAACAATCTAAATAATATGTCAAATAGACGTCTCCTAGATGTGTTATCACAGGGTATAGCTTAACAGTTGTTGAAAATACAGTTGTTGAAAAGTTAAAGCCAAGTTGAAAGTTAAAGCAAATTGATGTTATTCACAGTGTTCAACCACTTGGCAAAAGGTGATTAGTTCATGTTGCTTACACAGCTAATGAGCTTGCTGCTTTACATTTAAATAGTTGGTTAGCTTTTAACCCTCCATCTTCCTCAGCTCCACCTGAATAGATCTGCTACAGGTTATTTTATATGATACTTCTGCAGCAGCAGATCTATTGCACCAAGACCAAATACATGAACATTGTCATATCCATTACCATGCTAAAATAAGCTTATAGCTTAGTGAAAACCTTTTTTTTACCCTTATTCTCCTGCGAAACAAACATCCAAGTCTGTTTGAATAGATGCGACACTGGACAATATTCTATATAGCATGCATGTGTGGTATGAAGTAGTAGGTCACATAAATAAACCTGTTAAACCTACATAAAAAACCTTTTGTGGAATGGAAATATTTCATACACTATAACGTTTCTACCATATTTTAACTTTTAATTTTAAAAGTGAGCTCTTTTAGAAATACTTTGAATTTGGACGGAATGTTCACTTCACATATTGCTTTTCATCTACTGTATAGTGGCTTGGACACATTCAGATGCAAGGTTAGTTTCTCACTAAGGGAAGGGAGAAAACAATCTGAACCATGAAGAAGTAATAGATTTTGAAGGCAGAGGAGATTGTGGTTATCATCCTTTCAGATGCTTGAGATGCTTTTTTTCTGTGTTAGGTAGGAGAACGCCTCTCTAGAAGGACTCTGTCCAGCATTTCTTTTCTCTTGCTGTCCTAGAGCCCAACAGGAGCTGCCTCCCTGTGTTTTTCAGCCCTCCCTCATGGTGCAGGGTAGCTTGTTTTGGCTGCAGCTGCTGAGAGGCAGACTAAATAATGTGATAACGGGCCGCTCCACAGTTGCGCCTTGTGCTGCCAAGACCCGCCACTGCTCTGGACATGCAAATCACCACAACCGCACAACACCTGCAAATCAAGGCTAAGTTGTCAAGAAACAAAACAAAACAAAAAAGACGGCGCCTTTGTGTGCATGTTTTCCCATTTTTTATCAGTGAAAGATAGCGACCGCTGTGTTGGAGCAGACATAAATAAGAGGCAAGTATAAAAGGGAGAGCATAGTGCCTACAGGGCCCGTCAATCATCTTAGGCTTCACAGTGCACACGTTATGTGAATGGCCCCTCGGTGACTCCTATTTGAGCCCTACCTTAAAATCACTTTCCTCTTCCGACGCCGCTTTCTCTGAAAAGAGAAAAAGAAACGCCTGTGCTTCTCGCCCGTCCAAGGTGTTAATGTTTACGCTAGAAGTTCAACTAAAACGTTAAGTCATTTACCGGCTAAGGCTGGTAAAAACATGCTTTCAAGTCTTATAATCTCTCGAAAGAATGAACAGCTGTTTAAGTATTTCCTTTAGAGTGACGTTTCCTAATCCACGCTCGTCCTCTAAAAGAGCAAGTATTGTTCTTCCATACGTCATTTGAGGTTGAACAACATGCTACTGTTTACAGAGCTAATCCTAATGCTAACTGCTTAAGCGTCGACAACACAATCAAGCTTCTCGACGTTGAGAAGAGGATCGAAAACAGCACTCATAACCTCTATTACATCGGCCTTCTATCCCTAGGTTGAACAGCTCGTGCAAACCGCCAATCATGCCCTTCTCCATGACAACCGCTCTCTGGGTAAACATTAACGTAATGATGGGGCTTGTAGCAGTGGGGCTGTGTGAATGGGGACTGACAGGTGCGCCAGTTCATGTGTGAAGATGCACAAGGCTAATTACGGGACTAAAAATATCACTAATGACAAAGCAAATCTACCATGAGCAAATGTGGCAGGGTGGCTGCTGTTTTGCTGCAGTGAAACAACATGTTTGCATATTCACTTGTTGATCAACACATTGTGCTTCTGTGTGACGAGTGAAAAAAGCTGCAAATTAAAATAGTACACAAACGTAACGCCAAACACCATGGAGAAGCACAACACATTTGCTCGGTACATTACGAGATGCATAAAACTGTGAAATTCCTTGGTGTGGTCAAAGTCGGCTCACGTTTTGAAACTTTCGGAAAGGAGTTGCGATTAGCTCAGGGTGGGAATGTTCTAGATTAGATGCACACATACACTTGCTAATCAGTCCTTCTTCTTATCTACTCCCCAAAAGGGTGACATCACTGTCTGAGAGAGAAATGTGGTGCACAAACACTGTCTGAGAATGCTCACTCTCTTGCCATCCCAAATACTTGCCTTTGGAAGAGTGTGCGGGCGCCTTGGGGAGAAAGTGAGGGAGCGAGCGACTGGCACAGAAAGATGGTTTTCTGTCTGTCTGACATCTGCTGTTTCTAGAATTATCAAGCCGTGAATTTGTTCAGAAATGGCACGGCTGATCTACTCAAATATTTATCGGAAACTTATTTTGATTGTCTATGTTGATAACGTTTCCTGTATTTACACCACCCTGATGAAAAAATACAGATTAAGCTTTAGGAATGGTAATGAATAGGGGAAACAAAAATAGGAAAGAAGGTTGAAGGTTTACATTTAGATCTAATAAAAGGTTTAAAATGTTGGCCATACATTTCTTTATTGACTCATTATGTTATACTACTGTAGGTATCCAGATCAGTTTAGACCTCAGTATTACATACTTGTTAAAGAGATACCATTAAAAAAGTATTTTGTAAAATATATGATAAAGTATATGAAAAAGTAAAAAAAAAAGTTTGTGATTAATTCATGTCAGTCCTTCTGTCTAAACAGGCAGGTTGTTTGCTTCTTTGTCAAAATAAGCTGCAACCTGGTCCCGAGTTTATGCTGATAGTAAAACATCTGGCTACACAAGACTAATCTAGACCATCTTGGACCAGCTAATGACCAGCTTGCAACATGTCCATGAGGTGCCAGTGTGACAAATCAACAGGGAAAAACTTCAAATAAACACAATATAAACTGAATTTAATAAGCCTCAAATCCTCATTAAGGCATGCCGCATTGAATAAATCTTATCACACATTACAGAGGACAGAAGTGAAAGATGCTGGCTCCTTCTTCCAATTAAAGATTCATAGAAACAGTTTCCAGCAGCCCAGCATTATGTAAATCAATTTAAAGGAATAGTCCGACCCAAAATGAATATTCTGTCATTATCTATTCACCCTCATGTCATTCCAATCCCATATGACTTGACTTCTTTAGTGGAACACAAAAAGAGAAATTCTGAGAGAATATTCTGGCCACTCATTACTAAATAATGAAAGTAAACGAGGACTGGGCTGTAGTGCTCCATTAAGGCTGATGATATGATGATATTTGAAGGCTTCTGAAGTCATACACTAGCGTTGCCAGAAGAAACAGGCCGGAGACATCGAAATATTCTCTAAAACCCTCTCTTTTGGCTCATTCATGAGTAGAGTATGGTGCATGATTTATTAACTAATCATTATTTTGAGTTTTGAATTTCAACATCGGCCGATGTGACCGTTTATGGTTTTCTTGCATTCGTCTGCAGTGTATTCATCTGTTGTGTCAATTTGTTCATGCCACGAGTCTCGAGAAGGTCACTCATCTAATGACATCCGTGTGATGTCTTTTGAATATTAATCAGTTTCTTTCCATCCAAGGGGATGAGTTCATCTTCTCTTTTCGTCGCTCCTTCATGTTTTCGTCGCTCCACCCCCCTCAGCTGTGGAATATGAGATCGGCCTCTACACTGTACACAGCCACCGGTGGCCAGATGTTCAATTAGCTTGTATTTCTGTTCCGAGCTTTTGATGCACCCCGTGCAGCTCTCCGGCCTCAGCGCTTTGTTCTCAAATCAGCCTAAGGCTAATTTCGCCGCCCGCTGTGAAGACGACACACAACCTGGCACCTCACTCCACTCCGCTATTTATGCAAGCTTGTTTATATACATACATGCTTGAAAGGAAGGTGACTTGCCAAATGACGAATATGGAGTCCTTGGGTCGCACTCGCTTTGCTTCCCTTTGTTGGTACGTCTTTCATGTATTGTGTGCCCTAGGCCTGGCTATAGGTGAAGCAGGACGGAAATAAACAACTAGAGGGGAAGTGAGATTGTTTTCATGGGTCCTTTTATTCAGAGCACCACTCTTGAGACTTCGTGTTTGGATGGAGCACTGATTCTGTTGTTGTCCTCTCGGCGGTTGTCTATCCACAAATGTGGAAAAGGCCCAATGCGCGACATACGGCCTGGTGCTCGCTGATGTTTCCAGCTTTGATTTGGTGCTGATTTCCTGTGGCTTTTGTCCACCTGTCGCCTGCCGTCTCTTCATCTGAAAGAGTTTTCCACCACCTGCACACAGCTCTGCCCATAGTTACTGTGGGGTTAAGCTCTCTCTTTCTGTCCCAATTCTTAGTGCAGGTTTTATTAGTAAGGGAGCACTGTGAAGTGTTTGCATATGACTGTGCACAAGAAGCACAAGGGCCTTCAAAAAGTGGGAAACCACAGATGGCACTCTTGAATAACAATGTATTTTGTGTGTATATATGTATATATGCACAGTACATTGTATATATATATATATGTATATATGTACTGTATTCTGCACAATTGCTTTTGAAAAAGTGGGGAACTGCAGATGTCACTTATGAATAAGAATGTATGTACAAATCAACAAGAAATTTTCTGCCATCTGCTCATTTGAGTGTCTCTTGTTGAGATGTTCCAATTTCCTTCCACATTTCCACACACAGAAACATATACATAAATTGTAATGGTAGACTAACCCTCTTTTTTGGTACCACCATTTCTACACAAGATGTCACAAAAACAGACGTGAATTAAACCTGAAGAGTAACATTGTTGTCATTTAAAAAAAAAAGGCACTGATAAATGTTTACCAGACTGTGCTTCTTTATTTTTTGTGTTTGTTCTCCATTTGGCTAAAAGAAGAAGAAGGTAAAAAAAAAAAAATGCAACCTAACTTCAAGAATTGAAAAATGAAAAACAAAAATAAATTCACCATCTTGTATAAATAAAAAATACAAATATCAAATATACTAACTTCAAAATATAAGTATTGGAAGGCATACAATCTTAAATATACAAATTTATAGTGATATGATTTAGCACAGCTAAAGCTATTTTCTAAAATTATCAGGAAATTACTGTTAATGTAGCTTTAACTACAATACTCAGCCGACATTCACTTATGCCTTGCAGAGACACAGAAAGAGTAATTTGGGAACAATAATAAGCTGTGCCTTTTTGGGGTTTATTAAAACCATTAAATGTAAAATGAATTAAAATTCCCTCTAATTAACATTAAAAACTAAAGCGACAGATGCAATAAAAGTGTGTATTTTCTATAGTGTGTTTTGGCTAATGTTCTGTTTTTGTTAATAGCCCGTCACTATGGTAGCAGCGACAGGGTTCTGCCCACTGACTAGACGACCTTCCCAAAACACCTACACATAAACACTAATTAAGTCACACAGAAAACAGAACCTACCGTTGACACACTCAAACACATCGCAGCACTTCCCAGGTGTTCCATCGCCACGGGACACGGCCTGTGGGGAGGTCCCCGCTGAGCACTGTGGGAGGGTGCAGAGGCCAGGCAAACACTCACATCTGAGTGGAGGAGAGAAACAGGGAAATAGAGAGAGAGAATGATGCTGATGCTGGCGGGGGGCCTGTCATACCTAATTCATAACAACAAAACACTCTTTTCTGTCACTCTGAAGTTATTAACTTTCAGTGCTGAAATAATACAATATTAATACTCTAAGCCACACTGGGACTTGAGAACCAGGGCTAAAATAGTGAAAAATAATGTGATTTAGGCAATCATTTGCTCTAACCTGGATTATTGGCGTGACACAGGTGTGACGTCTATTCTAGACTGTGAGTGAGAGACATGTTTAAATGTGCAACCTGAACGGTAAGTGTGTGTGTCAGATGTAACCTTATAACCTGGAGTGGACAGACGTATATCTAAGCTATTCTGTAACAAGTGTAATGTCAAAACTGGATTAACATCTGATCCTGGATTGCCAGCATGAGAGATGTTAACCTAATGTGTAAGTGTTACTCCAGATTGATGTAACATCTAACCTTGATTGTGAGTGTGAGAGTAATTGTATCAGTCTAACTTTGACAGTAAGCATGGGACATGTGTAACATCTAATTAAGATTGTGAGCATGAGACAGGTGTCTAACTGGGACTGTGAGAGTTACACGGGTGTAGTGTGTAAATATACTTGTGAACCTGAGACTGATGTACCGTAACAGTGTAAATGGGACTGTGAGAGTTACACAGGTGTAGTGTGTAATAATTCTGAGCATCAGACTGGTGTAACAGTGTAACTGGCACTGTGAGAGTTACACGTTTAATATCTTATTATAATTCTGAGCATCAGACTGGTGTAACAGTGTAAATGGGACTGTGAGAGTTACACAAGTGTAATGTCTAATAATTCTGAGCATCAGACTGGTGTAACAGTGTAA
>JAUMHI010000061.1:14605703-14616350 GCA_032359435.1 Enteromius unitaeniatus
TTACACAAGTGTAATGTCTAATAATTCTGAGCATCAGACTGGTGTAACAGTGTAACTGGCACTGTGAGAGTTACACATGTTTAATGTCTTTTTATAATTCTTAGCATCAGACTGGTGTAACAGCGTAACTGGGACTGTGAGAGTTAAACAGGTGTAACATCTAAATATACTTGTGAACCTGAGACTGATGTAACAGTGTAACTAGGACTGTAAGACTTAAATAGGTGAAACTTCTAACTTGAATTGTCAGTGCAAAACTAACCTAGAACCGTACCTAATTTGCAAACATAACACTAGCCTGAATTGAGTATGAGACATGCATAACATTCTAACCTCAATTATGAGTGTGAGAGAGTAAAAACATCTAACCTGGTAGGAAGGGTGCAGCAGCCATCTGCTGTCAGTCTGACCTGAGTCTCATAGCTGTCTGCCGGACACTGGACAGGCTTCACTGGTGGACACTCTACTGTGCTGCAGTCTACGCTGAAAACTAAACACAAAACAAGACATTTAGCACTTCTTATCAAAGCCTATAATTAACACTTTTTATCAAACTCTTATCCAAGTAAATGATTTACCTGTTATATCACACCATAAAATTCAACACACACTTGTTTAGAGTGATTAAGTCTTTATATAATGTAGGTTTAATGTCAAACATTGGGTACAAAAATTTAATATAATTTGCAGCAGATTAGCATAATCCAGTTGACGTTTCAGCGGTCTTTCAAAGACATAAGGACAAAGACATACGAATAATGTGAACTGATAAAATCTTTAAAAATCTGTTATAAAGTGCTGTCAAATGACTAATTGCAATTAACTGCATCCTAAATAAATGTTTTGCATAATACATGCATAATAAAATTGTGTGTTTTGTGTATATGTATTATGTATAAATACACATACATACAATATTTAGAAAATATATTCTATATTTAAGTCTATATTTACATTCATATAATTTTCAATATAACAAAATATTTTTTTTCCCTGAATTATAAACATGCATGTGTGTGTATTCATATACACATAATAAATATATACAGTACACTTTTTAGACGCAGTTGATTGCAATTAATCATTTGACAGCACTTTCTTGACAGAAATGTTCTATTTCATGTCAATTTTACTAGTTTTTCTGAAAAGTGTCTTACTAAATCGAACCCAAAGCATTTGTGTCCTATTTACCAAACCGTCACTGGAAGCAGCACCACTCACGTAACCAGCCCATGGATTTGACATCTCTCAAAGGCTTTGGCAAACTCCCAAATCACAAAATCACACTCTTTAGTGTATTGGGAAATGAATTACCGTTGTTTTTTATGTCCCGTTGAAGCCAAGTGCTCAAGGCTGCCATATTGCAGCAAAATACAGCATGACAGAAGAAGATATATTAAAATTAAGGTATTATGACAGCATCTTGAGATAACCTGCAAAGAATTCAAATCTATCACTAGCTGGTTCCTGGTGTGGATTCCCAAGACTCAACAACAACCCATCCATTGCTGTAGTAGGAGAAGAATTTGATTTGCAAGAAAAGTTGACGCTGCATGCTTTTTATTTTAGAAAAGCCAACACAGAGAGAGATATTTCACAACAATTTAAAGTCTTCATATACTCACTCATATACGTATTGTGTTTTTTTATTACGTTAAATGTTGTCACTAAAAGTCACGTTAGAAATATGGCCTACACCAAATCCAACCCTAAACCTACCCGATAGTGTTAAAAAATACAAAACTGATATAAAAAGGCATTTGTAGATGCAACCGTGTCATTTCAACTAACTTTGAACTTTGATTTGAACTGTTTTATCAAACCATGGTTACACAGGATTTAAACCGGAGATCCTCGCCTCTCAAGTAAATCGTTGTACTCTGTAAGCTAACGTGCAGCCCTATGTCTATGAAAACTGTGAAGCTGGATGTGTGTGATGTTAACAATCGAAAGCATCAGTTTTCAATTATCCCAGCATATTAAAATAGTTTTGAAGTTACACTGTAACATGATTTTCTCTATTATCTAAGTAATTGTGTGAAAAATAAGCTTTATTAATAGACACTCTGTAAATTTGTGTGAAAAGGAATAAATGGAGTTTTACTGCCTCCAGTGTTTATTTCTTTTGGAAACTGCAGTGATATATACTTATTGGTACATATTTTGTGTCTTGCACCCAGGTATGATTATACCATGGGCCAAGGTAGAATATAAAAGCTCTTAGAAGAACTTTTACAACATAAACTATAATATTTTTTTTTAACTATTCATTTATACCTTGCTAGCGCAGACCGGTTTATACTGGTTTGGTTGCTTTAAGCTAGTTGACCTACACGGTGCACCATATGAAGATGTGAAGATGTTTCATATATGAGATATGAAATGTATTACCTGGTTTGCATTCATAGAGATCACAACACTCGCCAGGTTTGCCTGAGCTCTTGGATACCAGGATGTTGAGGTGCCCGGGCTGGCAAACTTTCCTCAGACACCCAGCTGGGCTACACACACAGCGGCTGGGCAGGGGGCAACATTCACCCGGTGGAGCATAGCCCTCGATCAATATAGAGTCCTCAGGGCAGCGTGGAGAAAACTGCACCTCACATCTCGCCTTGGAGCAGTCTGGTCTTTCCTCTGCAATGAAAAAGAACACATGTTGTCATTTCTGATGTTCAGCTATGCTTAATAGATACTCATTTCTTGTGAGCAAAAACTGGCAAATAAATAAAGTTACTCAGAGTTGCTCACTGGTAACATTATTAAGAACTGCAATATGGTTTAAATTGAATTGTAAGACTGTTGCCGATGTAAGCGACATACACGATTCAAAAAAGCAAAACAATCTATTAAAGAAAACATCTGTCAAGACACTTTTTTCCCTCAAAACTCCATGTGGTGGTACATATGCTGAATATTCCTTGCATTAAGCTTCCAAAACAGAAATATGAGGTATTTGTCTTTATGTTTTTTTATGACAGGTACCATATCACCAAGAGACAGACTAGTTTATCATGCATATGAGCTGTGACATGCTGTTCGTCACATATATGCATAACAAAAATAATAATAACCACATTGTCATGAGAACAAAATTAATAAAATGAATGGTTCTTATCTGTTGAAAACAGCTTCACATTTTTGTGGAAACTAATACATTTTGATGATTATTTGATGAATTGGAGGTTCGGAAGAACAGTGTTTATTTGAAATTGTTTGCAGTGACTGTAAAGAATCTAAATTCGGAACAGTAGTGTATGATAACATTAATAATAACTTCAGATATTTTTGCACACTATGGCTAATTCATTCTAAATTCACCTGCCAACAGTAGTAAAAAATACTCTGTATATATGTTTCTCAATTTCTTCCTACTGTAGTAATTTAAAAAGATATTATAAAAGTAGGGCTGCCTGACATTTCACTACCTTGAGCTGACAGACGATGAGCAGCTGCTTCATTCCCTTATTTTGAACTGAATATTGACCATTGCAGGTCAAAGTCCAGCTTTTATGAACACACTCAATTTGACCTTCCGTCATTCAAGGCACGATTGCTTTTATTCATTCTTTACAAGAGAACAACAAGCTAACAAAGGAGGAAGGCAGAGAAATTGAAAAGGTGCATGGGAGAGACATAAAAAGAACCACAGAAAAGAAAACTCATACTGATGTGAATGTGAATGAATGGCAAATGTCAGCAGGAGAGAAACGGCTGGCTTGCTGTTATGCTCCTGTTGCTTGTGTGCTGTCTGATAACACTTGGCGGAGGGGTGTGTAACAACTCTAGATGCGGCGGCGGCTACAGTACATGCTAAAACGCGGGCGGCAATATTAACACGGGTGGCTGGTTTATGTACACAAAGTAAACTGATCTGGGTCATACACACTATTTATATATATATATATATATAAATAATACAAGGATGAAAAGGTGATTTTTTCTGGTTTGAACAGAACTTTTCAAGCTATAACAAGACAAAGCACAGAAGAAAGTAAGTACATACTTGGACCAACATAAGTGAGTAAATTATGACACTTTTCGTATTCAGGTGAACTATCCCTTTAAAAGCCGTTAAGTATATAAGGATCAAACAATTGCTCTGAAATGATGAATAGCAAGAAAAATTGCACCGCAGGGCAAAACACTGACTTTGTTGACTAAGGTTACATACTACGCAAGCATTACTCTGACACTGATTAATTAACTGCTAAACTTATTAAAGGGGATGTGCTCAAGTCATTAAACGCATTGTTCACCGCTTTGTTTGATCTTGAAGGAAAAATTACATCTGATGTATGAAATACATGTCTTACAAAGAAACTATGGCCTATTATTGCCTTTTGATGTGTTATGATGTGTTAGGAGAGGAGAGTCCTCCATAAAGGTACTCCTCTTTTGAGAAAGAGAGAGAGGGTGTAATTACCTCAAATGATAGACAGAGAGAGGACATAATGCTTGTGAATTTACAATAAGAGCAGTGAAGATAGATACCTCTTTAACAAGCTCCTCATATTTAAGCACTGTGTTTATGTGTCATTATACAAGCGCCCAGGCCTTTTGTTCTCACCAAGGATTTAAGGACAATTATGACAGCGTTTTTTTTTTTTTTGGGCAAATGCCAATTGAATGTGAAATGACTTGATATGGGAAAATGAGACTAGAGCGAACATGTGACATGGTGAAGTGTCAAATGAGACATGTTGCAGTCACCAAATGAGACAACACCTTGCAGTGATGCATGTGACATTTCATTAAACAAATGTATTAGACAGATGAGCTCATGGAAAGTGACTTGCAGTACATTCAAAGTATGCGTGCTGCCTGGGAATCGAACCCATGACCTTGTCATTCCTAGCACAACACTCGATGAGCTGCATTTTACATGTTCTTGTTCCACGAACATACTTGTTCCATCTACGGCCATTAACAATTTAGATATTTTTACCATGGATCAACTTTATAAATAAAATTACAAGAGTTCATTTAAAGTTCATATGTTTATATGGGTCTCCAAGTTGCCGTTTAAGCATTTCAGAGAAACCACCACAAATGGAAGCTCCTCCATCCCCTTTCATCATCTGTACTTCCTCTCTCCTCTCAAAATATTCAACAATCCCCAATACATCAACAAATCTATCCTTCAGCTTTAGTATATGTGTTCTCTCCCTCTCTGGAGTGCACTGTTGTAGATAAACAGCCTTTAATTTGGTTTTATACTCCGAGCACAACCCAGTGCTGAACCACAAAAGCCTCGCGGTGTACTATATGAATATTTTTAACTCAAAATGATTGTGGGAAATGCTTAAGTTGTTTTCCACCTAACTGTTGTGCGGTGAAAACATTTAAGTATTTAATGTAACCACAAAACACAGTGCTACCAACACTGGAGGGGTGACTTTTTATCTGGGGTGAAATCTTATTATAGGCAATAACAAATATATATATATATATATATATACTTGTATATACGTAATATAGTATAATGGATTCAAACATGACAAAGCCTTCAAATATATCAAAAGGCATTTTATCTTTGGTCAAAATTATTTATGGCCAGGTCAGTGGCCACTATAACAAAAACCAATAGATATGAATAAAAAAAAGATCTTTTCAGTCAATAAAAATAAGTTAAATATATATTTTGCTGTTAAACAAAATAAAGAAAATACGGTAATACTTTATTTTATGGTCTCTTAACTAGCTGCCTATTAGCATGTATATTACAAGAAAATTAGCCATTTATTAGTAGTAATAAAGAACAAATGAATGCCTTATTTTACATCTCTAATATCTAAACTTAAAAATTCATTTAAAAATAAATATTAATTAAAAAAGTATAGTTAATAGAGAATAAGTGTTCTCTATTCTCAAGTGTTACCAAAAATATATAGAAAAACTTTTATATTGTAAACTAGTAAACCTAAAAGGCTAGTTGTTTGCTGGCCCATCAATAATGATCCATCCATTTACAGTACTGTACTCCTTGCTGAGCCGTGATGTTTCTTGTTAATTACAGCCTGGTGAAAGAAAAGGTGAGAAAAACACTTCCTCACAATGACCCCCCTCCTTTGCTGCAATGAGAACTACCGCTCAGTTCTTTTTTCATGTTTTTTTCCACAGCCTTCACTTTGATTTCTCTTTTGACAATGACAGCTGTTCACCACTGATCGCATGGATGTGGTTGCCAGGCATCTGCTGCTGAGATGGAAACAGATTGTTACATATAAATTCAATCTGGGAGCAGTCTCGACCCCTGGGCTTATCATACTTCCACCTCCTGAGATGCGACGGGACACACGTCTCCAGCCTCTCACCATAATTCAGTCCAGAAACACCTGGTACTGTAATGCCCGTTTAGATACCAGCTGGAAATCTATACAGTTCACATCTATGCCCGAATCCTTGAGAAACGAAGTTTAGACATTGATTATTGTGCGATAATAAGCCCGTTCATACAGAGTGCGTAATTTCGACCGATGAAAAGACTCGCCATGCATAATTATCGCCTATAGAAAAGCTGTTCTTCAAAGCACATCATCAAATCAGCCGTCATTGATGGAGACAAGACTCTGGCTGAGAGCAGCAGGTTGGCTTGGCACTGTAAAGTCATTACTTGTTTTCCACAGAGCCGATGTAGGCTGGAAAGTCCTATGTGGTCACGGAGACCAGGCAGAAAGTGGCAGAGAAAAGCTTGAAGCCCATGAAGAACATGGAAAACCCTATAAATTGCAGATAAACAAGCAGGCAGCTCCTACCAAGTAATCATTCTCAGAAAGCTTCGTGGGTGCAGGAGATGTCAAATATATATGAGAACAATCTATAACATTAAAAACACTCTGAGTATGTAATTTCATTGAATAATTTCTAGATCATTCTGTTTAAGCCCAGCAAGAGCATCACGAAACAGTCCTCACACAATTAAACGTCATGTATTTGCTCTGGTTTAGAGAACAAATCTCAATTCGTCATGGCTTCAATCTTGTTGACTTGTTGTGGACATCTATTATTCTACACCTACATCAAAGATGAGTCAGCTATGAAAACCCACAACAATATTACACGACAGGCTTATGTGAAAAAAAGATTTTCTTTTAATCTCATGTGTCATGCCATGACTTCATACATTATGGATGCTATTGGATTTATTTATACGGATGCTTTAATTTTTATTAGAGTTTATGGCTTTTTTGCAGCCAGTAGCAGTTTTTATAGCATTTTATATCATGTACAATATGCAGAATTGTCTGATGTTTAGTACAAGTGAAAATCTGTTGTAAAGAACTTTCATGCTTTTAACATGCCCACTCTTGACTTTTCAAACATAGTTGATGTGCACATATTTATATTATGTATATCATACCATACACACTACTGTTTAAAAGAGCCTTGGTAAGCATGATCATTATATACAGTATGATATATAATGGTATTATTTTACTTCATATACTATATCATATATAGTTAGCATGCCTGAAATGCTGTATTAACAAGCAACTGCCTATTAAAATATGTTCTAAAATATGTTCGCTGTGTTATGCTTAAAATTGTATTTAATATGGATTTATGCAATACCTGCTGCTTGTACCAAACCCAGGTTTTTCCTTGCATGTGCATTACATTTTGAAAGGAAAAGTTCCATCCCTGGATCATAGTGCTAAAAAGCATAAAAAGCAGTTCGTTTTATCATATAAAAATTAATTTAGAAAATCAGTCAAAGTCTGATTTACCTGCCAACATGTCAGTGATCCATTTAAATGCAAAACGACAGAGAGAGGTTTGATGAAATGTAAATAAGGAAGGTGAAAGATCAGCCTTCTCAGCCTAAGGCAAACAAGAATGAGGAATGATTTGAGACGGTTCATGTTTTTCTTCACTGATGGAAGCTGCTCTGAAAGAAGCAAGGCACATCTGTACACAGTGCGCAGTTAAAGCACATTAACACTGGAGTTTAGCCACGTTCCAAAACAGTGAGCTGCCTACATAGAGAACATTTTAAGGCAGTGGTTCTCTGCCTTTTTGACTCCAAAGCCTCTTTGTCCAACACAATATTCGGAGGACCTCTGGCACATCTATTGTAAAATAAATATGAGTTTTATGAAATGCAAACATGTAAATTCATTTTGGTCACATATTATTGTAGCACAGTTTGTGCTGATTACAAGAGAAATACAGGTTGGTCATCATATGTTCAACAATCATATGTTCTAAGTAGCTGAAAAAAAGCACAAATATCAGAGCATGTCCAAACATCTCAACTGCCCCAAAATCACCTCAGACCTCAGGGGGTTAACATCTTAATTTTTTTAGAGACCCATTCTCACAATTAACTAATTGCTTATTTGCATGCCTATTATTAACATATTAGCTGTTTATTAGTGCTATTAAAGCACATATTCTTCATACCTAATTCTGCCCAATACCTAAACTTAACAACTACTTTACTAACTATTATTAAGCAGCAAATTAGGAGTTTATTGATGCTAAAGATGTAGTTACTTGTTTTTTAATAGCAAGAATCTTGCTTGACTTAAAATAAAGTTCATAATGGTGGAAGAAGAACCTTTAAATGATTATTCACACTTCACAATCAAAAGGTCCTTTAAAAAAACAAAATTGGTTCTTCTACTGCACTCACTGAAGAAACTCATTTTGAGCCTTTATTTTTAAGAGCGTAGGTCCCATTAGACATTCAAAGGCATATATTTTCACACTGGCTCCAGACACAAACCAACAGAGAATACACATAAAGAGAAATGAATCAAAATGAGTGTACATGAATACGGCCCTCTGATGACTCATTACGGGGTGCTGGTTAATTGAGACAGTCAGAGTGCTCTTTACAGTCCAGCAGCTATCCACTCCACAATACCCTGCCCCTGGAGAACATCGCTGACACACTTCAACCAACCCATTACACACATCTGGCTTTGGAGAGCCTGTAAGAGTCCACATCTGCAGAGCGTGCATGCCCAGCAGCGAGGGTGATTGAAGAGCATGCATGCACCAGCGCACACACGCCTTACACCACGGTCCACATTTGCTGTGTAAATCATTCCATGCTCAGAGGTGCTGTTAGCACATCATCATCATCAGGCATCCATATGGACACGGTAACACTTTGTCCCTGTGTCCCGTTTCTTTGGCAACCGTTCACAAGTGTGTTTGGTGAGCCCTCAAACAGTGAGGTGAGAAACATCTTAACACGTTTTCAAGATGACCGCGTAAAACATTAAGTGGGATGAAAACAGTCACTGTAAGTGGGAAAGATGTTTTCCTTTCATAAGATGGTAAGAGTCCACTGTTATTCTGTATTTAGGAATACCTCATTTAAAATTGTAGTAAAATCACAAATACTCCTGTGCTGAATATTTTTTCATTGCTAAATGCCTTCACATTGTGCCTTCACAAGTCACTTCACATTGACAAAATAAAACCATTATTTTAATAATTATAAGTGCTAAGCCCAAATGATATTTTGGTTTTAATGTAATTTTTATTATTAGTATAGTACATGTGTAATGAACATGCTATTAAAAAAATGCACACTCTTTTTTTTGCACTATTAGGTTTGTGCACAAGGTGGCAACACTGGACCAGCCAGTCCTTTCATCTTTCATTGGAAGGAATGAAGAAGGAACAAAGAAGGAAGAGATGAAGGAAACGGAACAAAGACAAAACCACTGGAGACCACAAAAAAACACATGGCTGTATTAAAAAATTTCATGATAATTCACTCACCCCCATGGAAGTTTGTGTCTGTCTTCAGTTAAAAAAGTGAATGTTTTTGAAGAAAAGATATTCCTCCATACTGGACTTCAATGGGTTAAAGATCCATATTGCTGTTTCAATGCAGATGCAAAGGGCTCACAGTTCTAGCTAAGTAATAAAGGTCTTTTCTAGCAAAACAATTAAAAGGCCATTTTAAATTTAGTCTTTGCATGTTGGCTTTGTTAACAATGGGTTGGTGCTTCCACCTACGCCATGTGTGACCTTTTCAATGTGACTATGTAACGCATGGATTTTTGTGGATGCACCTCGCAGAACCACTGCAGGATGAGCATTTTATGGTTAAAAAGTATATAGATTTTTACTTTATTTAGAAAATGACCAATTGTTTCACTAGAAAAGACCCGTATTCCTTGACTGGAATCATGTAGAGCCCTTTGTGCACTGAAATTGCAGTTTCGACCTTCAATCGATTGCATCCCATTGAAGTATATTATAAAGAGAAAAATCCTGGAATGATTTCCTCAAACACCTTAATTTCTTATCACCTGACGAAAGAAAGGCATGAACATCGTGAATGATGAGGGGTTGAGTAAATGATCAGGAAATCTTTGTTCTGGAAGTGAACTAATCCTTTAAAATAATCCCTTCATACGCTGGTCTCGACATTTGAACATTACATTGATAAACATGAAACATCTGTTAAATGGTTTCTACATTGCAACTGGAAATTAATCACTGTTTGCCACCAAGTTTATCTAGAAACTTACAGTTATGACACATTTCTGGCATTGCCACACCAAAAAGTCTTTGAGGAAAATGTTTTTAAGACAGATGGCACTCTGTCAAGTCAAGTCAAGTCAAGTCACTTTTATTTATATAGCGCTTTTAACAATACAGATTGTAGCAAAGCACTGAACA
>JAUMHI010000061.1:14616450-14628676 GCA_032359435.1 Enteromius unitaeniatus
CCAGCACCTAATTTCCAGTTCAATTTTAGACACGTTGGATTGTGTAAGGACTTATAGTGTGTGTGTGTGTGTGTGTGACTCTGTCACTTACAAATGTCAAAATTCTGGCATAAAATGCAGTGTGAATCCTCTAAATGATCATTTTGTGTTTGTACAGACACTCCTGGTGGTTAAAACAGCGCTAAATATACAACGTTTTGGCATTTCACCACTGTAAACAGGAAACACGGACGCCAATATAACAGTAGCGACTGCAAATGCATTATAGCGGGCAAACCTCAGTTGACAATGGTGGCAAGTTGTGTTCATGCTCATTAGTGGCTGTATAAAATGATGCATTAAAAAAGATGATAAATGCTAAATACAGGTTTGTGAGATGTTTATGTCCAGTAAATTCTCAATTCACTGCCCAATAACAAGTGTGGTGAAAAGTTAATTTTCTACAAGGCTATAGATCAGCTCCTCCGGGGCTGGTTGAAAGATGGTTTGGTTGAGCGGACGATGAGAAAATGAGGCGAGAGCGAGAAAGAAAATTGAGGGGAGTTCAGGGACCGGTTTTACAGCCAGATAACTCGCCTTTGCTGTGTAAGCCACACACCCCAGTGAGCAGTTTACTCTCCATTAAATGACACAAACACTGACCCGGTGCCTGGTTTCGTGCACAATACAGGCCTCTTTACCAGACAATAAGCTCAACACTGCAGTCCACTGATGGGGAATCAGTCAGCTAAGTGCCATTGAAAGGATTATCACAGTTCTCTTGTAAGTACCTGCTTTTTGGGGTCCATATCTTCAAATAAGAAAGCCACATGAAAAACACATGAAAATATGGAGGACTGTCAGGTAGAAAAAAACAGATTTATACGTGTAAAAGATGATCCTGATCCTGTTTTGGAACAGGCAAGTGCAGAGGAATAATGCTGCGAGGACACAAGAGGATGGGGGAGTGCCGCCAGGTGTGGCTTTGTGCCTCCACTCAAGCTCCATTCTGTGACAATCTGGCCACCGCTGAGGAATAACGCCCAGCGCAGGGAGTGTCTGAAACAACAGCATGTCTGTCTGTCAATGCTGAACTCCCATTAGCCCCATCAGCCGCTTTTTCATGGAGTGTTAGATTACAAGTCCCGTGGAGAGGATGGTTTGTTTGTTTATTATTGGGTCTTTAGACCTGACTGCCCCACGCTGTGCTGTCAAGTGCCCTACAAAATAGAATAAAGACCGATCTTGACTCAGTAAGACGGCAATTTTGGGATTTACGCTTATTGTCATCATGGCACTTTAATATTATACATACAAGGAAACCTAAATGATTCATTCTGCCGACAGGGTTCTTTATGCACAAAAGCTCGCTAATAAAAAGCAAGCTGTGGACAATGTTTGCATATATCAGAGAAAAAATTGTCATATTGGACTGACCACAAATTGGACAAGGATGTATACTTTCATCTTTAGCATTGCTGCAAAGGGACACCTACTGTACAGTGGGACTTTACTGCTCTTTGACCAACTAAATGAGAACTTGCTAAGCAAATTAGTCACCATCGACAAACAATTCATAGAATGTTTCTGTTTAACTGCACACAAAATGGCAAGAGCTTTTTCAAAGTCACAAGCTTTAATCTGATTGGCGGGTTTTTACACAACTTTTGGGAGTTAGAAACCTGGTTAAGCTTTTGTTTACAAGTTCCCTGGCTAGTACCAACTACCTCCAGTGAAAAATGTTGACTAGATTCAACAAAGTTTGTGGGATTCACGGTACTGAATCCTTAAACAGTTTTGTGAAGTGAAGATTTCACTGAAAACACCTGCATATTTGTTGTAAATTTTTCAGAAACGCTACTTTCAAATATCAAATTTTGGTCACATAGACCAATTTGACTCAAACAAAACGCTTTCGGGTTTCAATTAAGCAGGCAAAAATTTGAGAGATTCATTCATCCTGCATCCCGACTGCCAGGAATCGTGTAAAGGCAGAAAATCAGAACAGAGCTTGGCACAACGAGAAAAAACGCTTTCCATTTTGAGTGGGATGAGGCTAGGAAGCATTTAACTTCAGTGGTTGAGAGCTCAAATCTCCACACTACTGCAACGAGCAGATCAACAACACAGTTTGCAGAGAAAAAATGCTGACCGAAGAGAGATTTCCCAATCTTCTCCACTGACAGACTGATAACCACTGCTGTGAGGAGATACTTACAACCGATAGAGCGGATTAAAAATATGCCAATGTTATAAAGTGGCAATCGTAAACCAGAGACCACACAAAAAACTGTATTCAAAATTTAAAGGTTTACATTTTAATATTTGTGTAAAAGTTTTTCTTCCTTCAAACATCTCCATTGCTTGAAATAAAGTAAATCTAAAATTAAATAAAAAATAAAACAATTTACTTGTATTTCATTGCAAAAAGTTGGCTATGGAAACATTTCTATTTTAAAATTTAGTTTAACAATAAAGAAAGAAATGCTTCTTTAAGTCATGACACACACTTAAACTGTTGAATGCCAGACCAGAATACTGTAACACTGGGAAAAGAATACCACTTTAAAAAGTACTAAAATCCAAAAGGCCACAGAAATGTTCTCTTCACCTGAGAACAGCCCCAAGATTTAAATACACTTGACTTGTCTGTAACTAATTTAAAGCCGAGGGGTTCTTTAGAGATGCATGTGCCTCGCAGGCTTAGCATGTGGCGCACTTTTCATTGCAGGTAAATGCTAAGCGCTCCTCCAGCAAACACTATCATCTCACTGACAGCCAGACTGCTGTCTCTCAGACATTTGACACCACAGCAAGTGGAAGAGAGAACGCAAGATGTGGACAGACAAAAAAAGGAAAAGACTCAAGACACAGTGGGAGGCAGGAGATAGGAAAACTGCAGCAAAATAGAGGCAGAGGATCGAGCGTGATAGATGTACAACACCACAAAGATAGCAAGAAAAAGAGAGAGGAAAAAACAGATGGAGTGAGGTGACAGAAAAGAGAGAAAGCAGACAGACAGGCAGAAAGAGATCTGCAACTCTCTGGCCCATAGCCAGGGAGGGTGAGGATCAATCTGTCTCTGACTATGCCAGAAGTCTCCATGAATAATGCAGCCTCATTCCCAGGCGTAGTCCTGTCTGTAATCTGCATAGCGGGAACGATTTTACCCCCAGGTTGCTGTTCCGCACAATCACCGCCGGCCTTTGTTTATTTATTTATTTACTTTAGTTCATCAGGACGCACAGACCCGTAAGATCACAGTAATTTCCTGACGGCTCAGCTACACGTGCCGAGCGGACGTGAGGAACTGATGAATTAGAAGGAGTGCAGAACTCTTCTCATTTCTGTGTTTATTGCTTGTATGTTTGCGTGTGTGTGCATTAAAAGAGACAAACACATTAATTTTCTCATAAAGAAACGTGCTGGAATTCTGTCCAAACTCAAAAGAATACAATGTAAAATTATATACAACATAAAAAAAATTAAGCCTATTTTTAAGACCACTAAGATTATTCAGCATATTTTGCATAACCATATTAAAATAAAGTATAATTTTCCGCATCCTTACTCCAGTGTATGAAAACAGTAAGTCTTGAAAACAGTTGAACTGATTAAAATTTGGGTGGAAAATGTACTACTCATTGATAAATAGATGATAACTTAATAAACTGAAAATCAGTTTTTCTTTGTAACATTAAAAATGTATCCTGGCAAACTAAAGATTTAATAAAAAAAACGTTTACTGTAAATTTAGTAATGCTTAAGTGGATTTACACCATACAATCACCCACACACACACACACACACACACACACACACACTCATGCACACACACATATTTTTCTTACCAGACTGTTATTTTGTGCACTGTAGCTGTTCTTTAGCTATGCTCCGTGCAGAATACAAACAATGCTATTTACCGTGATAGCAGAGCTTAGCTGGCTTAGAAGAAAGTTTGTCATATTTTAAATTTTCTCAAAAGATTAAGTCTCTCAAAGCCTGAGAGCTGAGGTGCAGTAAACAGTACACATACTCCACTCGTCTGCCTTCTGCTCTGTCAAACGCACCAAGGAGTGAGAACAACACCTGGAAAACACTGATCTTGTCTCAGTTTCTCCCTCTCTTCCCACCAGGTTTGCTGTGACTTTACGTGTCAGTAAACGAGTATGTCTGTCTGTTTTTGAAGGGTGGGGAACTTCAGGAGCCAGACGGATTAGTGTCTTTCTATCTTATTAAAAAAAAAATGTCAAAATTGAAATGCAGAGTCACTGGATTTGGCCTGGAATGCAAAATGAGTGATTTCATCATTGCCTAAAACAATGTTTCAAACATTCCACTCCTCCAGAAAAAAAGTGAACCTTTGTTTCTTAGAGAAAACCTCCCCTTTGGCGCAATTCTTGTTATGTTTTTCAGGTTAAGACAACAGATAAGAGTAAAATGCCAAGAGTTCAACACAAAGGAAAGAACAGACCGTTCGAATACCTTCATCCCCTTTGATACTGAGCTGCATTCATTGAACAACATGGCTAACTGAGTTATTTCTTACAGATGTAAAATGAGATTTCCCAACTGAATTCCTCTCCAGATTAAGTGTCCCTCTAAAAGCGAACAAGCAAACCTTGAATCTTAGCTTTTCAAACACTGCAGTTAGTCACTGTTAAAAAAAAACGGCTCATCATTGGCCCGTTCTTACTGTATACAGAATGTCTTAATAAACAGGATTGATTTTCTACGGCTTTCTCAACCGTAAGGTCTACATATTTATCGCTCACAACTGTCGGGTCATGGCACCAGATCTGGAGAAGCTTCGCAGCTAACCATTTGATACAGCAAACAGCTGTATACAGATGGAAATCAGAGTATTGATTAACTTTATGGAGAAACAAATCAAAGGATGTAGCTCTTACCATAGGAACAAAAGATAGATTAACTATAAATGCAAATAGCAAATAGTGCTAATAAAACTGCAAATAGCAGTTTTAATACTATACAAATTTCCTTTTGGGAAAATCCAGCTAATTTGTATCAAAGCTATCTTTATATGTGCAGTTAAAGGATTAGTTCACCAAACATATCATTTTTAAATTACGTCATTGATAAGGCCTACTTCACCCTCATGTCGTATTTTTGATGAAATCCGAGAGCTTTCTGACCCTCTATATACAGCAACAGAACTCATTGAGAACTCAGAGAATCATTTTTGGGCACATAGAAAACAACGCATGACATTGTACAAAGACTGACAAGGAAGAAAAGAAAATGTTGAATAAAGTTATTACTTATGTTGTCTTTGTGCATAAAAAGTATTAACATCACGGTTGATCCATTGATGTCACGTGTCCTTACTACCTTTCTGCGCCTTGAACACGGTAGTTGCTGTCTATGCAGGGTTTTAATTTCATTAAAAATTGGTGTTCAGAAAATAAATGAAAGTCTTACTGGTTTAGAACGACATGAAGGTGAGAAATTAATGACATAATTTTAGTTTTTGGGCGAATTATCCTTTTAAATAACTACTGTACAAGTACTCCATTTAGCAAGGAAATTGAAATCTGCTTGGTCGATCATGTGGTCTACCAGGGTTGGCACCAAAGTTAACCTAATAATCCATGTTGGTTAAGCAGGTCAATGCTGGTGTGTTCCAAAACAAGCTTGACCACCTTAAGATGGTTTCAACATTAAAATGAGTTTTTAATGATAAAAGAACACTAATATTGCAAACTAGGAACCTCACACTCTCAAATTATAAAAATTATAAACCTCAATAAAAGTAGAGGACATAACAGGAATACTTTAGAATACTTTCAGAATAACTCAGTACTAAACTCCACCCACACATGGAAACCATTTCGCCCATTTATGCCAGTTTAACACCCACAAACTCTTCGTTCATTGTAACCAGTCAGTCAGCCTGTCATGCTCTAGTCTCTGGGTCTGGTGGACCAGTCTTCATCAAAAGTACGACAGTGAATGAGCGGTCTTGTTTTGAAAGGAGTTGGGAGTGTGATATGAGCGGTTCAGATGGAAAAGCAGATGAAATAGCTCAACCGAGAGTGTGATTTAAAAAGGCTCTGTTCAGAATGAAATCGGCACCCTGTGTGAGGAAATGACTAGAGATTGCACAACGCTGGGTTAAAAATGAAACGAGAAGCTTAAGCTTTTTGGCTGCAACGGCCTCATTTCTATGATCAGGTCGCTTGAGTCCCAGATTTCCCAGAGCATTAAACTTGAATATGAATAACTACTTCATATCATCTTTTTTTTTTTTTTATGTAACACAAACATAGCTATTACAATTGCTCATACTCAGAGTTTGAACAAACCATGAAAGTTAAGCATCAAACTTGGCCGTATAATTCATCTCACTACAGAAATGAATGATACCTCTCTTTCAGTGGTGCATTTTAGGAGAGGTGTGCTATACATTTCTAAGTGAGCAGCCTTAATTATTGTATTTTTTTTTGCTTGATGGATGATAAAACGTTGAAAAAAACCCTCATCGAGTTATATTTTATCATACCTAGAGACAAAGTCATATATCACTGGATTACCACATGCCATTTTTTACATTTTACATAAACTTGTCATAAAAATGAATGTGGGTCAGGAGAGGTCGTCACTATGATTTTTTTTCTGTTATTTTTTTCTTTTATGGATTATTGTATTATTATAATTTTTTTGCATGTTTCTACATGAATGTGTCAGCTGCATCACATGATGATTTTAAGATGAAGGACATTAAAAAACAAACAAAAAAATACAGTATTTCTGTGTAGAAAAGCACAGTAAATACATTAACACCAAGTAAATTACGCCAGTTGTAGCATCCACCTCACAAAAAAATAAAAATAAAAAAATAAAAGTCTTTTTACAGTATTTCCATTACAGTATTACCGTTTTTCGGCAGCTTCGAAAAACCAATCTATGATAGAAAACAGTTGATGAAAGGAAGAAAACAAAACAATTCTGTGAGCTGACAGAAAAATATGTGATGCAAAGTATGATTCATTACCAAAGTGACAAAAGAAACACAGCAAGCTCTAGACATCTCATCTCCACATTATTATAGGCTGGTAAGAGGTGCTTTTAATGCAGGAACCAATTACGAAGAGCGGCTCGGTCTGATAAGCCAGAGGCTCGAACATCCAAATACTCTGGCAGTGGTATTACATGATGAATCAAACAACGATGAATTTCTGTCCCCTCAACAATAACCTCAGATGTTACGAAGATAAAAAACAGACCGCTAACAGTGTTGTAACAATGCTTCCGGACAGAAAGTTGACTCCGGCGTCTTCCCTGTCCTTCAGTCTTTTTCTCTCTTTTACTCTATCCTGACACTCATTGGCCCCATCGTTCTCTGCGTTTTTCACACTGTCCTTGATGCGCGTCATCCCGCTACCTGCTGCAACGCCACACTTCCTGCATTCCAGCACATGGCCAGTCATGCAGAACGCAGAACACTCAAAGTCACAAATGATTTCCTAACATGTGTTCCGCTGGGTTATTAATAAACACGGAGGGACGGAGCAAGGCCCGGCTCTGGCCAGGAATGGCACTTAAAGGACTTAAACAGACTGGAAATCAACAGGCTCCAAACAGAAGAGCACCTATGTGAAGCTGGATTACATATCCCATCGCAGTAGGTCATCTTTTCGCCCCCTATGAGAGTTACGGGAAATGAGCAGGAAATGGGGGTTACCTCAGATTAGGGGACATGCCCCTGCAAGAATATCAGGCCATATGGTATAGTGCTTTGCCATTACACAACAACAACATGGATCTATTCGCCATCCTGGCCTCTGAAAATGAGAGTCTGGTGTTTCAGCTAGTTGTGGCTCAGTTGTATTTGAGGGCCATTAGCACATGCTATTACATTTAAGGTTCAGGTCAGGGCGCTCCACCAAAGAGAAAAAGAGTGACACGCAGCCACTTTCCTTTCTCGCCCTCATTCACCTACTTTATGTTCTCTTTGAGTGCAGTTTCTCTTGGGAAGCACACAGTATCACCAGTATCCACAAGACATTGTTAAGAAGAATACACAATATCGACTGGTACTAGGGTTTTTAAATGATTAACATTAGTACGAATTAAGCAGCAATTAATCATTAAAAAGTTAATTGTCTTTTGTCTGTTTTACCAATTTTTTTTTAACAGCCAGTGTATTTTATGACTACAGACATACCATGGTAATCAAACCTGATACAGAACAGAAAAAAATAAAAAATAAATATATTTATATTCCCTTCCTATATTTGCCTGAGGCCCCAAATTGACTAAATCCGCCCCTGCATGCGCAATGCCACAAATTGACTTGCACTCTTTCAGCATTCTTCAACACTGTTGTACGCGGACAGTCCGTGAAGTCTCCAAAAAATTGGGCTGTCCGCAAGACCCTCCTGATGATGAAAATGACATAATGCAGATGGCCAAAGTATGCATTTTGATAATGCTAATCGGTTTAAATCCAATCTGCAAATTTATGCACACCTCCCCCCACAATCAGCACAGAAATGCAAAACAAGTCTACAGATTCAAACTGAGATTGACCTTAACCAAAATAATTGCCAGCTATCATAATTCCATAAACTACAGACTGTTACAAACGGCTCCTTTCAGGGACATACTAAGTGTAGCAAAGCATACACTGTATTCCTTCAAGAGACATTAAAACCACCAAACTGTCAAATAAATTGCTAACACTAATAAAAAAAATAAACTGAGTAAGGACTGTTTTAAATGCCCCGCATTCATCTATTCATCAAATCTTTTTTATCCTTGACACATATGAGAGAAACACAGCATGCGGAAAGTCGCATGGAAAGAAATCCCTCTCAAATCATTTTTCAGAGACACAGCACGTGCTCTCTCTCACACACACACAGACAGACACGCACCGCAAAAAAAAAAAAAAAGAAAAGATGTGGCTGGAAAAACAAAACAACACACTGAGTGAATTAATCATTTCAATAAGAAGCCAGCGAGCGGCTCAGCGGAGGCAGATCAGCTGATTGCTGTCGTGTGAGCGCTACATCCCCGGCTTTCTGTTTTCTTTGCCACTTTCCTCTCGCTTTTTGGCAAGGCGCCCCTTCGTAATCTTTCTCCCTCAGCGGCTCTCTAATTGAATCTGTTTAATAAAACATTCCTCTAATTGCCATGTCAGATCTGAATCACTGTATGACCAACAAAGACGCAAGCAAAGATACCTGCTCTGAATCACCCTGTTTAAACCACCATGGCCTCAAATAATTCAGTTTAGCGCACAGATAACCAACGAACTTAACCCTTTCAGGGCTGCGTTTCTTCAAACATCGGAAGATGGATGATAAGCTGACTAGTTTTGAGGTAACGAGGGCTCTCCATCACTGATAAGCACGCTTTCAATGCTGTTACCCAATTAGGGTGCTATCTATTCTAATTAGAATTTAAGATTAACATTAGTGTGCCCCAAATCAGAGTATGCTAAAAATAGTATGTCAAAGGTTTTGGATGTTGGACTAATTCTGTTGGATTTTCAAAGACTGCAGCTGTTATGCAAATGAGCTAATTTCCCCCACAATTGTATGTGCTACAGAAGAATAGCTTGAATGTGTTTAGAATACTGCTCTAGATTAGTATTTAAGATTTCAACAAACATGAACAGCTCTGGTTGGGTTGGGAGCATTGATAAAACATGGTGGACATAGCATTTGTATTGGAGGTAAATTTGTTGAAATGAAATATTATTAAAAATAAATATTATTTATTGTGAATTATTATTTCCACTTACAATCAAATTAGCTAAGCCAAATTAATGATGAAATCCTCATTTTGAATAAACCATGCCTTTAAAGTGCTTTAAAGTGCTGAGAACCAATGTGAATTTTTTCTTGTACATCAAACAAATAGAAATTATATGTGAAAAAAAGCCTAAATTATATATTTTCATCACATAGAAGTTTTTTAGATGCCCTGGATAAAAATAAATGGTTGACTTACAGTATATGGATTACTTTGACAAGGTCTTCATAAACTTTTTGAAGCTTGAAAGTTTTGGTTGTATAGACTTTCAATGATGGGTCTTTTACTCAGTTTTAAGGAGAAAAGACACAATAAAGAGGCTGGGTTGAAAAAGAAAAGTAGAAACTAGAGAAATGTAGAAAGAAAATGAGTTCCGAAACTTATGCCCCTGAAGCCACAAACAAGTCGTCAACAGCATGGGGGAGAAAGAATGAGAGAGAGACGCACATTAATGACGAAAAGTAAAACCAACAACCATTTATTTTCCCACATACACTGACGTAATACTACAGCTGTTGGTTAAAACAAACTATGAAGCTTTCTATATAGATTCATCTCATAAAGTCAGTCACACATCCTCTTTCTTTCTGGCACATGCACAGATCACATTATCACATGCATTCACAGCTGTATGAAATTCAGCAGCAGTATCGCATTTTACAGTAAGAGTTTGTTTTTGGTTATCGTGTGTGCTGTTGAACGAGCTGATTTGTTGAGCAAACTGGAAATGACCAATCAAAAGCTAAAAAAAAAAACACAGAAGAAGAAAGATGAACATGGCAGCGCCACAGAGAATTTGGACTGTCAAGAAAGATGACAAACTCGCTGAACTCTGGCAAGAACAGCGAGCGCTGTATGATAGATCGAGCAGCATTTAAAATTATATAATAAATAGTATTAATCCATAAAAAAGGAATTGTCAATATTGATTAAATTCTCTGCCCTTCAGCCAAACTCTTTGTCATGCCCTTGTTTTCTTTTCTTTTTTGTTTTTTCACAAGCCATTGCTGCCACAAAGAAAAGGAGTCCATGTTTTTGGCGTGGAACTTCGTGAAGCATCAGTTTCACCAAAACTATAAACTGGTTCTTCAAAATCTGATTGGTTAATCACAATGTTGTTCCAAAGAAGTTGATCCAGGGACATGTCACAGGTTCAGCACTCCACCATAACCTGTTACACTGACAGAGATCCCATCAGGTTTAGTACCTTTAAAACCTTTAGTAACTTTGTTTGTAGCTGAACATGTGGAGGAATGCTGGGATAATTCAGTCTCAGAAGTGAGGTAAGAAACTGCATGTATGTCCTTGAACTGTGATTGACAGGATTAAAGGAACACCATCCTTCCTCCAGAAATGCTCTGTTTAGCTGAATCAGGCATTTTATGAAATAAACTTACATAGTGCTGTAAATCATATGCGCTTCCAAAACACATTCTGACAAACCATTAATCTAACCTGCTCGTGCAAACAATAAGTTATTTGCGTGTCTTTGCGCAATCACTATTCATAATATCAAAGAATGCTGAACACACAGCCTCCAGTGTGAGAACATTATGCACAGCAACTGTATGAATATGAAACGGCATATCACTGGCTGTAAGAAATATACATGCAGTCTCCCTTCCCTCATAAATGGAGTTCCTTTAGTTTTGTTCCCTGGTTACACATACATTTTCTTACTCTAACTGAACCTTTTGCACAATGTGCAGCTCATTTCCTAGTACAGAAGTAGATATTTTCTATTTTCTATTAGTGAACGTTTTTGAGTAGTGCTTGCATTTACAAAGATATCCATATGTGGTTGCTAAGGAGTTCTAAATGTAACGTGTTGCTCTGCAGTTGCTAGGCTGTTAGAGGGTAGTTGCTCAAAAGAGCCAAAACTTTAGATTTGTGTACACACTGCAAAGCATCTGGGGAATGCACAACCAAAATGCAGTTGCTACCAAAATATCAGTACTGACTTATTATTATTATTATTATATATTATATTATTATATGCCAAATTGTAGGGAATTAATTAATGGCGACATTTTTCCCTAAAAGCGACTAGCAACAAATCTAGAGACTTCTTGGACAAACCTCAGTAAGACTCTGGTAGTGCCGCACGAGCTCTTGTTTTCTCGGCTTGCACACACCTCTCTCTGCATCTGTTTTGTTCAGCGAGCGACTGAGAGAAGCAGGGCTTTCAGTTAAAATAGATATTATGTTGCTACTAACTCTATTTTACATGCAAATATAGCCAAAATCACAGCATAGCCATTGTCTATATCTTATGTGTACTTGGTTTCTTGCTCGAATATAAGGATTTTAATCTAGACTAACATCTTGTAAGGTAGAGCTAGTTCAGTAGGCCTGATAATGGCGTTCATTTCAGTCACTATTTCATGTTCATTCCATTTTTCTGACAACAGAAACCATAAAAAATATCAGTGAAAACAGTTATATTGAGAATTAGGGTGCATTG
>JAUMHI010000061.1:14628776-14666619 GCA_032359435.1 Enteromius unitaeniatus
TTCCTGTAAATGATTCAATAAATACCGTACCATGCCATTCATACCGAGGTATTACCGTACCGTGAAGTTTTGATACCATTACATCCCTACTGAATTGTAATGGCAAGTGTGAATGGAGTAAACAACCAAACAGGACTCACTACCAAAATGCCAGTACTAACTGATTTTAAATACAGAGTAAATTTAATTAATTATAATTACAAGTGTGAATGGAATACACAACCAAAATGGAGTTACTACTAAATGACAATTCAAACCGGTTTTAAATTCAGAGTTAATCTGCTAAATTGTTGACGCAAGCGTGGAAGAAATACACAACAAAAAGGTTTGTTTGTTTATCTTATTTTTAACGCCATTCCAGCATCTTTGCCTATATTCATTGCCAAAACCAATTAATTCATACACAACTCTATAACAAACGTGTCAGGGATTTCAGGGGGGTTCACTTAACCTTCATGTCTTTGGGTTGCTGGAGGAACCAACCAAAATAGAGTCACTATCAAAATGACAGTACCAACTAGCAATGTTTTGGTGTTCTGTTGTTGCAAAGAAGAAGTCAACCTTAATTTTTCAGGAGTGAATTCAGTTTTAAGAATACTATACTTTCATAATGGTAAAATACAGAAGAGAATTAAACACAAGAGTGAGAACTGTATTTAGCTGAAGTGTGTTCCTATTGTTTCTCCAAGTTTTGACGCAATTAGCTAAAAAAAACTTTTTTTAAATAATCAAAAATTAAAGAAAAAAATACATTAGCTGACAAATTTTGAAACATTGCCTTATTGCCTAACTGAAATGAGTTTAAGTACAATTATGAAGTGAAAACATATTTTGTAATTTATGATAATTTGAAAAAAAATTATAATAATACAAAAAGACAAAAACATAACTACTCTAAATATTACAAACATTTTTAAATAAAAACTATTTCAAAACATGACTAAACTGAATACAACTAATACTGAAAGTTAGTAGTTTATAAATACCTAAGAATGATAATCTATATACTTTTCCCAAAATCAATGTTGCAGTGCTTAGAAAAGAAACAGTGTAGCAAAGTTTAATAGTTAATATGGTAAAGAATTAATTCACATGCCTAACCCCAAGTATGAGGAATTGTAATAATGATGCCTGTCTTAGTAACCACTGCTTATTACATCAACTTGCCACAAATGATGGTCTTGACAATGACCAAATTGCTTCACACTACAGATGAGGCTGTACTGCTCTTGACAAGCTTTCTCAATAATTATGAAGAGAAATGAAGCTGCTCCTCAACAAGCTTTCACACCTGGGCAATGATCAAAAAATTTAATAATAGAATATTGATTTTGTGGTAATAAAGATTTTAGAGGATAAACTATTTGTTGTCTCTTGGGTAGGTTTCAGGTACTGTTTCCTATAGGACCATATGGAAGCAGTTGAATTTGTATGTAAATACATGGACCAAACCTATATTTATGTCACACAAACACACATAATGTGCAGATATGAGCCCAGGAGAGTTATGCTATGGAACATCGTCTCTTCTGCTGTGATCACGCCTATTGAATTTACCGTTACAATCTGCTGCGATTTTCAGTTGACAAACCTTCCTGTCAAGAGCAAACTGGTCACACGTGACGAAAGTGCAGCACTATGGGAATTCATTGTGCTTGTGGCAGGGGCTACTCTATGCTTTAATGTACTATATTTCTTCAATTCTCTGCTTGTTCAACGAAATCCATTCCCAAATTGAACACTACCTCAAAAAAAAAAAAAAAAGACAGACAGATGTCAACATAAATAAGTTCTTCCAGAGTACTCCACAGTTTTGAACCAGACTTCAAAAAACTCAGAACCCTCCTTAACTAGAAATGAAGGCAGCACTAGTGCAATATTTCATGCTTTGAAGGAATGCTTTACCCAGTAATGAAACTTTCGTCACTTTTTTATTGCGAATGTGAAATGATGAGTGCGCTTGGCAGATTGTAATGCTGTGCAGAAAGGGTGATTACAGAGAGGGCAGGCAGAACATGTCGTTATGATCATGCTGAATTAACGATTATTAACAGTCATTATCTGTCTCTCAGGGAATATGGTGCTCTGCCTGAAGAAACCGTACTGATATGCTCCTCGTGGTAATGTGAGGTGATGGTTCAGGGTGTGATCGCCCACTGAAACCAGCTGGACAGCTCAGATCCAGACTCCTAATCACGTCAGAGGTGAGGCACATCTTTCTTTCTGTTATACAGTCCACTCCTAGTCTCATCTTTTCATGGCATGTTTATGAAAAGGCAAGAGTTGGCAAAAATAATACATTTTGGAAGATTGCTGCTCATATATATTTACATACATATATATATATATATATATATATATTAGCCATTTATTTAGGCAAACTTTAGTACTCAATAAAACAAGAAAAGTGATTTGTAAGTACACTGACATAAACAAAAATACAGATGAACGAATAGAATTAGAAATTAGCCTTAGAAAACTGTATTTCAAAATGTAACTTAAATATCAGCACTTTACAATAAAGTTCAATTTAATGATACAAAAGCAGAATTAATTTCTGGGTAAATTGTTAATAAAACCATTCTTGCATACAAATGCAATGCAGCAGTCGCATTACAAACTAAAATTATTTTGACAGAAATGCGTTGTGTTTGTTTATCATAATAGAAACATACTTCAGTTTTCTGTAAACTCTAAACTGTCAATACAATAAGGTTTAATTAAAAATGTTTATTTATTGTTTTCTGTGTAAATTGTTCGTAAAACCATTCTTACCGTAGTGCAACAGTCGTTTTACAAACAAAATGAATGGATTTAACTGCCATTAAAACATTTAAGTATAAATTAATATTAACGTATTATGAATGAACACAAATAAAGAAGAACGGCATTTTTAAAAATGACTTTTAACCTAGACTGATACTGCGTAAAGTCAATAAATTGAACTTTACTGTAAAGCATTAACCTGTTAAACATTATGTTATGGGCTAACTTTACTAAACAGCGCAAATTAGCATTAGAAAGCAATTCTATAAAAGCGCAGATGGCTGATTTACTAACAATGCGCATATTAAAGAACACAAATGCAGCCAGATCATAACAATACTGGTCAACAAAATCTACCAAAAGCGGTGAAAATTACCACCTGCTTTAAGACATGCTTTTTACTGAGCGTTAAATAATGGCGCAAATATTCATCTATGAAAACTTTAGTAAATTGCATTTCATTATTCATTTTACTACTCCCATAATTTTTTAATCTGAAAGGAAAACCCCTACAAATTAATATTAAGTTAGGTCAGGTGCAAAAATAAATGTGTCCATGTTTTTTCAGCACTGCTTATTCACTGCATGTGTTTAGTAAATCCTGACAGTACTAGTTTGACGCCAAAAGATGGTTTGCGCTGGCACAAGCTGTTAGTAAAACCCTAAGATTGCTGTGTCATTATTGTAAATAAACTTCCACATTGTTGCACTAGTGTCAGACTAGTATTTTGGTAACACTGATTACAGATTTACTCCCTCCTAAACATCATCTCAAAAAAAGAAAGGAACAAACAAACTGATTGTTCAATTACAGATGGCCAAGTAGGCGTTTTTTGGCCAGATCAAGCTACAGGGTGGACCAGATTTTACGCCAATTCTCAAAAGTCTGGCTAGACTAGATCCTTCCAAATTTTAGGTCTGTGCTTTCATCCACTGTCTCATCTGAAGTTTACCCCTTTCTTGTGACGGTGCTAGCAGAGCTATGATCTGAACGTACAGGGTGCGATTGCCCACATGCCCTCTCCACCTGTGTCTCTGTGCATTACAGCCTCAGCTGTTAGCCTTGACGGGCCCTGACGTCCCGCATAAATCCACCCAATTCCTGTCAGATACCTGTTATAAATGAAGGACACCGGTGGAAGAACGTAGGAAAGATTTCATTTTTTCCATTTGTGTTTTTTCTGCTGGCAGGGCAGATGGGAGGGTGATGGATGTGTCCATGTGAGGTCTGCGCTGGTGAGGAGCGAATGCAAGAGCACGCCGAGCCAGCGTGTACCGCCCCATGTCGTCAAAAACCCGCCAGCCGCACAGCATGCATACATCAACGGGAACCGACGTGGTGGAAAGAAGGAGTGAGCTGACAAGCAGATAAGCGTGGCACTGACAGGTCTATCTATCACATGTCTTTATTCGTCATGTTAAGGTTTGTTTTTTCAAGTGACTGGACATCTGTGCATTCATATGTCTTTTTTTTCTTCTCCTGAGCCATTTCTCTTCATTGAAAACTGAGATATGGAAACAGTACACCCCACTTTTTTTATCATAAATATACCTCAACTATGAGAGACAAAAATAGAAAAAAATTATAGGAAAAATAGGAAATTACATTGTAGGATTTGTAAAGAATTTATTAATTTATTTCTTTGTATATTCCCTTTGTTGGCAATGACAGAGGTCAAAAGTCTTCACAAGGTTTTCACACACTGTTGCTGGTATTTTGGCCCATTCCTCCTGCAGATCTCCTCTAGAGCAGTAATGTTTTGGGGCTGTCGTTGGGGAACACAGAATTTTGACTCCCTCCACAGATTTTCTATGGGGTTGAGATCTGGAGACTGGCTAGGCCACTCCAGGACCTTGAAATGCTTCTTATGAAGCCACTCCTTCATAGCCCAGGTGGTGTGTTTGGGATCATTGTCATGCTGAAAGACCCAGCCACGTTTCATCTGCAATGCCCTTGATGATGGAAGGAGGTTTTCCCTCAAAATCTTACGATATATGGATATATGGGATTCATTCTTTCGTTTACACGGATCAGTCGTCCTGGTCCCAAAGCATGATGTTTCCACCCCCATGCTTCACAGTACGTATGGTGTTCTTTGGATGCAACTCAGCATTCTTTCACCTCCAAACACTACAGTTATTTTAGTTTTATCTGACCATATGACATTCTCCCAATCCTCTTTTGGATCATCCAAATACTCTAGCAAACTTCTGATGGGCCTGGACATGTACTGGCTTAAGCAGTGGGATACGTCTGACACTGCAGGATTTGAGTCCCTGGAGCGCAGTGCATTACTGATGGTAGCCTTTGTTACTTTGGTCCCAGCTCTCTCTAGGACATTCACTAGGTACCCCCAAGTGAAGGACAGAGGAGCCTCTTAAAGAAGAAGTTACAGAAATCTTGCTTGTTTGTAGGTGACCAAATACTTATTTTACAGAGAAATTTACCAATTAGTTCATTCAAAATCTTACAATGTGATTTTCTGGATATTTTTTTTTCTCATTTTGTCTCTCATAGTTGAGGTATACCTATGATGAAAATGACAGGCCTCTCTCACCTTTTTAAGTGGGAGAACTTGCATAATTGGTGGCTGACTAAATACTAAATAAATACAAATTTTGCCCCACTGTATATATATATCTTAAAATGGAGACCCAAATGGATTCTGTTATAGATAAATCAATAAACAGACACCTCAACTGTCTTATTGGTGGTAAAATTGAAAAGCTTAACATTCACCTGTTTAACACAAAGCCTTTTGACATTTTCTCTTTGGGACAAAAGCGATAAAATGAAAAAGAGAATTACATTTGACATTTCAATTCAAAGTATCTGATGTGTTTCTTTTGTGCCTTAATCTGGTCCAAAGGAATGACAGCCATTTTGCATTTCCCTAGGAGACCAGTGGTTAAGTGGAAGGATAAGGATCACAAAAAGGCCCCTTACAATCCAAAATAACATCTCCAGGATAAATGAGACTCTCAGAGCGCTCGTATTTCACCTGTTACGAGGACTATTTGAGATGGATACTATGCCAGTTGAAAAAAAAGGAAAACGTCTCTCAGCAGTCGATCTCATTAATGTGCAAGCTTTGCAGACAGATAAATCTGTAGTTAGCCATGTGGCATTTCTAGCATTCGTGCTTGTCTCGCAGTGAATCAATATTGTTGACCTTTACTGATGGCAGTCATATTGAAAGCCAAGCCATCATTTGCCTGAAAACATACAGACAAAAGTATTGAAATATTGAAAGAGACAAGGAGACTTTTTCCCCTCAGGGTTTATATACAGCGGTTTGGAACATTACTAGGGCTTTAGGGAGCCAGTGGCCTTTTTTTACAACTCAAGAAAGATCTTAAATTCAATACAGTTGTCAATTACTGGCTGCTTCAATTGTGTGGGTTAGGGGTGGCCAATATAAACTGTTTTGAGTCTTTTGGAGTATGATTTCTATCATGTTTTATGCCAAATCACATAAAAACTGCTTAAAAACTGCTTTGCTGCGATATATACATATATAAATAAAGCTGAGCAATACAGAATATTATATTATTATTATCTCTCTATCTATCCATCCATCTATCATATATATATATATATATATATATATATATATACACATATACATTTGAAATTTTTTTAGAATTGCAATTTATATAATGATATACATTAATAATAATAATAATAATACATATACATAAAGTATTAGTCCTGTATAGTATGTAAACACGCATTTATTTTAGATGCGATTACTCGATTTGACAACACTAATACTTTATGCATATCTATATGTATATTCGTATTTTATATAAATATGAATACCAATCAAACACTTTTGAACAATAAGATTTTTTACGTTTTGTATGTCTCTCTGCATTTATTTGATTCAAAAGACAGCAAAAACAGTCAAATGTTTTATGTTTACTATTTAAAATATCTATTCTACTATTTTCAGTAATAAAAAAACAAAAAAACAATTTGCATGCTATACTATATATATCGTGGTCATTTCCTGATAATAATGTGTGCTCATCGGTCCAACCTTGCTTGATAATGTGATGGAGGTTTTAGAGGACTGAAGGTCACACTTCCCTGTTTTTAATACCGTCACCAATCCTCTCAACAGCAGGGCATTCTCTTATACGCCTACAGTGACATTCCTTCATCAGACTGCTCAGGCTTTAGAGTAGCCTCAAGTCCAATAATCATATATTGTGAGGGGTGTGTGTCTGTGTGTAAAGAGGCAATGAGGCAAGAGAGGGCAGAGGGAGGGATGAATTCAGGCACTGAGAGAGAGAAGATGATGAAAAGGAGCTCAATTAAAGAAGCTGTGGCATGTTACACATTCCAAACGATAAGTCGTAACATGCTCTCCAGGATAAATCCACAACAAATATTCAGTTACAAAAACCAACATAACCATTAGATGGCTAATGACAAGAAGACTGTGAACGTTTTAGTTTTTTTCCCCCAAAATAATGCCTTTTCAGAAGCAGTATATTTTTAAGAACAAATTTGCCTAAAAACAATAATTACTTTAAGTGATTTATACCCCATCATGTCATTCCAAACCTTTATCAGGTTTTTTATTATGTGGAACAGAAAAGAAGAAATTTAGAAGAAAATAGCTACTTATTGCTTTTTACTATGGAACCGAAAATCTTTTTTGGCAAAACGTGAAAATAAACTTTGATAAAAATAGTCTTGTGTTCTGTATTTCAGAAACTAATTCAAATTATTTTTAACAGATTTCCCCATTTTCCACAGGTTTATGTTAAAATATGGACTGACAACACACGCTGTGCCAGATTTAACATTAATGACGTCAAACGTATGCCATATTTAACTGCAAGAAAAACAGCAGCCAGATTGATCTAGAAAATAACCTAATTTAAACTGCAAAATGTAAGTGGCCTTCGGATGTTTAAGAAGGACCTTTACTTGTTTTTCTACAAGAATGTGCAACTTGCCCTTCGGAACTTTTTAAAAATAATATTTCATCTCTGTGCCAAGAGGGATAACTGATGTAGGTAAATTACTGCATGGATAAACTGAGCTTTGGAATCCTGTCTCGTGCTATGTCTAAATGTAGCCTCAAGTGAACCATGTCAAGTTCCTCTCTGCGTCTGAATCAGGGGCCCGATTTTCCCCTCAAACCTCTTGCTTCCTTCATTCTTCCAGAACAAGCTCACTGAGACGAAGATATACTCTTTTTTTCTTCAATATGTCGCAATGACACAACAAACTTTCTCTCTTAGACCCACTAGGTCTCTCCACAATCGGCGAACAATAAGCTCTTGTTTTTTCACATTTCATGTTTTTCCCCGTCAAAGCCACTTTGGTTGTGAATTATGTGCTCTGAGGAAAAAAAAAGGTTAATTTTCTCCTCATAACCCACACACACTTTTGTCAAAACAAGTACACGCACACACACACACACACACACTCACAATTTTCTGTGTACATTGTAAACATTGTAGCCAGCACTGACCTCACCGAAGCTGAAATGGGTTAGTAAAGGTCACTCTCGAACAACAATTCAAAGCTCTTTTCTGATCTACAGTCACCTTTGTCGAACACCATACGTCAGCATCAGTATTTGAATAGCTTTTGACTGTTACGTGGTCAAATGAGATCAGCATAGTGATTCTGAGAGAAAGAGACCTAATATACCACTCGAGTTCAGTAACTTGATTAGGAAATATTGTTTTTTGGAAATTTTCATTCTCATTTACTTCACAGCAAGGGTGGAAAACATACTGTAGTGAACGCAAATGAAAGCCCCATTAGATAACAACAATTGGCAAAAATTCAACAGCTTTGACACATCATATTAATTCTCACAGTTGTTAATATACAAAGCTAACAAAATTGTGTAAAACCAATATATTGTAAGGCCACAATTTCTTTTTGAAAGAATATTAAATAAGGAATCTTCAATGTATTCAATTATAACCAACAAGCAAACCAAACCAATCCAAAATCAAAGAAAGGCCAAAGTCCAAACAAGTCTTATTTCAAATGATTTTGTAATGCAAACATTGACAAAACAAAACAAAACAAAAAATCAAAAACAAATGAAAACATCCATAGTGCATGATTTAAATGTAAGTGTCATAACATCAACACTCAAATTTTTGCCAGGACTCTGCTTATAATGATCGGGAAAATACATATTCGAAACCATCAGAAACTAAGTTGGCAGTGCTGATTAATTATTGACTATATTCTAGTAATCCTTCTTAATTTAACAGAAGCTGAGAAAATACTGTAAATGATGTAGAAAATTTTCCAGTCCTTTGGCAAAAAGTACAGCTTCTGTATTTCCCCCCAATTGATCATTTGGCAAACTGTCAGAATAATTGATAAAGCACTCAAAATGAATTGTTAGTTGAAGCCTCGAGTGTCTCATCTGTTATATCCATTCAGATTCAAGACAACAGGATGTGTACGATTCCTCTTTCCTGCCAATTTGACAATGCAACCTCTTCCGCAAAGCAACTATTAAGAGTGTCTTTGTGAAAAGGCAGATACAAAAATCTTTCAATTACACTGACATGGTCACTCTGGCCCACATATACATTTTCCACACAGCATCTGATCAAATGTTCAAAGTACACAGAGCGAGGAAAAAGCACTCAAGGACCATGCTGTGAGCCACTGCGAGAGAGAAAAAAAAAAGCTCTCTTAAAGGTTCTGCGTTATCTTTACCAATTTAAAGGACAAACGAGTAGCACGCTTCGACGGGCCGCAGTGTGATTCATCTTTATCAGCGAACCACACCAAACCCTCAGACCACGCATCTACTGCCAGACACCACAGGGACACCAGAATGTCAACAATTGACTTACAAACAAAACGCCTCACTTCCCCCCAAAATATCATCACATCTGCCATTTCAAGTCCTTGGCCATTGCATCCCACCTCAGCACTGAGTAATTGCTGGCCTGAGGCGGAAATCACGAGGAAATAAGCTTATCACAAACGCAGCAGTTTTAAAGCTCTTACAGGAAATGAAAGAAACTGACCAAACTAAATATGTTATCTGTAAAGGAAGCAATGATTGTAGGCAAGTGTCAGTCTAAATGTCAAACTTTTAAAAGAGCGGATCGAGGTGCACATAATTTAGCTTTTTCAGTCAAGGAAAGTTTACAAGATGTTTGCTGTTTGGCATTATAAAGCGATGAGGCCACTTATTCGTCATACACTTTAATGCAAACTTCAAAATATACTGTATATGACAACTTTAAATGATAGTCATGATAACAATAATAGAAATAAATGGTTAAATACAATTACAAAAAATTATGGAAAAAAAAGTGAATCTGTGTTATCTGATCTGTTTTGTTTGTATTCATTGAGATGTTGTGCTTGCTATGATATGGAATATCATCTGAAGTATTAGCAGATGCATCACGAATGAAATTTTTCTCCAAACATTATATTTCGTAACAATATAATGGTAGTCTAGCCATTCAATTTGTAAAGAAATGCATACTCAGAGACAAGCAATATTAACTTCTCCATTGTTGTTTAATCGTAGTTCCTTCAGTAGTCCCGCCCCTTCTTTACATGTGATTAGCCTTATTGTAGTTAAAGATCATTTCCATTATAAAGTAAAGTACAGTGGCCCATCACAACTTCTTGAATAAACATGAGCACTGCAAGTTCTCAAATAAGATCGTGTGTTTTATATAAATGTATTTTTTGAAGGGAACAAACTGCCTTCAGAAAACTTTTTCTACATTTTTCTGATAAAGCAGAATTTATAAGAGAAGCGCTGCTTTGTGTTACAGCTGTTACCAGGCAAACCAATGTTTCTGCTGCTACAAAAGCACCTCCTGCTGGAAGAGAATGAAATAGCATTTTCAAAATGTCTCCAGCAACATGGGTTTTTGCTCATTTTTTTTTCTTCTGCAGCTGGAGCACTTTTCATATTCTTTATCCTGGCTGAAGCACTTTTTTTTCTATAAGACTAATCACCCTATGTTATGATTTAAAGTTAAAGATTTAAAGGTGATTTCAAATTTCTCGTTTGTATGGTGAACGTTAATTTTTTTGAGGATCTGTGTGAGACCCATGCATGTATATCCATTTAAATATGGTTTAATAGTTTTGGAATGACATGAGGGAGAGTAATTAATGACAGAATTTTCATTTTTGGGAGAACTCTCCAACATGACACCATACAACTTTCTTTAGAAAATGTACTGTAAAATTAAACAGCTTCAACACTTGTGATATTAATTAATTACAAAATCATTTTGATAGGCTTTCATACCGAACAGGTTTACACTGTTAACAAGTGGCACTTTTGTTAAGCTCTAGCTGTGCTGTACTCCAAACACTGCCCCATCACTGGGAAGTAACAGCATTGATGTATCTGCAGCTCTGTTGATAGGATTATCCGCATGTGACAAGAATCTCTCAATCAGCTGAGAAGAACCAGGCTGGGAGACCCATGTCAACAACCTGTCCTGTACATGTGTCAGAGGCTTGAAATCTTCCATACCAGTGGAGCTGTCAATACTATGAGCGTAGAGTGCAAATTAATAACCGCTGGGGACTGACCACGAGGGTGTTAACAGATTAATTATTGGAATAAGGCCACTGGGCTAATGGTGATTTCAGATAATGTAATTCGATTGTCATTGTTCCAACCACAAAGGGCACACTGACCTTTTTTGCAGTGTTGGATCATTGTGGAATCTAGTTCACTGGGCTTCACCAAAGCTCTGACTGGGTCACAACACTGCTGGGGGTGACCCTCCATGTCCGACTAAACCCAAAAGGAACTTACAAGGCTAAGAGGTTGCTCTTTTCATCAGATAGGAGGTCTCAGCTTTGTATTACTGCCACTTTTTCTGGTAAAGAATTTTCTTTCTGTAAGAAATGGAGCTATTGAATTATGTGGATAGCATACTACAAAATATTTGGTTTTGGGATAATCAGATGAGAATTCTTCAGATGGGAGTTCATATTTCACATTACTTTTGAGGTCTTAGATATTTAAATAATAGCTTTTGCATTAATGTTTGTTTAATATAGTCTTAAAAAACTTCTTATTCACTTCTAATCCACTTAATAAACTTGATGCGTAAAAAGTTATATTTGTATTTATTAATTTATTTATTTCAAACAACATGAATCCATAAATACCATTAATATATATATATATATATATATATATAATTTTATTTTGACCTTAAGTTTAGTTCTTTATTTCTTTTACAAACAGAATTGGGTATTACTTTGTATTATTGATATTATTCAATATTTTAGAATTGTAATTATATATATACCTACTTAATTTAAAATATTATAATTTAAAATTAGTATATAAATGAGTTATAACTTAATTACTATTTAATTGATTTTAATTTTTAATGTTTTTTATTTACTTGTGTATTTAAATATACACCATTTTTGGAGAGTCGCACCACGCTTTACTGCCTGCCTTTGTCAATAACTTATCAATTAAGTAAACATTAAAGCATCAATATTGCCAATATTTAAACATGTGACTTACATTGACTTGTGAGAAAAATCTTAAACGCAGGAAAACTGATTCAAAATGACCTTTTTACCTTTCTAGTGCATCAGCAGTCAGTAAATGGTGACAATTAATCAATTAATTAATTGTAAGTCAAGCTCTAAGTCCTACAAAACTCCTTATACTGCTCCCGGTGGATAAGATGTCCCGGTCACCAGCGAGGCCACAGCAGCTCACACGCCCCTAAACTCCCAAACAAGATTTATTTACAAGGTAAATGAAAAAGATTTGATCTTAAAGGTGATAAGCTCTTAAAGAAGCTCTACTGACAGTTCTCTGGCAGAAAACTGCACATGGCAAAGGTGACAGAATCAATGGTATTAACAGCGCTAATTTTACGCCTCAGGAGAAAGAAGGGAAACTACTCATGTCGTGCAGTAGAGCTGACCCTGCAGATGTGACAGGGCCGCATCCTATTAACACCCGTTTGCGATGTGGCAGCACTCTGGTTCTCACAGCGTCTAGCATGTCCAGACACCCGGACAGATTGATGTGAGTGAGTTTCGAAAGCTGCATCGCCTCTAAATCTTGGCTCCTGAGAAGAGGAAGAACACATTCGTGCTGAACAGACAGTTGTCCTCAAACATTTACGACTGCCAAAGTCAGGGAGGATAAAATAACACGCAGCAAGAATGCAGTGGGTATTTTTACAGACCTTTGAAAAACCACACATAATTAATGAATGCTTACAGCTCTAAAAAATGAGGTTATATAATTATATCTAAATTACCTAAATGTATTTTTTTCATTAATTTTTATTTCTTATTTTATTTATATTTTTATACTTTTTTGGCAATTTTAGCAGCCATGAATTAATTAGCACGCTAACAGCTTGCTGTGCTTTTAGACAGCTGGCATGGGGAAAATACAAAAAATTAAATTAAAATTTAATTCAATCTCTTTAAAGCACCACAGACACATTCACAGAACTGTGTTTCGCATCTGCATCAATGTTCTTGCCCTTTTTTTACATGTAGCTACAAGCTACACTTTTTCAGATGTCATGCCGGAGTTCAAAACAGTGTTTTCCAGTCTAAAAATAAGTCTTGAGAAACCCATGCTTTCGGTTTCATTCTTCTATGTTCTCCATCCAGGTGCTGTCTGACTTAAAACATTTAATTGGTGTGAACCTGAAACCAGTGTAAATATATAGGGCATCTTTAAAACTCATTATTATACATTGATTTTAGTATTTATTACTATTATTTTTACTATTTATTACTATTTATTATTGGTAGTTTTGCACATTTTGATGTTAATGCACTTTTTATTTAGCCATTATTTGTGGTAGCGTAACACATGAACATCTCTTTGTTGGTGTTACATTGAGTTAAATGTTGAATCATTTTCAATTGATTCATATAAACTTCTAATGTATTTGCATTATGAAATAGTCACAGAAGTTATGAATGGTATTTTTACTATATTGTATACATGTGACACTCCTATAGAACACTCTCCAAAGAGAGCAAAATATCTGAATAAATGTTCAGCAATATTTCCTGATCCTAGTCATCTTTAGAATTGAATACAGTTTTGAAACTAGCAGCAGTTTGTTCATGGTGCTCACACCCTCACACATGGAGCTCTGCCCATGTTCCACATCAAACGGCTGAATGCCTTTGCCTTCGCCTCTACGGGACAACAGGGAAAGTCAAAGTACAGTACTTTCAGGCATTCCGTTCTTGGGTTTGGCCGACCCCCCACGCTCTCTTTGAAAACAGGACATTGTTAAAACAGAAACATGTTGCTTTTGGCATGAGAGGCTGCTCTCTCCCTGCATCCAACAGGGCCTGCAATTAGCATGGCCGGCTCCCCAGAACAAATATTCTCCACTGTAATCCTGCCAAGGCAGCAGAGACACAGCTCTACTGCAAGAATGCTTGGCATTTCCTTTAATGTGCTTTGGCTGAGCTGGGTCAGAGAAAAGCAACTGTAACAGCAGAGCAGAGTCCCACAAAACAAAACTTCCTGTTCACACTCACTTTCTCTCTTGAACACGCACGCTTTTCCTATAGAAAGAAAAACAGCATTCTTTTTGCCTGCTACTGTTCTCTAATGGTTTTATATATATATATATATATATATATATATATATATTATATCACACATGTGGCTCACACACATGTAAATAAGCTTTCTATTCCCATAGAAACCTCTGGCAAAATTTCAAGTTATACAGTATCTTTTAAGCGACAGTTTCTAAAAGTAGTGCATTCATCCACTTACCATATTACCGCAACCTCCAGGTCAAGGGTCTAAACTGGATCAGTGGAAGACTACCATTCACCTCCATGTTAATTTCAAATACAGGCTCTTTCTAAAAGAGGTCCAGTGCATTCCCTAACCGCCATTTAGCCAAGTCATTTCTCATTGACAGTAAAATTGCCTTGAACAACCTGGATCCATATCCTCAAAAATCTCGGTTGATCAGAAAAAACCTAAGTTTGATGGCAAAAAGCACTCTACTGTGACTCCCTTTCCCCATCTGTATTTTTTCAACATTTTGAAAGAAATTAGAAAGAAATATCTCTTTGCTGCAAACACACGTAAATGACATACCATCTTTTTCAAAGTCATTTCAGTCGTCGGCCATCTTGGTTAAAAGCATACAAGTTCAGCTGACGACGACATAAATGGTTGAAAATCTATTTGACATCTTAAATTAACAAGCAAATCTGGCAGCAACAGTATCAAACATTTTCAGAGCCATTTTGTAGCCATTCTAGAGTAAATAAAAACATACAGTTACTCTTTATCTACTCTCTCAGATTCATTTTAACACACGTTATCATGTTTAAAACCACTGACATTGCATTACACATATTTTCAATATGTGTGAACATACCAAGGGGCACAGATTCTGTGCGGGGCTAACCTTGGTACCTCAGTGTGTCATAGTTTAAGAATTAACTTCTCAAGCAAATGGACGTGACTAATTAATTCTGAGAACCTTGAACAGTGTCTCTGTACCTCAAAGATCAATCTTTTAACCATTTTTCTAGTCTCACTTAGACCAATTATTCCTTCGAAGAACCACTAACTGACTTTTTTTTAAAGCAAATTACCACTGTTTTTGTTCTATTCACATGCCATTGGGTTTATTTAAAACAGATCTTGCTACAACAGATGAAGCAAGATGTGAAAACTAGCATCTTTCCATCAGGTCTGGTGATGATTTACTGTTCTGGAATATTTTTTTTTTACCCTGAGAGAAAATTTACTTAGACACCAAAGGTCAACATATTATAACAGTTTTATTGGGGATTGATTTCCTGTAGTACCAACGGTAGCAGAGAATATGGATGTCTTTAGGAAAACCTTGAAGAGGGCACTGTGACGGCATTATCAATCTTTACCGTCCTTTCAAAAGACCCAACTCCTCAAAGTACTGGCTGAAGAAATCCAAGAGGTCACAGCACTGTTCAAAACAGAGTCTACTCCAATGCGGTACTGATAATATCAATAGCACTTATCTATTCAGCATTCGTCCTTGTGTCTGCCAGCTTCCCGTAAACACAAAACATTCCCTTGTGATGAAGGACGCTTTTCCATCGGGCTGAATAGGGTGAATGACCTTGAAGAAGGAGCCCGTATTTCAGGTGATTCTGATTTGGTTGCACGGGCAGTTGCTTAAATACACTTCTTCCTCTTTCCTTCGCCGGCAACACAGAAAGAACATCGGAAATGAAGTACGAGATAGAATTTAATCATGTTACGGCGAAGGATCCACTTCTGTGTGACAGAAGCAATTGTTTAATGTAAAATCAATAAAATCTCACAATGTCTGCTGACTCTAGACACAAAAGATGGCCAGGTTGATGAATCACGACAGTAATGTTTTTCTTATGCAAATGATAACTGCTGAGCGCATACCATTACAACACTACAAAACATGTGCTTTGGCCCACGCTACTCACTGCACTGAACGCAAATAGATGTATGAGGATACTGGAGGAAAAACAACTTTACGCAACAGCCAAAAAATGCTTCTGAAATTGTATTATGTACACCAGCTAGGTGGGTATCTCTACACGCTCTGTTGAAAACTTCTATTATCAAACTTTCTTTGGACTAGCATGAGCAAAACAAATATTCCAATTTGTAGCACTAAAAACACTAAAACAAATATAATACTGTACATTTTTTTATTATCTGAAAAATTTTGATTAAGTCTTTTCTAGGGAAGTAAACTTGCTTGGTAGCGCCACCCATAAAACTAAAGTCACATAATGGCATGGTTGTTTAAAAAAAAATGAAATAATAAACATTTTTTTAACATTATCAGTTTAGGGATAAGTTTAATGAAGATGGTACGCTTTTTTGCCACTCAACAGACATTTTATTACAAAACTGCTAAAATACAACAACCAATGAAACCAATGAAACATTTTCATCTCTTTCAGGAAAAACTAAACACATTTTTAGCCCCACTCTCTGGACATTTGACTTAAAAACTTGCAATGTGCAATGTAATATCATTTTGCTGAAATTTTGCCACAGGCACATTTTTCCAATGAACAAGGGGTTGCATTTCCGTGGTTGTCAGTCTGTTACCAGGGTGGTCCAAGTCAAGCCCACCTTTTTTCAGCAGGGTATTGCTTAGTGTTAGCCTGAGATCTTTTTTTTGCCTGTTTTATCAGCTTGACACAACTAATAAAACACTGTAAAAAGACAAAGACATCAAAATGACAGACAACAACAACGACCTACTCATCAAGAGAATTAAGTAACTATTAGACAAAACATTTCTTGTAAATTGACAACTCCACAAACAGACAAGCAAAACAACAGCCCAGACTAGACACAACATCACAATAAACAAGTGACAACTGCAACAACTCTGAAGCACTAGTCAAAACAACATGACAAGCACTTATTAGTAAAACAAAACAGGGGGTAAACCTTCAAAATCAGAGACGCCTGCTTCAGAGATGATGGAAAGCACACCTGCTGCAATAAAACAACAAGCCCTGCACCCGTTGCCAGGACCGTTGTGATAACAAGCATGTATTTTTATGTTTAATTGCCAGTGTGCCACACAGCTCAGACTCAATGTGCAGGCACGCTCAGAGAATGCGAGCAAGTATCCAACAGGGACTGCATTTTTCAATGCAACATTTGCATTCTGATAGCTCTAAAAGGAGCCTTATCAGCTTCAAGTAAATCAGCTTGTTTGTTTGTTTAATCACAGGCTACTAAAAAAAACTTGTCATATAAGCAAGACGCCTCTTTTTATACCCCACCCTTGAGAAAAGAATAGAAATTAGAACAAAGAACCATGTTTAAAAAAAAAAAAAACAACAACAAAAAAAACATGGCTCTAGGGATTTCAAACACGTTGGTTATGCAGATGTTTATGCAGTTACTTATGCAAGGCAAAACCTTTTGCAAAGTTTGTTTGGGGTATTTACTGTATTTATAGGGGAAATTTAATAGCTCTGCACAAAAATAGCTGCATAAAAATAAATTACCTACTGCACATTTGAGCAAAAAACAAAAACCGCATTGACTGTCACTGACTTTCTCAGTTTTACTAATATGCATTAATTTAAATTAGTTCGCAGGATAAATAATCCCTTCAGTGATGCCAAAATTAACACTTTTTTTGGATTCTCTCAAAACTAACAAGCTTACTCCAACTAGCAAAGCTAATTATAGATAATTAAGAAGAATTTATGGCATCAAATTCTTGATATTTTTAACTTGCGAATTTTACCTTGCAACTCATTATAAAGCCTATTTTTGAGTATGCTCGCAAAATCAAGTAACTGAGAGTTCAAACCCAAAAATGAAACCCATCAAGGATGCATTAAACAGCATGATGACATTATTACTACTGCAGAAAGATATGAGCATGCAAGTACAAGTTTTACGCTAGAAGTAGACAGAGAGAAAAAATAATGAGAATGGAGATATAAGAGGTACCTTCAATCTTCTGCAGGGCTGTCTGACAGGCTTCCTGGCTAGCGAACTCAAATGGGTTGTTGCATGTTCGTACACTGTCACATTCACACTTCCCATCAATGATGTTACAGCCCGTAACCAGGTTTTCATTGCATGGCTCAAAGCCCAAGAGCTGGTCGTCATCCCAGTTTTCATCTGAGCGAAAATGAAAGAGACACATATCAATGAGGATGCCACAGAAACAGAAATTCGTAGTAATAAATTACCAGATCAAACCCAATTTTAAAATTCAAATTCATTTCAATATATTTTTACAGTATCATTAAAATTGCAGGTTCCCCAAAGCCAACAGGTCTGGCGATGCTGGAGTAATGAGGCTACTGAATGCTAGAGGAGTACATGGCCAATTACATACATTTGAGGTCCAAGGGGTATCGTAGAACTCGGAAATAAGAGAGAAATGTAGACTTGTTATAAAGGATTATGCAGTTCTTACATTCCTAGCCTCTTACGACTTACACAATAAATAAATGGTGGCAGAGAGCAGCGCATTTTCAAAATAAGAATGACCTCGACCCTGAAGACGCTTCTATCTGCCAGCAACTTTATGAAGACTTATTTGCAGTACAAACACACATTGCTGATACAAGCGCTGGTATTTCAGCCCACTGCGTGTTCACCTTATCGGTGTGCTTGCATGTTTGTGTGCTTAGGGCGGATGAATACACTCAAGATGGGGGTTAGCTAATATAGCTGAATAGTTGTATTAAAAAAGACATTTAATAATAACTCTGTGTTATACGCTTTTTTGGAATTAGTAAGATTTTTGTTTGTTTGATGAAGATTGATGTTTTAAGTCTCTTATGCACACCAAAGCTCCATGCCTCTGCAGAAATATAGGGGGAAAAAAACTGTAATATTGTAAATATTACAATTTCAAATTTTTAGTAACACTTCATTTTATATTTTATTATTATACTATGCCTATTATTAACATATTAGCTGTTTATTAGTACTTATAAGGCAAAATTAATAGTTAATTGTTAACTGCAAAAATAAGACCTTAAAATAAAGTATGACGTGATTTTTTGTTTTTGTATGTTAATATATTTAAAAAATAATTAAAATTGTAATTTATTTTCATGAGGCAAAGCTTACTTGTCATTACTCTAGTCTTCAGTCTCACATCCTGCAGAAATCATACTGATATGCTGGTTTATTATCAATGGTGGAAGCAATTGTGCTGCTTATTTTTATTTAATTATTTATTTATTTATTTATTTATTTTTAGAGCCTGTGACACATTTTTCAAAATATTTTTTGATAAATAATAATTAAAATTATTTAGTATTTCTTTAAATACGTTTAAAAAACATATATAAATAAAAAAACACTGATATTTATTTAATACATTTCTTAAGGCCACTCATTTTCTATGCAAGACCTCAGTAACATAAATGAGTTAAGTTACTATGAATCAGTCAAAAAAACACAGATTTACTTGCATATACATCAATCCGCCCTAGAACATACTAAGTAGATGCATCTGCATGCATGTAATTTGTGTCTGTTGGTCTCAGAGGAATGCAACCCGCTTGCCAATAAATAACGGGCCTGGCGCATCTATGAGCAATTCGGCTGTTGAGTCAGAAACATTTCTGCAAAAACCTGCCTCATACTACAGAACAACCCACAATTTGATTTAGCAAAAATGAGACTACATAAACTACAAAAAGAATTTGTTTTGTATCCATAATTTCTCAACCCCTGGGTGGGTCACTTGAAATACTCAGACAATAAACAAGTCATGGAAAAACACTCCTCTCACTCGCCCTGTGTCTGTTTGTTGTAGGGTCAGTCATCTGTTCAGCTACCGGTGTACAGCTGCATACTTGCGGCCCACTGTTTAGTCATCTGGATATGATGGGTGTGATTACAGCTGTACAGCACAACACCCGTACCTTGGGTCGAAAGAACACAAGCCCCTAACTATCCCTGTCTATAGGGGACTGTGAGTATGTGTGAGCTTGTGATCTCCTAACAATCAAGGACTGAAAGCTGATGTTCCAAAGCCCCTGCACTTGTTGTTTTCACCAAAGCCACAGGGGTGAAGTCCCCAAATAGCTGCTGTCAACAGCTGATTCTCCGGTAACTAAGCATGGCTCTCCAGACCAGCTCTGGGTCGTTTAGTTGGGCGTGGAGGGTTGAGTCTCCTGCCAAACAAGGGTTGTCTATAGCCTGGAGTAGGGTTCACATGATAAACAAGTCGTGGCGGTCTGAACCACACACTGGGACTCGGACTGCCGTGTTCACAGACAGCATTGCCTTGAAGACCTCCTGGGAAGTTCCTACTTACGAGTTCAGAAAGCATAATTACGACATGAGCATTCAAGTGATTTCAGTCAGAGAAAAACCGACACACTGTCATATTTCTTAATCTATTTCTCACAATATTTTGAGTGCTAATGTGACAATACTAAGTGCAAATATGCATACTATAGATATATATATATATATTGATGTGTTAACTGTATTTTATGCTATGCACAATGAATGATGACAAATGCCAAGCCAGGTCAGCCCATAAACCAGCTATGTTAACAAAAACGAAAACGAACTTGTTTTGTCATTTAAACTTCCTTTTACACGGATTTCAAGTTTTGTTGAACAGTAGTTACTAGGGATGGGATGATAAACCTACCTCTCGATTCAATACTATCACGATACGTGGGTGCCGATACGATATGTATTGCAATTGTTTTTTTTGTTTTTTTTTTACAAATTTACAAAACAGTACTGCCATCTTTAAGTATAGGTGTGAATCTTGGTTTTATGATTCAGTTCAATTACGATTATGATTATCAACTCATTGGCCCGGTTTCACAAACATGGCTTAGCTAAGATAGGACTAGGCCTTAGTCAAATTAAGGTATTTAAGCAACTTTTACAAAAATGCTTTGGAAGAAAACATTACAGGTGTGCATCTTGACACAGAACAATGACCCTGACATATTTTAAAAGATGTCAGAGCAAGATATTTTCAGTTGTGACAGCTCAAACATGCATTTTAATCTGTGGCTATCTTAAGCCTTGTCTGTGAAACTGAGAGAACATCACATTCTCAATATTACTGTACATAAGTTCTCAATATTACTGCACATGGCCATTTTCATATACATTTTAAACCAAACATATTATGTGGAAAATGTACTTAAATATATATTTTTAAAACATTACTTATTTAAATTAAGTGTTCTTTGTGAGTCTGAAAGTTTACAGAAGTTTAAGGTTTTTTTTCTCTGGATTATTACTGATGAAAATAATAGACAGTGTCAGTGTTAACTAGCTTCATTCAGACTAACGTGCAGATCTCTTTCAATACATCAGATTTTTTGCTCTGCTCTGAAAATATAACTAACGGTGTGTTTCGTATAAAAGCATTTGAAAATGCAAGTGCATTTAACCACAGCCACGATCAGCCGCTTCAGGAAAAACAAACACGAAGTGCGTGTGAAAGTCTGAAAGTGTGCGAGTTTTGTGCATCTACTGCATTTCAAATAGTATAAATAAAAGCATATCTAAGTAAAACAGGGTGGATATACACACTGTCATTATGCACGAGTCTGATAGCGAAAAGTCATCACTATGAAGCCATCCGCGTCTCTAGCGCATACATTTGCCATATGTGGAGGGGGAAAAAACGCAGCTCATAATTGATTCTGAAATATTCAGAATCGATTCAGAATCATTGAAGAGAGAATCACAATTCATAAGTGAATCTATTTTTTCCCCCATCCCTAGTAGTTACACATGATTTGAACTGGTGCTACTCCATACAAACCCATAGATATGAAGCTGGATATGTGTGATGCTAACATTCACAGCATCGGTTTTGAAATATCCCAACATATTCATTTTTGTTTTGTTTTTAAGTTATAACATGATATTCTTCAAGTGATTTTGTAAAAATGCAGTGATATGTACTTATTGGTACATACATATTTTGCGTCTTACTGAAAAGTGCACCGGGTATGTTTATGCCATGAGACCGGGAAGTAATTCAAAGGTACTATTGTGCCAGATGAGCAAACCATTAAATAAACATTACTTAGTCATTAAATAGACATTATAGCAGTATTGTTAAATGTAAGCCTATCTCTGGTAATTTCAGTTAAAAGCAGGTTGGGCTTTTTTTAAAAAAGCTAATGGGGTCTGAAGTTTTCCATTTCTTAATGATTTTAATTTAATTAATCAGAGTCAATTATTATGCTAAGTTGATAACCCTAGTACAATGTAATTGTAGAGCAAACTCTGAAAATTACAACTTCAATCATAACTAATTTGTTCATATCTTTAATTGACATGCCCCCAAACCCAACAAAGAAAATCTGAGCTCAGTAAAATATAATTTCCCAGTGGAAATTACAACATTGTGGAGGCTTCCATGTATGTTACAATCAATCGGACACAACTTTACAGTAGAATTACTGTATTGTATTCCCAAACTGTAAGAACTATCTATCTTAGAGACTTTACATCCACTTAAACCAGCCAAAATAACCTTTTAACTTGTAATGTTACATAAATAGAAATAGTTCATATTGGATGTTTACTAGTACTTAATAGGCACATATTAATGCCCTGCGTGACTCTTAACCCTAGTAAACAACTAAACTTAACAACTAGTAGTGCTGTCAAACGATTTTTTGCATTTAATTTAAATTAAAGTTTTAGTTTGCATAATATGTGTGTGTACTGTGCATATTAATTATATATATATATATATATATACACACACATGCATGTATATATTTAAGAAAAACATTTATGTTTTTATATTAATTATATTTATGTATGACATTTAAGTGGATATTGTGACAGATTCTCAGAGGCATTCGGATCCATTTGCAAGACTTTAATCAGAAACTTAAACAGGCTAGAGGTACAATCACCGGCAAACAGGTATAACACGGATAATCCAGTAGAATGGTCAGTATGCAGGCAGTAGTCAAATAGGCAGGCGGCAGTAATCATACACAGTAGAAACAGCCTGGGATCAAACACAGGAAAACAATAGCAATGGAAAACACTCGGAAATATCACCATAGGCAGATATGACTTCGCAAAGATGATGAGAAAGTCTACGCCTTATAAAGGCAGGATAATCAGAGTGCAAATGCGAAACACCTGAGGCGGAACTCGCAGAGGAACGTGAGGCATAAAGAGTTTGGGTAGGAACTAGAATGCAGGAGCTGCGCTGCGGTTGTGAGGAGAGGGCCACAGAGGCGTTGGTTGTGACAGAGCCCCTCCCCTGTTAGCGGCTCCCAAGCAAGCTGCTCCTTGACGCCGGGTCTTCTGCCCGTGGCATCCCAAGTGGCCTCACTCTGCTGGAGCCAAGAGTGTATGGCCGGAAAATTGGTGGTCTCCCTGGACCACAGGAACAAAGGGAGCTGAAATCCTAGTATACAATGGAATTCTGAGCGTATTCAGCCCAAACGAGATATTCACTCCACTCCACTCCACTCTATAATAGATTAACTCTGTTTCAGATGGCTGTAGGCACAAAGGAATTTAGTCAGTTCTTGGTTTAGTCGTTTGACCTGCCCGTTGGACTGAGGATGGTATCCTGATGTCAGACTGACATTAATGTAACTGAGCAAAAAAGGCTTTCTATACTCGAGAGTGGAACTGGGGGCCTCGGTCGGAAACTATGTCCTCAGGCAGTCCATAGAAGCGAAACACTTGGTGGAGAAGGGTCTGAGCAGTCTCCCAGGCGGTAGGCAACTTAGGGAGTGGAATGAACCGGCAAGCCTTAGAGAACCGGTCAATAATGGTCAGGATAGTCGTATGGTGATTAGAGGGAGGCAAATTGTTAACGAAATCTACTGCCAAGTGGGACCAAGGCCTCTCAGGGATGGGCAAGGGATGTAAGAGACCTGCAAAGCATTGATGCTGGGACTTAATCTGATTGCAAACAGCGCAGTCTTTGACTAAAGAGATCACTTGTTGTTTCATAGATGGCCACCAGAACTTATTGGATACTAACTCCAGTGTGGCGAGCATGCCAGGATGCCCTGCAATGGGGCTTTTGTGGATCAACGTGAGGAGACGCTGGCGTAGCGTCATTGCTAGAAGTTCTCTGTCCCCCACATCATAGTTGCGTTCTGCCTGATTGAGTTTCCGAGAATAGAACGTGCACGGGTATAGTTTGGCTTGACTCCCGTGGCTTTGAGACAAGATAGCTCCCAGACCTGTGTTGAAAGCATCCACTTCTACAACTAACTGCTTATTGGGGTCAGGGTGATGCAGAATGGGAGCTGAGGTGAATCGTGATTTAAGTTCTTGAAAGGCCTGATCACAGATAGAGGTCCACGCCAGTTTGTTTGTGCCTTTGCGAGTCAGAGAAGTTAGAGGAGCGACCACCTGGCTGAAGCCGCGAATGAACCTTCTATAGAAGTTAGCAAACCCCAGAAAGCGTTGTAGATCCTTGATTGTTTGTGGGCGTGGCCATTTTAGAACAGCGGAAGATTTGTTGTCATCAATAGTGACGTCTTCGTTGCTAATAATGTAATTCAGGAAGGAAATGGTTGACAAATGAAATTCGCACTTGGGGAGTTTTGCATAGAGCTGATGTTGGATTAATCTTTGGAGGACTGCTCGTACGTGTTTGATATGGTCCTGCTGGTTCTCTGAGTACACCAGGATGTCGTTGATGTACACAATGACGAACTTGTTGAGCATGTCTCGGAAGATGTCATTTATGAGAGACTGGAACACTGAGGGGCTGTTAGATAAACCAAAGGGCATGACCAGATATTCATAATGTCCAGTAGCAGTGGAGAAGGCGGTCTTCCATTCATCCCCTGCCCGGATGCGTATGAGATTGTAAGCACACCTCAAGTCCAGCTTGGTGAAGATATGGACAGTACGAAGCTGTTCAAGGGCCAATGGAACCAATGGTAAAGGGTAGCGATATTTTGTTGTGATTTCATTCAAGGCTCGATAGTCTATACACGGCCGAAGAGATCCGTCCTTTTTCTTGACGAAGAAGAAGCCGGCCGAAGGCGGCAAGGTGGATGGCCGAATGAAGCCTTTGGAGAGTTCCTCCTCTATGTATTGTTGCATGCATTGAGTCTCTGGTTGGGATAGGGGATAGATTCAGCCTTTAGGGGGCGTAGCTCCTGGCAGGAGATCAATTGCACAATCCATCTCTCGGTGGGGAGGCAGCTGGGTGGCCTTGATCTTACTAAAAGCCAGTTGGAGGTCTTGATAAGGCTCTAGGAGGCCTGCCAGAAACGTGAGTTCCAGAGCTGGGTCTGGACCATGCATGCAATCCTTCTGGGCATAGTTTAAACAGTTCTGTTGACATGTGGTAGACCAGTGCGATATCTCCCGATTTTTCCAGGATATTTGTGGGTCATGGAGAGTTAACCAGGGATGTCCAAGTATGATGGGATGATTGGGTGATTGAGTAACGTGCAGCTGGATAGTTTCTGTGTACATGGAGCTGGTGATAAGAGTGATGTTTTCCGTGGTGAAGTAAATCTTTCCTGCCCCTAGGGGTCGTCCGTCAAGATCTGCCACGGCCATAGGTGGAACACATGGAAGGAGAGAAATACGGTAACGGTTAGCGAAGAGATGGGCTCAGAGGAATGAGGCTTCCCCAGGAGCTGGTGGGTCTAGGAGGTCGAGACGGGCATTCTCCGCTCATGCTCCTCATCCGTCAGCTGTGTAAAGCCGATTTGCATGGGCTCCTTCGTTTCAGGACTGGGTTGTGGAAAAGTGATTGCAGGGACACGGCAACCTCTACGGGATCAGAGTAAATCGTCCATTTTAATATCCAATTCCATAAATTCCTCCAAAGTTTTCTCCTCATCCCGGCTAACTCAGCCTGCAAGTCCATCCTTAAGCCGCAACGATACATGGCCTTGAGCGGCTTGCCCTCCGAGCCTGCCTGTGCCGCCAGTGTGCAGAATATTAGAGAGTAGTCCACTGCGGTCAAAGAGCCCTGGCGAAGGGTTTACAGCTCGTCCTCCTCCTCTTTTCCACCCTTACCGTGATCAAACACCTCCTTAAACTGCTTTAGAAAATGCTGATATGAGGGAACGTCATTTGCTGCCCCTCCCACAGTGCCGTAGTCCATTTTAATGCTTTGCCAGCCAGAAGTGAACAGACAAGTGAAACTTTGCAGTCAGCAGTGGAGAAGCATTGTGGCTGAGAGTTAATGTAGATGTCCTTTGCACTCGCCTGGATGGCGCCGCGGGAACAACAGGAGGGACAAGAGGTGTATAAATTTATACATGCAAATATTTTAAAGATATATGCTGTATGTGTGTGTCTTTATATTTATATAATAAATATACACAGTACACACACACACATGCTGGTTTTTGTGATTTATGGGGACTCTCCATAGGTGTTATGGTTTTTATACTGGACAAACTGTATGTGGTATTGCCCTACACCTACCCTATGCCTAAACCTACCCCTTACAGGAAACTGTGTGCATTTTTAGATTTTCAAAAAAACACCATTTAGTATGTTTTTTAAGCCTTTTGAATTATGGGGACACTGAAAATGTTCTCATAAAACACCTACATATTGTAATACCTATGTCATAAACATGTAATTATACAAATTGGTGTCCTCATAAAGCACATAAACCCGCCCACACATACACACACACACATATTATGCAAACAATAACTTTCACTTTGAATGTGATTAATCGTAATCATTTGACAACACTAACAACTAGCCTTACTAGCTACAGGGACCGGACTTAAGCATACTTAAATGACTGGAGAAGACACTGGAAGTGTGATATTTTGAAAAATATTTGAGCTCATGGTGAATTTACACTTGATGCCAACTGTAACATATTATCACACTCTCTATTTGAAGCATGCCACAGAATAATGTGGTCAGGGATGTGAGATATAACAATAAGTTTTACAAAGTGTGACTGCTCTTATTACATTCTCTTTTAGGAATTCCATTCAACTTGTATTAAAACACTATCCACTCTCATATTACCTAATATAGATTGTCTGGTAGACAAAGAAGTGGCTAAAAGAATGTGATATCACAAAAACTGGAGGAATAAAATGAGCCCACATTCAACACAGCGGTTCTTCATAAACAAACACAGTGAAAAGTGTTGTTTTGCTGATACCAAGGCTTGATATCAAATCGCTGCTCATCCTTTGATAGCTGATACATGGCCTTCCTGCTGTACTGTGCAGTGGCACCTGGTTGTTATCAAGGCAGGAGTCCTTCCTGAAGCAAGAGATGCTTGCTAATTTGCAACAAAACCAATTAATTACTCTGTCGGAAAAGACAGCATTTTTAACACCCAAGTCGTTAAATGCTACTCTGTGAGTAATACAACAAACAGAAGACAGGAAGACAAATATGATCATAATAAATCAGAAAAGCTATTAATTCTCCAAATATGGCAATAAAGTCAACATAACATCAGAATTAAGCTTTTATTTAATGCATATTCCTGGTGCTTTTGTGGAAGACCCATCAGCACACTTAAACAAATGAAAGATATAAGAAGAAATATATATATATATATATATATAATATGATTCCAATCATATTGTTTCTCTGTGCCTTTGTTGTTATAGTTGTGGTGTGGATGCAACTGTTCTTTAATACTGAGAACAATTTATCGTTATCTATACAGTTGTTGTGCTTGGTGTGAACGGACCTTTAGATTTAGAGTTGGGATTATGAGACTATGCGTAAATGTTTTCTTAAATTTTTACAAATTCTTAAGACCTCATTATTAAATATCCAGATTCACTCATAGATGTTACATTACTGAAGCAAATGAGCTGCAAAGCCAATTCAGAGTTGACTTCATCAATAGAGGACAATTGTTTTCCTAAAGTAACTAAAGTCTGTGTCATTGTTCAAACACGGACCCCCCTTGTGACACCAACTCTCCAGTCTCTGAATTATAACCCTGAAAAGTCCTGCCGGCCCCTACGCAGCACCCCTGAGAACACTTAGTACTCCGAGGAGCAGAAGAGAGACTTCAGTTAAGTGCGTGACAGGGAGGCTGCTGAAAGGGGGTACACATTTCCGCTTGTCTTCACTGACTACACCAGACAACCGATTTTCTCTCAACAAATTTTAGCCTGCCCGCGCTGTCCCTTTTTGTGAAAAAGAAGAAAAACAAACATGCACCTGGGCTGGCAGCGATGCTCTGCTTTGAAGAAATATTTCACCCCAAGATTCTGTCACCAGTTCTGTCCCTCGCCATGTTACTCTAGACAGGTATTACTGTTCTATTACATTTACATTCTGCATTTATCCAAAGCAGCTTACAAATGAGCAACACAACATGGAATTTATCATAAACAGGCCAATAAAACACATAATACAATGTTTCATACATCATTTAGAAGAGAACAAACAGGTTTGCGTTAAGGAAAAGTGTAAGCATAAAGGACTTTAGATCTCGAGTAGTTTAGCCAAAAATTCTGTCACAATTTACACCCTCATCATGTTACTCCAAACCTATATTACTGTTCTCATCTTTCATTCCATACACAGTCATTACAAAGAATGGGGACTAGAGCTTCAAAATGGTCACCTGATCCAGATCTTGAGTTAGTTCAACTCACTGACTCAACGATCCATCTGTTAATGGCTCACTGGAGGGGAAGAATATCAATAAAAAATGACTTTAATTTCAGTCTGTTTTTCAGAAGACTTGAAATACAACACACATTTCACGTGAGACATTATTAGGGCATATTTACAGCACTTTCGTTCTTTTTGAGACTTCAAAGCTCTAATATTTGCAAAAACAACTGGTTCATTTTTAACAAATGATCTCCTTTTGGGTTTAGAAGATGATTTTTAGAGAATGTTTTGTTTCACAGACATACTTGGTGATTTTGATCCCATCCGAATCTGTCATGTCTGTGTTTTTCTCTCACAACCTCTGTGATAATTCTAGAGTCCGAAGGCGATGTCTGTGATATTATTTTTCACAACACGTTTCCTTCTGTGTTTTAGCCAACGTAAGATGCCATAGATCCTCTTACCACACGCACGTTTAATATATTTTGATATGTAAAATAAATAAATAAATAAATGCAAATAAAGAGCCAGATCACGTAAACTGTAGACTGGCTATTGTAATATCAGTATCAGGTAACATTACTCGCTCGTTACGTTCATTTCTGCACTCGGTTACAAATGTTTTAATGATCAAAATTAAACATGTGTTTACTACAAATAAAAAACATAATAGTTAAACTAAATTAACCACACATTAACATGGTTTTGCTGTACTAGCCATTTAGCTTCACCATGGTATTTGTGATTATACTAATTGTAATCAATCTAAATGACTATAGCAATGCACGCATACAGAGAGCGTGATCTCTATGACACCCAGATGAACAAAACAGACCCTCTCACCAATGTAATAAACACGTACAGTAGTTTAGAAAACTAGTCCCGTCCGAATAGGGCTACAGTGCAATTCGGCTAGGTATACATCTGCGCTAAAATATCAAGGCGAAAGTCATAATAGCTTGTGTAGTATAGACCCAGCTTCCAAACTTTGTGAATACATTAATGGCGATATTTATTTTATTGCGTGATAAGAGTCTCACGTTAACAGCGATAACGGCCCACCACTAATTACAATATTGCCTTACTGTCTTAATTTTGTTACTTAGTTACTTTTTATTGAAGGTCATGCATTGTTACTTTTGCGTCACTTTTTGTATCATGGGCTATAGGCTTGTTAATTTATTATTTTTATTTTTTTTAACAAAAAATCCAAAAGTTATATTTTTTGCAACTGTAAAGGCCCTCACATCAAAAACTAAATAAAATAGCCTTAGTCTGAAGGAATGGAGAGGTGTAAGTGAATAAATGGGAAAACGAAGTAACTTACTTTTAAATTTCTAGGTATTACTTTACTAGTTACTTTAAAAAAGTAATCTGATTACTTAACTAGCATTACTTTTAATGCATTACTCCCAGCACTGTTACAGAGGTAATCTAAATCCATACATATTAAAATGAGTGGAACTGCTCATATCTCTCTAACTTACTTTTCTTAGTTTATTTGTGTCATGTATTGATGTTTCCCAGTCATCGCATAACCTTTGTTTAGATGGGTCATTTAGTGTTTTTGGCAAAGGAATGCCTTAGACAAAAAGCACTCCATCTGACAGTGATTATGGCCAATGTGGAGCTGCTTTGTTAGCAGACAGAGTCCAGGGTTTGTATGGATGACATTAATAAGTGCAGGCATGCTTCATTCTCCAGGTGTTCTCTGCAAACAGATTGTGTATAATCACGTTCCATTCTTCCCAGTCTGAAACCATTTAAATGATAAAGACCATTGCTTTTCTTCTAGTCAGGACGATTATGATTTGAGCCCAGTGCTGTATTAACAGTAATGTGGTGCAGTCAGTTGGGGATACTAAACTGTCAAGCTCAGGGCTCCAATTCCAGATGGTTGGATGAGGTGAAGCTTCAGTAAATAAACTGGGCGCATAAATGGTCAGAGTGAATGTGTCAAAAAATTCAGCCACGCATGTTGTCATGGAGAAGGATGTCAGCTGCACAAATTAATAAATTATCTTCTTACAGCGCTACAGAAGCTAGAGCAAGGCAAACATTTATTTTTTAAAAAATTACGCATTTTTAAATAAATATTTCATATATTATATAAACTAGTGCTGTCAAATGATTAATTGTGATTAGTCGCATCCAAAATAAGTTTTTGTCTTAATACATGTGTAATGTGTGTTTATTATGTATAAACATATGCATTTTATGAACAGATATATTAAAAATTATATATAAATAAACATGATATTATATATACAAGTATACTTAATATATAAACAGAACATATTTTTATTAAATATATACATGCATGTATTTGTATTTATATATATATATACACTTAATAAATATACACAGTAAACACACACACATATATATAAGTGTGTATATATATTAGTTACGCAAAACAAAATTTTTATTTTGTTTTAATTAAATTTAAAAATATATATATTTTGATTTAACGTGATTAATCGGTTGACAGCACTAATATAAAAACTGACAATATCAAAACTGCTGTAGAACCAACTATGCTATCTGAATAATTTATCCGAAGTTAAAGATTTTGTGTTTCTGGCTTTAAATTTCATGCTTATTTTAAAGAAATCAACTCCACTCTTAAAGGCACAGTTCACCCAATAATTAACATTTTGTAAAAATGTACCTGTTCTAAAACCTGTATGACCTTCTCCTTCTAATTATTATTTATTTATTTGCGGAACATGAAAGGCGAAAGTATTTTAAAGAAGAACAACTGTGAACAAAAAAGGTCATTATAAAAAAGAAAGTAAGTCATACAGGTTAAAAATGACATGAGGTTGAGTAAACGATGACAGTATTTCCATTTTTTCACAATCAGTTTAAGGTATCATCAAATCTTCAACATCAGCAAGGACCAATGAATAAAGAAAGAAAGAAGAAAGTGTTGTCAATATATTGAGCAGCATGCAAAATCTTTAAATTTCCAGCCGCCTCAAGTTCAACTTAGATGTCATTTTCTTTCTCCATACTAGGTCTTCCGCTGACTGGCTTCATAAAAATAGGGCAATCTGTGCTTTACAAGGCCCATTTTTTTCTGACACTAGTAAAATCTGCTATAATAATCAGTAAACCTATAAAGCTGTTCTACAAGAAAACCACAATAAAGCAAAAATGGCAAAGCAAAAATAATCAATAGATTAAAAATGAAAAATTTGTGATCTGAAATGTCTCTTGAAAAATAGTTTGATAAACAGTAAATTTAAAACACTAGGATTGCACCTGAACTTACGAAATTGACGCAGTTGGAGCAAAGGTTGTATAAAGGTCTTCTCTTGTTAAGATAAGGCCTAAAGTAACTCCCAAGTACAGCCAGCTTTACACAGAGACCCCTGACTGCTTTCTCTGAATAGAGAAGCGAGACATCATACATCACTTCCCAGGGAAAGCTCACCTGGAGGGTCCTGACACTAAACCCCCTGGGTGTTCCATGTGATGTGCTTGGTAAGCCCATCTCCAGAGAAGCCAGCGGGGCATTTCTAGACCATCATCTCATATGTATGTGTTCACTGTAAACAGCCTGTCCAAAGTAGTCATGCTTTGGAATGCACAGGAATTTATGGACTTGGACGTGAAGTGTACAATCAGTTCAAACAGAAAAATGCTTTTGTTGTTTTCTCCTCCACCCCTATGAATTATGGTCTTCACTATTTGTGTTGCACCAAACCTGTATGTCTTTATTTCTATATATCTTCTAAAGTTATTAGTTTACGTATATAATGATTTATTTTTTTCTCTACTCAGCTTCAGATATGAGCCACTTTACTGTTTTTTTTTTAAGTCTGGCAGCCCCGGCTGTCAATCACTTGGATTTTAATTGAAACACGGCCAGGATATTCTTCAGAAATTCACCTTTTGAGTTATAAAGAAGAAAGCAAGCAAGCCACACAGGTTTGGAATGAAATGAGGGTGAATAAATGATGACAGAATTTTCATTTTTGGGTGAACTTTTCCTTTAAAGGCCAGTACAAACCTTTGATGTCGCATAACACAGAGAACTTTGAGATATTCATAATTCATGGTGACTCACGGGCAGACACGGTCTACATCAGATGTACTTTAGGGACTAATTCACTGCCTCAAGACCCTCTGAGGTCTTAGTTTGCTACAAAGTGAGTGTGGAGGTTAGGAGGACATGGCCTATACTGGCATTCGCTGCGCTCTCGCATCTGACTCATTTATCTGACAGCCGTAGCTGTGGCACTCAATGCCGCAGTGTTTTCTTGGCTGAATTACAGCAGATGTCACCCCGGCAGTTACATGTCAAACGGTCGAGACGCCTTCAATTTTCATAGCCAGCCATGCTGAAACCTGACCTGTGACATTGCAAAGCATGTCCTCTGACCAAGCTGGTGTTCCAACTTGGACTAGGCCTAACAAGCAACTGGACTCTTCAGAGAAAAAAGACTGACATCGAGCAAGCATGCATAAAATGTCACAGTCTGTTCGAAATCTGTCTAAATACCTAATATGACAGTTTTGATCACTGCTGTGCCAGTTTTAGATCTCTAGGGTTATTTTCTTGAGATGACGCCACATGCTGGTATAGCTGCTTCGTTAGTTTACAAAGCCTGCGAAGTTTCAGTAAAGATTCATGGCTTTGATTCGCTCTTCGGCAAGCAGAAACACAACTTAAAAAACGATGACAGGCTGATAAATTGGCTGATGCGTGTCACTGTGAACAGATAAACATTTTTTTTGCCTATTGACGGCATAGAATAGCCAACCTGAGTTTAACAATTCTTATTAGCTTATTTATGAAGTCCACTGACTGGACAGATACAGATTTAAACAGGATTTTCCATCTGTGAAATGTCACATAAATCAGGTCTGGTTGCTAAAAACGACTTCATATCTTTTCTTCGTATTGTAGCTAACACGTTTTTCCAATCTTTTGGAAAGAAGCATAAACTAAACTGAGTGTAAGTTTATTTAACAGCTACAGAGCTCATGAATATTTCATCAGGTAGGCAATGACGCTAAACAACGTGCTTCTATCGCAGTAGTTTCACACGTTAACACGAGGGCTCGATGACACGGGATTATAAACACCCTTTTAAACTGAAATGTATTAAGCCGGGTTTAAAAGGAATGTGAAGCACAGAGAGAAACCCCTTACAGAAAAGACCCTGAGCTAAGACAAAAGCTTGACAGCACCATTAACTGAATCAAGGTGAGGTGAGCAAAACGCATCATGAGAAGCAAAGCCTCATGACTTGAGAGCATTAGAAGCGCACGTCCCTCGACGGCCCGATGTCAAATATACCGGCTGAGGCGCAAGTGAAGTTACATAGCAGACATTCCGATGAAAAACCAACAAGCCTCGCCGGAAAGAGCGAGGCTGGCACCGCGTCCAAAAACAGCACGGAATCCGTTAGCCATACCCCAAAGAAACGGAAAACCGACATGCTGCAAACACATTAACCAGCTTGCCTCTCTTTCACGCTACTCCAACCCAGACCCAACGCTGACATTCACCCTCATGCCGACAACATCCTCCCCATAATGGCTTTACAATCACATCACGATATCTAATGAGAGCTTTATTATGGTTCGTTTCTACTCAGACGTGCAGGAATCATGACACATAACGTACAGGAGTTGTTGTTTTCTCTAAGCTGAGCTCTCGTACTGTTACCCAGTTTAACATCTTAACGAACAACCCACTGTATCACAGATTTAACATACTTCAGACTTTTATTTTCCTTTCCATATGGACACATCCTGTGGCAAGCCGTTTAAGCATTTATTTTAATTTCTTTTTAAGACCTATCTTTTTATGTTAGCCAACAAGTAACCCTATTAATTCAATACTCCAATAGCGACAAATAAACTTTTTCAGGTTATGCGAGATTTACTAAATGCAATAGCAATAAAGGCAAACAATTTCATTTTCCTATGCTAATAGGGATTATTTTGTGGTTTAGATATGGATTATTCATATCCAACTAGTAGGCTATATTTGCTATTCCACTTGCTGGTTATCAACTTTACTAGTAGGCTAACTATCAGCTATGTGATAGAACGTTCATTGTAACTAGTTACAACTGGAACACACAGTTGGAGTTACATTGTAATCTGACTAGTAAGAATAGTGACTAGGGATAAATGTTAAATATGTAGCCTACTAGTATCCAATAAATAAGACCCAGTAAAGCTTGATTATATGATAGTAATAGATTCAACTACTGCTATGAGCAACCAGTAAAGTCAATAGAAGTCTGAACCACAATTAATAGAAATATTTGCAATTTGTTAGCAGTAAAAATAGAATAGCCTACTTGGCAATATTAGGATACTAAAAGGTAAAATATGATTAGGTCCTGACTAGGTAGCCTAATACATATTTCAGACATCTATTTAAAAAAAAGTGAAATGATCAGTCCGCTTTATGAAATAAATTGTAAAAGTGGCTTGCCAGAACATATCCGCTTTGGATTAGTTTCCCCAATAAACACAGACGGAGGCAGAAGTGATGTGATTTATTTAATTCCTTTCACCATCATTAGGCGCGATTGAAGCCATGGACATGGATGACAACTTCTCAAAGAGTAAATGAAATGTGCATACAGACCTTCACAAACTCCAACCTCGTACTGCGTAATGGAGCCGCCGTTTAACGGGGGTCTGATCACGCACCGGAGTCCGCGGTCGCAGGTCCCGTACAGACCGTAAACGCCGCCGCAGCTCTCGTTCTTCTGCTTGGCACAAACCGAGCAGCAGCCGCAGATCCCCAACACCACGGAGCCCGTGCAGTGCTTGGGCTCCTCGCATTTGGACTTATCACAGGGCAAACAAATGAGCGCCCGACTGTTCTTCGCGATCAACACCACAAGTTGGAAAATCAGCATGAATTTCATAAGAAGATACATCCTGGAGGAGGCCATGAAGGAAAAGTGAAAAAATATAGATATCCAACCCACCCCTGTCCCCCCAAACTACACGATGAGGAACGGATCCTCCAGCCAAACCAGCAAAGAAAACGGCGATTCTGGACCAGCGCGAGAATTGTTCCGTTCAGAAAGAAGCGTTTTGTTGTCGAGCAGAATATTAAGGTGTTCCTGGCGTCAAACTTTTGCTGAAGAAAGCCACCAAAAAGGCATCCCCTTCAAACGAACGGCACCAGAAGAACTATCCCACGCTGTACAACCAGTGCATGGCTTATGCGTCACGATTTCTGCACTGTTCCGTCCAGTTTGTTTTCGCGTAGGAAAACTTTCCTCGCGCGTCTCTTCCTTGGAGTCTTTCGTACGCAAGCCTGTCCTGCGCCTACAAAGCCAGCGCGCGAGGTTTTCAGTAGTTCCCTATTGAAGGAAACGCGGTCCTGTTATTTTTTTTTGTGTGTGTCGCCAGCAGAGATTCATTCAGCTGCGTGAATAAATGTTTCCAGCTATCGCGTCCGTCTCATGTCTACCGCTTGCGCTCGCTGCTGAGCGTTCAGCTCAGTCCCTCGCCGTGACCTCATAACGGAACCACTCCCATCTCGCATTACTTTGCTCCATTGGAGAGTTCGTTCGTTCCAGATATGAGACACAGGAAATGCTGGTAACACGACACGCTCAAACGCAGGAGTCTGTGATATAGTTCCCGCTGCTGAAGGTGCACGTGTGGAATGTGGGGCCCGCATAACTTTAAAAGAATCTGGAGTTTGTGTGGCTGCGCACCTTTAGCTCGATTTTATAAAAAAGGATTGTTATGTCTTGCTTTGCCCATACATTGTTTCCTAACATCCAAACAATGTTTTATTTTATAGTATAAAATATAGTATAACAGTAATCATAGTAATAACAGTATAGTGTTTATCAGTGAGATCTTCTCATAACTAGTCATCCAAATGGTGAAATTCAGTACATATAAGATAAACATAAACACGTTTTGTCATAATTTGGAGTCTAGATTTAGGCATTTATGAACGGTCTTTTTGTGAAACCCATGGCTACAGTTTCTCTCAGGAAAAAGAAAAATGAAAAATTCTTTTTTAGGCATACAACAGCAAAGGGGCAGTCCTTTCTTTACACCTAAATGCTTCATAATGCCGTAATAGTATATATTACTACCATAAGGCTACTCTAAGGTACTAATATGCAGCTGAATGTACTGCAAGTGTCCAAAATATTATACCACTTACAGTATACCTGAAACATGCATTAACAATATGATGTCTTTATGTTGTTTTCATACTTTGGTTAAAGCATTATTTACATGCATTAATATTACGCATTCCTGGTCACATTGTGAATGATTAATGAGTGTATTTTATTACTAAAGACCATAATAATAATGATGATAAAATGTTTTCATGAAAAACATTTTTTAGATTTTTGTAGAGATGTTAATTATCATGTTTTTGTTTCTCTGCAGAAGTTAACGTTACGTGAGCAGCGGATATCAAAGAGCAGGCTTAAAAGGTGAAAGATGTTGTATTATATTATACTGTTATTATATTATGTTAGCTCTGGTGTTTGTGAAAAAAGGTCTAAAAGGTTGTGTACAAGGACTACACAGAAAAAGTCATATTATCTGAAAGAATTTTTCACTTTCCATCTAATTTATAAAGTGTAAATCATAGTCACCCATGTACCAAGAGTGTCATTCACGTCATAAAGCCAGTAGAAGTGAGGAGAGCACGTTCACAAAATCAAAATTTGCGCATACACTGAATATTTACATAATTTGTGCAACTTTCATATTAGAAAAGTAACTGTCTTTCCTTTCATGCATATAATTAGATAATAAGAACAAGACAAACCCAATTCAACAAATTTAGCGAGATGGAGGTGGTTATTCTTGAACCAGTACCAACAGAATGCCACCAACATTTGTCATCAGCAACAAAAAAAGTTAAGTATAGCCTTAAGTAATATGTCTTAATAGGTACATTGGTATTTACAGTGGTTCAAGTTGAATTTACTGCTGGTTTTGTCATTCTTCTTTCCTAGAAATCCTCAGACCTGACTCTGATAAAGAAA
>JAUMHI010000061.1:14666719-14692883 GCA_032359435.1 Enteromius unitaeniatus
AAAAATTGTGTACTGGAATGTGAGAATGTAATATTTCAGTGTTAAGTAATAAATGTGGTGGAACAGTATTGTAGTCTGTTTGATAATTTGATATGAAAATGAAAGGGATATTTTTAATTGTGGCGTCCCAGCTGCTGGAACAGTTAAATTTTTTATTACGGAAAATTACTGCATTTTTCCGGTCCGTTATTTTTATATAAAATGTAAAATTTACGGGTTTTTTTTTTACAGTGTATGTATTTTTAAATTCAACCTCAAACAGAAATTGCAGTCATTTTTCTATTATGTATGTCCAAAAACGCCTTCACAGACAAGAAAAATGGTTGGGTGGGACTTGAATTTGTCTATTGTGAACTTTTTGGCTCATCTGCTGATCTCATGTGAGTGACAGGTTGCTGGAGGGGATGGATTATCGCCCGGTGCACAACATCAGAGAAGACGTGTCATTGCAAGAGGGAGGGGACATTAAGGTTTTTGATTAAAGATTACGAAACCTCATTAATTTTTTTGAAATAATAATGTGCATGGTTAAATCATTTATAATAAACGCTGCAATATTCCATAAAACCCAAGAATCTTCCATTTTGATTTGGTGGTGACTCTAAATCACAATACTACAAGTGAGCAGTTATCTGCAGCATGCTTTATCTTACATTCAACGCCCCATACTGAAGCTTTTCTCTGCGGAGTTATATCAGTGCTATCAGATGTCATAATCCTGTAGATGATGACTGATAAATGTGGTAAAAGCCAAGAACAGGGCCTCTCTTCTTGTCTTGAGAAACCATTTGTTCAATCTCTGAAGAAATCAGATATCTTTGGATTATATTTGCTGTTCTTTCATCTCCTCTCTTTTTACCGCAATGGTGTCCTGGCTTTGGGCGGTAGCCAATTAGCAATAGCCTCTTTACGAGTTAGCAATGAATATCACTGCCAAGCACAAGATCAGAGGCTAGAGTTGGCATCTAGATATAGTTTTAGGCTGTTTGGTTTCTGCTAAATGGATATGATTGGACATTGCTTCTGTTAATTCTGTTCTCTATGCAGGACATGCCAATCCCCAGAGGGGCTCAAACGTAAGACATGAAGCCCTTTTGATGTGGAGATGCTGTTTTTATCGATCGATAAACCACTGTCTTGGCCACCTTCAAATTCAATTTCTTTTCTTTCCTTCCTCTTTTCACATCAATTTTGAACTTGTCTGTAGGATCTAAGTTTTTTGTGCCTATCCTCACTGGTGTTAGGTCTTTCAGAGAGTATTTAAATACCCAACAGGAGCTTTTTTTTTAAGGAGGGGGGATGTAAAGAGTCCCGCGCTGAGCAGAAACATACAGTTCGTTCTCATTGAGGCCTAGGCTTTGACATTATTTCCCAAAAGGCAGTAAAACTGGTAGCAGCTCTCGGAGGCAACAGACACAGAACTATGAGAGTGTATATAATGTGAGATATCTTATAAAAAATCCCTTTAAACCAGTCCACTTAAACCAGACAAATAGATTTTTTTTTATAAAGCTTCAAATTAATTCCTTTTTATAGCTACCTGTGGTATTGTTATTTCTAAAGATGAGATATTTTGTTGTGTCAGAAAGTAACTTTCCGGCTACTTAGAGAGGAAACATTTTGGGTCTAAATTTAAACCCATTTTGTTCAGTTCATATTGAAATGTCTTTTTATGGCACAATTTGGTATTTTGGCAGGTCTTGGCACAGTTTGAGACATTGTTACAGTCCTTTCTGAAACTACAGGGATTATGTTTTCAACTCTCCTTAAGTAGGAAAAAATATTGTTTTCATTTTTTAGTAATTGATTTGATTTTATTTAGCTTTGTGTAGTTTGAGTTCATATTGAAAAGCTATTTTAATGGCACAATTTTCATTTTTTGGCAAGTCTCGGCACAGTTTGAGACATTATTGTAATCCCTTGGTTGCATGTGTCATGTTCTGATTGGTTCAGAATTGGTTCTGACTAGTTTCATGTATCTTGTTCTAATTGGTTGGTTCTGTCTTCAGTGTTCCCCTTTGTCTAGCTCAACCCTTTCACACGTGAGTAATATTCTAGCAGCCCCCAGAGTGAGTTTTTTAGGGGATCGTTAATTTAGAATGTTTAGCCTTATTGTTTTCATGGCAACGCATCATACTTGTAATGTGTCGCAATAGAGCTGTGTGACACATGTATCGTTTTAATTTAGTTTTTCCTTTTTTTATTTGTAATATTTACAAACATACTGACTATATTATGAAATATTTTATATTCCGATATTAAAATATGTGCAAGTATATGTATTTGGTAGTTTAAACACGTTTATAATGACCATGTTGATTTATACCGGGTGATGGGCGCCGCCATGTTAGTTCGCGCTGAATCCGAGCTGTGGGATTCATGGTACGTTCACATGGGGCGTCAGCGTCAACGCTTCCCACTGACTTTGAATAAGTAACGTCAAGCGTTGCCGAAAAGCATTGTGGATCTGTTGGCGGCACTTCGCTGGTTTTGCTCACGGCAGAAGTTGAAAAATTCTCAAGAATTCTCAACGCCAGTGAAGTGCCGTCAACGGTAGCGTCAGCCAATCAGGATCGCTCTATGCAAATGTCAATCACGTTCATCCTGTTCAAGAGCAGCAAACTGTCTAATTTCATTGGCTGATGCTGTAAGGGTTAAAAGAAGCCCTCATCCTCTCTCATATGCTGATTATTGTATAGCCTATTCTTTGTTTCTAGCTCCTGTGCTTTCCTTGTTTTCCCTGTGTTTTCAATCTTGGACTGTGTTCTGTTTTTTATTGTTTTCTGCCTGCCCTGACCATCGCTTTGTTATCATATATACTCTTTTGCCTTTGCCTGGTTTGTTCTGTTTTGCTGGTGTTTGACCCTGCCCGTTGACTATGTTTTTGAATAAAGCCTTCATACTTGGATCCCCACTCGTCCCTCAGTCCCTTCGTAACAGCAACATTACAGTGGTAATTTCTAAAAGAGAAAAATCCAAGAAGCATGAGATTTCAACAAAACCCCCTTATTTGTTCCAATCTAATCTCATTTCTACCTACAAAACATAATATTACTTTTAACTATTAGCAGGTTTTTTTGTTTGTACAGGGTTTCTTACTAAACAATTTTCTTTGGCAAAAAACACTGGCATTGCAAGGAGGAGTTAACTGGCATGATGCTTCGGGTTGTTTTCATTTGGATGTGTCTAATTGTTTAATGATGTTAGGTGCTGGCTAATTGAACACCCACTGTTCCAGCAGCACTGTTTGTTGTGAAAGTTCCTGGGGAAACAGCCACTGATGTTCCTGCACCCCATTGAATTAGCCCTGATGAGCCTGGTCTTATCAGCCATCTCCTTTCAGTCACAATATGACCCTCAGAAGTCCTCTCTTGAAACCGATAACATTATGTATGCCAAGGACGGTGAGGAATGCTTCCCAACGAAAGGTCCCTCGTGCACTCAGCATAATCTTGGCCATCAGCCCCTACGTATCCTGTTAAAATGAGGGTACAATCTCTCAAACGTCTTGGGAAACAGCTCATATTTAGTCAAACCACCACAATCCCATTTAGCAGGCTTTTAACAGCTGTAGCCATCAACAGCTCGAATACGTAGGTGGCATTCCTGCTGAGGAACAAGATTAGATTTTACATTAAAATGACTAAAACTCTGTCTTTCGTAACTCAAGTCTCAACTCACTTTCTTGACGTGTTTACCTGTCATGTCAAAATCGTACTCTGAACAACCACTAAGAGTCTACCTGCGGTGATACAGACGTCTGTCAACGTCTAACACCATTAATGCCACCATCCTCAAAACATCACCAACACATTGACTCGCCACTCACCAGCCCTCTTTCAATAATCATTAAGTTCTTTTCTTTCGCCTCTCAGACTCATTGTGGTTTCCAGGTACTGAATGACGGTTGGCTATTGTATGCCAGACAATGTCCTAGACGGCGCCTTTTTTTTTGTAGCTTGGAGGACAGTCTTTGGCTGTATTGTGTTATATGTAAATTATAATCTCTGTGGCATCTCCTTTGTTGGAGCTGCTGTATTTAACGCAGATGATTTGATATTGTCTCCCAGCGGCGGCACTTGTGAGCCTGTATCAAATTCATAGAGGTCAGTGGGGGAAGAGAGATGGAGTGTTGGATAAAGCAGTGAAGCATCTGATGTTTTATGGAGATTTGCAGCCGTGTGTGTGTAATCGGTGGCTGATCCTACTATTACCATCAGGTCTGTTTCCAAATGTTTTACCACCTTATTGTTTCTCGCACAGCTGCCTTCTGTATCATTTGTGCAAAAGCATGTTTGACCAGCATGAACAATGTTTAGGTTGATTAGACGAGTACGTTAATAGTTGTTATTTTAGTTGTCCCTCCCATGGCCTTTCCACACAGCAAGTGTATACTTTGGCATTTACTTCTACGCTTTTTCTCCTCATGCGCCACAACAATGGCTTAGATTAATGGCATATCTTAAATTAAATAACAAAAGCCAAATGCAATCTGTTCAGGATAGGGCAAAATAAGGGACAGAGAAAAAAAAACTCACAAGAAAACAAATAATTAATGTCGCACAAGGAGTGACAGCTCCAATTCATGAAGCAATTTTATTCCCTGGCCGCTAAGACACGCAGAAGCTGTAAACGTTGGGCCAGGGAGCAGCATGAGGGTGCAGAGGAGCGCTGATGACAGCCAGTAGACTCATTGTGACTGGAGCGTTGGCTCTGCAGCCGCTGGGCTAACTGCTCCATTAATCATCCACACAGGCCTGCACATCACCCCCCACCACCACCACAGCAGCAAAAAACCAAGCATTTATCCCAAAGTAAAAGAAGTACTGGAACCCAGCGTTGCTAGTTTCTCAATGAAATATTTACAATTCAATGGTTCAAAAATACAAAATTACCATAGATAGATCTAGAAAGATAGATAGAGCAAATGATTTGACTTCATACATATCATGACTTCATACATACTTCAGACGTCATACATATGGCCACTTAATTTATTTCCATGAAAAAATTGGTTGAGCAAATGATTCAATGATCCGCTCAACAACACAATGGCTGCATCCAAAATCACATATTCTCTATCTGTCATTTAATTACTTTTCCCTTGGAGAAGTTGAGTAACAACTGCATATAAAACAACAGTAGATTAAACTTAAAAATGTAACATCTTCAATATTTATTTTCGATATTCTTCCTATTTAAAACTTGAATCGTCTATAATTACACTGTGTACTAAGGCCGATGGAAAATGTTGTGACTTTCTAGACCAGTATGGCTAGGAACTATGCTCTCATTCCAGCATAATAATCAAGAAACTTTGCTTCCGTACAATGAGGCAGCAGGCGCAATGATATTACTCAGCACCTGAAAATATTTTTGTCTTTGGGTCGAATCTTAGAACATAATGTGAACTGCAGAAGAGTTAAGGTTTAAATAGGAAGAGTATTGAAAATCTTTTTTAATTTTTGTAATTTTTTAATCAAGTTGCTATTGGTATAATCAGATTCAATGATCTATGCTAAGCTGCAGCTAAAAGTGCCACCGTCAGAACAGGAGATAGGCCGAATGGATTCAAAAATGGTAAAACTGTACTGTTTTAGAAAGTAATTAGTAAAAAGTAATGCAATCATTTTTATAGAGTATTAAGTACAGTAGTCTAATTACAGTAAAGCGATACGGTTGTAATATAGTGGCTGCAATAAATTGCTCTTTAAAAGTAACTTACCCAACACTGTTGAACACACAGTGAAGTATGACATAAAGATTGTGCGAGAAGTGACAGAATCACATCTTTGAACTTCAGTATTTTGTAGCAGCTCTATAGCATAAATATAGAAGAGTATACCTGGTGAGTTAGTGAAAGTCATCATGTGCATTGTAATGTTCGAAGCATATGTAAACCCGTGCCCCTATTTTGCTGATTCAAAACATGGCAGAGGCTTCTCTTATCTAGACTCACTTTCGCAAGCATGTGAACCACGAGGAGGTACACTAAGAATAACCCCTGCAGAAACTGTCTCATGTTGAAAACATCTAAACTGAATAAACGTTTTGTGATGACAGAACAATTACTTCATAATTGAATTTAAGGCTCATTGTCCATGAGGCACAGAAAGCTTGGGCTAATGGCTTTCATTCAAATGACAGCCAGCATTCATCTGCGCTCATCAGAGCATTCCAAACATCTCAACCATTCCCCAACGGTCCAATGTTTATACACTGGAATGCAAGTAAAATGGGCCTGATAATTATCAGCATAACTTTGTATCTGATGATTTTAGGCTGTACAGTCGAACACATTGTTCTTTATCCACAGACCATGATAAGATAAAGACGTTCCCAGACAACATAAACAAGGAATAATCAACATAAACATATTAATTTTAAGGATGCTTAAAAAAAACATGACCACATCCTCGTGATTGTATTTCAAATACTTTGAAACACCAGCCACATACAAACTCTCTGAAACACTCAAGAAAGGGTTAACCATAACTGTAATTTTTCCCTTGTGTCTGATACCTTTTTTTTTCCCTCGTCTTTTTGTGAGCACATGATAGAAGAATGCATGGAATGCCAGTGAGCGCGGCGCCAGCAGCGTTTCCAGTAGCACTGGCCGATGAGAACTGGGAGGGTGGAGGTGGGGTCGAGCTTGGAGAGTGGGCTTTCTTTACTGTGTTTGGGGAAATTACTGCTTTTTTCCATATAAAGTAGTGCATTCCACAGGCTGACTGGCAAACGAAACCTCCTCACACTTCGTAAAGGGACAGAATTAGAGGCATAAGGAAAGAGACGTAAAACTGAAGAGGGAAACATTCCTAAATCCAGGATGTATGCAGCACTTGAGAATAATGCACAGTTAAAGGAAAAGACTCTGAATCGGACCAGTAAGTGTATTCGGCTGTATGACATCACTTCCTCAAGTCCATTCCGAGGTCACGTTCTAAAACAAAAGATTACAATCTTGAATGATACAAAATGTATAAAGTATACGAAAGCACTATATTGTTGGGAACAATAAATAAATCAAATGAAATGCTATTGACTGAACCATTCAGGTGAACAATTTAATCATTTAAAGACACTCACTTCATTTGTTCCTTAATGATTGGTGGAATTTGCTAGAGATTCAATGGATTCAACAGAGTCAATAGATTCAAAAGGTTCAATAGACTGATATGGCCATTCAATTTGTTCCTGAATAAATCGGTTGAGTAAATAATTCAATGATTAGCTGTATCCAAAATTGCATACTGTCTGAATAAGCAATAAGCAACTAAAATGTAGTATGAATGGACTATTAACACACAATAATAATTATTATAAACACACCTATACATATGAATCGCTGCAGTTTCCAGTTGAACTGAACACTAGAGGCACTGAAACCTCCACAACGTTTATTCCTTTTCACACAAAAGTATGATTTACAGGTACATTTTTGATAAATAAAGGCTAATATTCACACAATTAGTTGTAGAATGTTATGTTACGACTTCAAAACATTTTTTACATGCTGCACGATTTGAAAACTGATCCTTTTGAATGTTTTTGTCATATACACGGCTTCATATACAGTATATGATTTTTCGATTTCAGTGTGGCTGCAAAGCTCCGATTCAAATCCCATGTAAGACGGTTCGACAAAACAGCTCAAACCAGCAGAAGGATGTTGAAATAGCATGGTGGCATCAGCGAATATGCTTTTAAATTACTTTTGCATTTGTTAACACTATTGGGTAGGTTTAGGTTTGGTGTAGAGATATTTCCAACATGACAGAGCATTAATCTTAAGTGACACTCACTGGATATTTTTATTCTGATCAGCCACAAAATGTACCTCAAGCAGCATTATAAAAACACTGCTGTGTGTACCTGTACCAACCTAATATAAATGTGCCATGGTTACATATAAAACGTGTGTTTTAGCACTAGTCTCTGGACATTTCACTTTAAAACATAATCACAGAGATGTGCAAAATGTATGTAGAGGCACATTTTCAATGAGCCTGGGTTGGATTTTTAAGCTGATATTATGGAAAGAAACAGCACTGCAATTCTCTGTTTGCTAATGATCTGCTAAAACCCAAAACAAAAGATGTCCCAGTGTGAAAATGAGTTTAAGATCAAATGGAACATACAGTATACAAAGGTCTCCATTTCAGAAACAGCTCTAGGGTAGGTCAGCCATTATCTTATGTGAAATTCAGGGTGATAAATGCACAGTTCCCCCTCTAGTAATGCATGCCACTCAGTCTTCGTCATATAGTAGATGACGGTTCATTCAGATTCCCTAAAAGAAGATTGAATTGAATGTTATTTTATGTGCAGATAAAATTCAAATCACATATTACCGTTATTTTATCTTTTCAAATTCACCAGGGGAAAATGTGTTTTCTTGCAAAAAGGTAATTTTACACCTCTGCCTCTGTAGTCATAAGGTTCAATCTAGCGCAACATTTCAGATAGCTTTTTTTTTTTAGTAAATTATATACTTCCCACAAGCTTCAACTCAGCAGGCTTGCATTTAAAACTTAATTTTGTAATAAGCCATCTGTCTGCATATATACTGAATATGCTGTTGCTTTCATTTATTCTATACTGTATATAAAATTACAAAAAATGTATATTTATTTACCCTCATGTTGTGTTATAGTCTTTTTCATTATTTTCCCACAAATGTTAATGTTATCGCATTATATTTTCTGAATTTGTAAATACAGGATATGGGTATAGAAGGGAATTTTTGTACTTTCCCCCCCATCTTGTTGCACTAACTTGTAATAGGTTTATTAAACAATAACATTTTATTGAACGACGTTCAGCAGATAATGAAAATCTTTAAACGTTACAGTAGTATTTGTAGTATGTTGTCAATGCATTATTTTCCTCTTATATTTTCATAATAAAATTCTGTGCCTTCTTGAATGCACAAAAAAAAAAAGAAAAAAAAAGTGAACTAACGCCCCCTGTTTTCTTTTCTTTAGTCCTGCTAGGTTAACCCTCTCTGAACCTCTCGGCACAGCAAGAAAGCCTAAATGACAGTGAAAAAGAGATACAGCCACAGCACTCAGCACTTCTTTCTTTGTTACACCGAAGTGCTGCTCCACCTTTACCTAAAGCATGAGGTCGTATTGTTCCTGAAACATCTCTGAGAGCCGAAAGAATCAAAACAAGTCAAAGTGCTCATTCTGCTGGAGTTTCTGAGATGCCATTAGAGAAGTCACTCGGGTTCATTCTTCTCTTGACACTTAATGAACAACAGTAGCCAGACACAAACCCATAATCTGCTAATGTGTTGGGCCCTCATAGCAAGCTTCACTGGGCAGCTATGCCGTAATGACGCTCTTGCCCTCTCTTTTCCGTGTGCATGGAGACGTGAAGCTTCACAACATCAAAACAATATGGACATAGATGATGTTTGTTTCTGGCCTGGTAAAGTCAAAGAGAGGATCATTTCATTTAATCAAGTCTGATTCACTTCGCCCGTCCCTCTAAAATACATTCAAATGTGCCTTCGGTAAAAGATTGGTTTATAGTGTTCACTCAACAGAGAGCAGAAAATCCGTCAGATTTATTTAGTTGTTTTTCTGACAGTATAACCTCACAATACCCATTACAAAAGAAAAGAACTATAATAAAAGCTATTTGTACTTCACACATTTTACACCCTAATGTACTTTTAAAACAGGCAGTCAGTATATCTCAGGTCTTTTAATGCAGCCCATAACTTCCCAAACCTTCATAAACACGCTGAATTGTTGTAGCAATAACATTTGCAGTGAATTTTGATTCAGCTAGTATATTGATGTAAAATGCGTCCTTTGCTATTTATAGCGTTATGTTGCTTGTCACATTTCAGAACAGACAGAATTCCCTGTTTAGTGGATGGTGTATTGTCAAAGTGATCTAATTAGATATGTTCTCTTTAACAAACCGCCAGAGGCAGCTCTGTACCCCTTCAATTTCTTTAGCCTGTCTTTCTAAACAGGATTTAGATTTCATCAACCTCATTTGTCTTCTCTGAATTTGCTGTTGCTGTTTAAAAACAGACTTTCTTGAGGCTGTATTCAAATATTTGGGCTCTTTCTATCAACAATTAAAGGCTGTGAAGTTGTTAGTCTTTAATGCCATAAAGCCTGTGCATATGTAATACATGGATTTCTATGGCCTCTATTTTATCAACATGATCAAAACTTTGCTGAAACACAATCTGCTATGTACCTTCTGTCATCTGACTATTAGTTGGAATCTAAAAGACCTCTCAGTATAATATTAATAATAATAAAAATGCCTTTCAGGTTGTGGTACACATCTTTTTGCTGGAAAATCTTTAACTTTTTTTGTTTAGTTTATATTGTTAGTAATATGAACATTTACTTAACAGAAACAACAAGGTTTACTAATACAAGAGGTTATATACAGTACACACACACACACACACACTCGTTCGTTTTTGTGAAAAGTGGGGACATTCCATAGGAGTAATGGTTTTTATATTGTACAAACTGTGTGTGCTATTTCCCTACACCAACCCTACCCCTTATAGGAGACCATGTGCAGTTTTAGATTTTCAAAAAAAATAATTCTGTGTAATTTATAAGCTTTTGAAAAGAGGGGGCAATGTGCAATTCCTGAAAAGTCACCTTCACCTTGTAATACCTATGTCATACAGCTGTCATTATACAAATCTATGTCCTGATTTGTCACAAAAATGCACAAAAATGATTGATAAAGATCATTATCGTATTAAATAAAGATCATGTTCCATTAAGATATTTTGTAAATTTCTGACTGTAAATAAATTCAAACATAATATTTGATAGAAATATGTATTGCTAAGAATTTTAATTGGATAACTTAAAGGCGGTTTTCTAAAAAATATATATATAAAAAATAAATTGCACCCTCTGGAGTTAAACATTTTTAAATAGTTGTCTCTCAGCCAAATATCTTTCTATCATAATACAGCACATAATACACATTTCAGAAAATAATGTACAAAAAATGGCCCCTTATGGTTTTATGGTCCAGGGTTACATATTGATTTAATGAAATGTTCCATTAAAAATATGGTCCCACTGGCTTGCTAGTCTGTATTTTAATATTAGATCTTAGTTTTCTGGTCTTTAATTTGTTCATTTTATTAACAGTAGCTCTTGTCAAGTATGTCTAGTTATGCTAGTACAATCCTTAAAAATAACAAAACAATACATTTTCTTCCGGTAAAAAGTATCCTTAAATGTTCCTGTAACTGGTATGTAAACAAGTATGGAACAAGCAACCAAGGTCACAGATTCGAACCACAGCTAACACAGTCACATAAAGCCAAATTATGCTGTTGTATGCTGAATGCATTAGTTTGCAGTTAGCCCCTGCTGGTAGATGTCATTATTACACCATCAGACTGTCATTCAAAAGTAATCAGTATATGACAAGATAATTCATGCTTTTAAGAAAGATATAATGATAATATTATGCGGGTTGCACTCATCTGTAGACCGTGGTTTTGGGCTCTGAACACCAAGGACTATTTTAGACCTTTACTGTGTTCATAACTAACCTCGATTTGGTATAAGTTTTAGTAAATATTCCCTGTAGTCACTTCTTCTCAAAACCTCTATAATATTTTTTCAGCATCATGTCCTTGCATAATTCTGTCTCTTTTAGCAGTGAGAGGACTAAAGTCTAAATATTAAATGTTTAATGCAGTTGGTGTTACATAATATTCTTTTTGATAAAAACAATAATAACTTGAACAAAGGTTGTGTTCACACCAAGCACGATGACGATATAGTTCCGAATACCGTTCTTTCAACAACAATATTGTTGGTTAATTAGTTAATTTAATTGACCACATGAATTAGATTTATCTGCCAAAAATAGTGAAAGTCTGCATAGAGCTCTTCATGCCTTCTCTACGGTGGCCGAGAGAGCTCAATGCGCTTCAAACTTCAGAAAATACATGCAAACAGAAAAAAACGACAACACATTAAGAAAACATCTTCATCAGCTTGACAACACAGGTGCTGCAAATACAGAAACGTGCTGCAAATAGCACAGACCACTAACAGAAATGCTTCAGGGGGACCTCTAAAAGTGACAAACCCATCTGAGAGTAACTCTAGCTAACATAGCATTAAAATAATGCATTAAGCATTAAGCATTCAAACTGTTTCACAGTTAAGTGTGTAATTTGTCAGATTAGTCTAATAATATGCAAAAGACCATATGATCAGGTTGTTAAAATAAACACAAAAAAATCACCTTTTAGTCCTGCGACAACATCTCTGCTATGACCAAAAGCCACGGAACAGGTTTGTCACTTTTTGAGGTCCCCCTGAAACATTTCCGTGTGGTCCGTGCTGTTTGCAGCTCATTTCTGTCTTTTGCAGCGCGTTTCTGTGTTTGGTTGCGTTGTGAGAATTTATAAATTGCATGTGTTTTCTTGCATTTGCAGCATGTTGAGCTCTCTTGGCCACCATACAATACAACTTCCAAAAATCCTTCTAGTACCTTTGGGAATAGCACTACATGATTATTGTAGTTTAAAAGTCTCACATTCACAACTTCATAGCATATCTACAACTTTCAGAATTCTTTTGCTTTATAACTAAAATAGTCATTATATACCCACCCTCAGAAACAAAATAGGTGCCTCACCTGTGCTCTTTGTGTTCTTTTTGTGTAGCGCACTTGGTACAGCAAGAGGACGTCATGCTGCTGACTGTGGCTCCCAGAACAACGGGTCACCTGACCTTCATGTATGTGCAGCAGGGTTTGTGATGGCTTCACCGCATGCTGCAAAAAGGTCCCCTGACATACATACTCTAATTAATGTTTAAGAGCAATAAATGAGCAACCTTGAGCTGTGCGTCCATTAGTTCTATAATCATTGTCTGTTGGGACATTCATACATGTGCAGTCCATTCAATGACATAATTTGAGCTTCAATTTTCTGTGCAATTCTTTGCACATTTTCTCTCCATTCCAGGTAGGTCCCTAATGTGATTTGATATCTTTTGAGTATGATGTCATGAGACTCAGGGGTGTGTGTGTTGAGCAGGTTTCGAACCCTGTCGGAACGTGATGCACATGTAATAAGAGCCGCTACGTTGAGCTGTTTGCTGCGTGTCTGACCTTGCAGTGAATTTGGGCTGCGCTCATGCATAAATGCAGCCTCTTACAGTCCTTTTGGACATCATTATCAAACGATACAACTACTAGACAGATATTATTTGTTGGATGTTACTCTGATAGATTACACATCAACAATGTCAGTGTGGCTGGGAATAAACTAAACTAGAGTGCATTAAGCTGATCTGTTTCATATCCTTTGTTGTTTTCATCATCAAGCTCATTTGTGGTATTTTTCTTCATTTGGACAACATAAAGTTTAATCAAATGCATCCAAATGTTACTGAGAACGTACGCCTCATAAAAACACATCCCACAATTCCTCCACACCATTGCACTGTGATTGTCTGCTGCCAGATTTATCTTTATTTGAACTGAAAACAACGTGTGCAAGCACCACTATGGTCTTTAGGTATTCCAGGACTGTGAAAATGTCTTGCGTGCCAAGAAAGTGATATAAATTGAGAATGTGTATGCAGTGAAAACAATAGCCGGTAGCAGGAAATCTACCAAAATTCATCTGTAGAAATAATTACAGCTAGCGATATGTGCTGGTGGAAGCTAATGGCGGTAATAAAAAATGTTAAAAGCCTTTGAAGATGAAGCCAAACCATAAGACATCAATTTGGTGGTATTAAGGCACATTTCTACTTAGTTTAACACTAAGTACTTGGAAATGAGGGTAATAAAAATGAGACGAAGTGCAAAGTTTCTTCATCCAAAATGCATCTGCTGAAGCTCATCAGTATCTTTTCGTCACTGTAAACACTTTATCTGTAAAACTCTGTAACTTTAATTATATAATGTTAGAGAACATGAATGAATAGATAGATAGATAGAGATGGACGGACAGACGGATGGACAGACGGATGGACAGACGGATAGACAGATAGCCAGATAGATAGATAGATAGATAGATAGAGATGGACAGACAGACATATAGACAGACAGACAGACAGATAGATAGATAGATAGATAGATAAAGACAGACGGATAGATAGATGTTAAAACCAAAATCTTTGATTTGTGGTCACAGACTGATGTCTTTAAAAATATAAGCTCATTTAAAGAGATTTTGTTTATTTTATTTTTTTTGTCATAAATGATGTTCGATTGCTTTAAAAAAAAATTAAAAATTAAATCTCCATTTGATGACCATTTTTTCTCATTGTTTACAAGAAGCAATTAAAAAGGGACATATCATTCGTGGTTATACTTTCCTATGGGAAAGACAATGGGAATTGGCACATGCATTTCAAATGATGGGATTTATTTAGCATTGCATTTCAGATCTAATCAATGGTTTTAAGCTCCATCAGAGACTCATCTCACGGGATTCATCACCTATTGGTATTAACCCAAAATACACTGACAAATGAGTACACGTACATGCATGAATTCTTGATTTATATCAGGATTATTGAGAGTCAACACGTTTAGGTGAGAGACCAAGAATTGTTTACGTAGAGGTGAAGCAGAACCCCAAGAGACAGATCAGAGGGAATTAGGATGAGAAAGAGCATCAACACTTCAAAAGCTGTTCCCTCCCCACCACCCTCTCTGAATTCACACAGCAGAAAGAAATTGAGATAATTTATGAAAGCATATACGCAGAAAAGATCATTGCCAGATCAGAGACCCTCACTGATGGACTCATCTAATTCACATATAATAAAATTCTGATTACTACCACATTTAAAGCTAATAAGAAGCATTTTTAAGCATCTTAAATATATAAATTGAAAGCAATCTAGCTCAAGATCAGGATTTGTAACTGAATACAAGATTGAATAAAAAAACATGTAAAACGTGTTGTAGCGTGACAAGAAACCTGCTCGGTGAGAAAGAAAATATAATAAGTTCCTAACAAAATGAGCGAACTAAGACAACGGAGGTGACTATGATTCACTGCCCATCCGAAAAAAGAAAATGAGCGAAAGAGGTTTTAAAACAAAAATCTTTTTCTCTCATAAAGGGTACATACGTCACTGTTTCTAGCGGTCTGTTTACAAGGAGGGTACTCCTGTATCTTTCATTTTGTGTGTGGCTCTTATGCACTTAAACTTTTATCTTTAGGAGCGGATGAGTGCGAGTATGTGCCTGGTTCATCATGCCTAACAGCTTTGCGACATTTTCATCAGAAGAGCAGCACTAGCACTATTACAAACTTTGTGCTAAATACGTCGGCTGTTCAGTGAAGGTCAGACCATTAATCTCACCCTTCAGGAGAGCTACAGTGTAGTTCGTTTCGCACGTGAGCACATGGTTCTAATGTAAAGCATGGCTGAGGTCCAAAAGAAAAAAACTGTTTACAGTTTTACAGAGCTTTTATGTTTGCTATTTTATGAGGTAATTTGCAACAATTACAGTTTTCACCAAGTAGAATATGCATTCATTATTCACGGCTGTCTAGTCAGATCCTCGCCACTCTATGCATTCTATGCAATGGTGTAGAAATAATTTGAAAGTGGGGGTGGACATTTTTAGACAGGAGCATTGATTATCTCTCAAAATTGGAGACGGCAAAAGAAATTTGTAAAAGCGCTGTTTTTTGAAACCTACTGTAGTAAGCTGCCTTGAGTGTGGAGTACAAATATAAAAAGCTGTGACTTTATTTATCATATTTGCAATATTACATTTCACAAATGCTACTTTTTTTTCATAATAGTGATTTCATAACTCACATTTGCAAATTCTTTTTTTTTTCCTTTTTTCACAATTTTTCTTTTATCGTATAACTGTGGCTTCATTTCTCATAATTGCATTACTTCTTCCAACTGTCACTCTGTTTTGCAGATTTATCTCTCACAATGTGACATATCGCACAAAGCATAAATGCTTTATTTCTTGTAATTCTAAATACTTCGTATGACTGGGCATTCATATCTTACTGTGAATTCATGTCTTACAGTTGTGACACTACAATATACATTCATATTGTCCTTCTCTATTAGCTGCTGGTTTGGAAAAGCCTACGTTTTGTCATCTCAGAAGGCAACATAATAATGCTACCTACATTGTAAAAAATGAACTAACATAAACTAACATCCCCAGAATTCCCTGCATTGCATTTCTACTTAATTTTTTTCTTTAAAATATCTATGTTTCTTCTTAGTTTTTTACGTTTATTAGAGTTGTATGTTACATGTAATATTATTCGATTAATGTTTATTGGATATTTCAGTTTAATAATTCTTACCAAAATGGTGTTTAGTGCTTGTGTTAATGAATTTATTAATGAATGTTAATGAATCACCTTTTATATATGTTCATATTTAAAAGCTGCTTGTGATGGGCTTTAGTTCATATTGTCACAGTGTCAGTACAAAATAGATTTCATTACTTAAATAGGTTGGTATATCAGTTATCTATCAGTTATTATGTTTATTATCAGAAATGATGGTATTTAACTCTAAATGTAACTTTAAAATCGTACAAAATTGTACAGACTTTTTTTTTACAGTGTATCTGTACATACTAGCCGTCATGATTATAGTACATTATAGGTTTCGCAAAGCAGTGATTAAGATATTATGGTTATATGTAATGTGTAAAGGACCAAGGTATATTTCTGAGTGTATATGTACACATGTGCATATGCACAGTATAAGCATATATTATATACATAACATGACACAGCACACTCACATCTGACAAGTATTGTGTTTTTCAGGCTGAATAATGTTTAACGATAAACATCATTAAACATTTGACCAGGATTTGAGGCAGTATTGAAGAAGACAGATCTATGAGAGTGCAATATGATAGACCAGTCCAGTGCGCAAACACAAATAAGACTCCTCAGCCAACGTGCCTGTGTAAATATTTGAACTCTACCCAGCAGATATCAGGGCCTCTAGAAAGACACTAGTTCAGGTGAGGAAGGGTTCATTCCTATACTGCATGCCTGCTGCTTGTGATCTCTCCCCGTGACTTGTGAATTCACGCTCTGCATACGAATTGGTGGTATAATAAGTGCATAAACAGAATGAAACTGCAAAATGTCTGTTACTGAGTCACACATATGACTGTTGTAAAAAAAAAAAAAAAAAAATTAAAAAAGGTAATCGCTGAGGGGTATTAAAACTCCAGCATTTTAGTTTTTGCACCTGTTTTATTTCAAATGAATTATCTTTCTGCATGGCAAACATATGTTAAATAATAAATGTAATAAATAATACATTTTAGTTATCATAATAAAGGTTTTTGCTTAACATTGGCCAATGGATCTATTAAAATACATTATTTAACGTAACTTTTCTTATTATGCAGTTTTGCTTATTGGGTTAATTTGTTCTGCTTTAAATAATATTTTTATAACAGTAAGATGACTAATACTTGTTATAATGTATCTCAACAATAATATACTGTATACAGAACAGTGCAATTACAAGTGAATACAATCTAATGCATGCTATGACACAAGGAACTGCAAGCACTTCTGTTAATTTGTCACTTATTGCATAACATGATACTGTACCTTAAGGAATGCTGATTGTTGTTGTTTGGATATTACATATTCTTATTTCAATATCACATAATACAACTGAGTAAACTGTAGCTATGGGTGTTTTATCAGATTACAGTTAACCTTCTGTACATAGCAGAAAGGGAGGAGCTTAATGTGTATCTACATTAAACCAGTAGCAGAAACACATCATGTGAGTTCACATCATGTCACTTTATTTTAATACAAACCAGAAAATACTTCTATGTGGTAAAAAAAAGTTAAATGTTCCATTTAAGACAAGCTATGACATATATGTCCTTATATATACACTATGTACATATACACTATGTTCCTGCACAAGTACACATTATTTAAAAGTGCAGTGTATACAAACAACGCAAACTGTGTTGAAATGTAAATTGACAAAACACAAAAAAAGAAATGCTAAAACAGTGTTCTTCTGTAAAACGCATGCAGCTCTGTATTTGCAGAGTGCTTTCTGTATTTGGTTTTGTTGTGAGTATTTGCAGAGTGTTTTCGGTATTTTGTTTTGTTGTGAGTATTTGTAGAGTGTTTTATTATTAGGTTGTGTTGTAGCGCGTTTCTGTATTGGTTTTGTTGTGAGCATTTGTAGCGTGTTTTCAGTATTTGGTTTTGTTGTGAGTATTTGCTGAGTGTTTTATTATTAGGTTGTGTGGTAGCGTGTTTCTGTATTTGTTGTAAGTATTTGTAGCATGCTTCTGTATTGTCAACAAATTAAAATATATTTTCTAAGTCTTTTTTTTTTTTATTTGCAAGTGGGTTACACGTTGAGCTCTTCTCTGTAAAACTCCCCCGCTAATAAACATAAAGATGTACAACATACAACTGTTTTCAAATTTAGGCAAATTTAGACACACATCAGAGGTGGGAAGTCTTTTAAATATTATGTTAACATCAAAAAGTTTGAGAACCACTGGACTAAACTGAAGTTTTTATGTTATTAGTTCATACTATACTACACTTTTCAGAAAGAAACCTTTGGCAGGCTATATTTGAAGCACTGAAAATGAATATCTTCAATGTGCACTTTAATATTCGCTGCAGTGAAACCATTTGGAGGAAATGGTTGCGGCATTCAAAGCACATTTCACTTTGCACGTTTAACATTCTGAAAACGCATTCTGCAGAAAAAAAGAATAGTATTCTCACAACTCTTTGCTTTTCCTGGGGAAGTGTGAATCTGTGGGGGATGTGTTCATAGGGCAAATAAAGGCCAACAGCTTTTACAACCAAAGTAGAACAATTCCTGATAAGAGAATGTCGAGAGAGACAATTTCCTCCTGTTCCAGCTGACATGCATGTGACTAACCTTATAGAGTGTTTTTTTTTTTTTTAAACCTTAGTCTACTATTCCCTCTGGCCAGTATGGACACTTGACATAAGTTTACTCTACCTATTACGACTTTAATATTTTAAGAGACTGTTTCCTTCATCCTTCCTTGTCTCGTCACTGCAAAGTTGAATATGTCGGCATGGAAAGAGAAACTAAGGAGAATTGTTACAGTGGAGCCAGTGATTTTCCTCTACATGACCAGCACTTTCATCGTAACACCTGCATCTCAACAGATGATTATCACAAAGGTAAGAGAGCTACTACTGTTGCGATTTAAAGCAGGAAAAGTAAAGAGAGAGAGTGAAAGGCAGAGACATTAATCAAGTGCGTCCGGCGAGTCAGTGTTTTGTTCTTTGAACTGAAAAACAGGTCAGCAGGGTCCAGTTCTAGTACACAAAACGGAAATGCCCAAAGCAGAACCATGGAGCGCTTGGAGAATAGCAGTGGAGCTCGAGATGTACTCAAAACCCAAAACTACAGCAGGCATTAATCAAGCCGTACCGGCCATGACAGTCTCAGAGCAAAACAACAGGCGCTGTGATCACTCATGCACCAGATTAAAAAATCGCTGACAGTCATTAGTCTGTATTCTGTTGCTGAACTTAAGCATCAGTTATGCTTGAGAAACTGCAGTATATTTGTTTTAACCTTGTGTAATGACATTAAATTTTACTTTTTTTCTGGTTTTATTTTTTATTTTGTCCCACCTAGTTGAGGTATACCTTTAATGAAAATTACAGGCCTCTCTCATCTTTTTAATTGGTGGCTGACTAAATACTTTAAATACTAAATACTTTTTTGCCATACTTTATATTTATATATGTGCAATGACATATACACACATGTATATGTGTATATATATATATATATATATACACACACACACACACACACACACACACACACACAGACTGTAACGCTCAGCTGTAGTTGCCAGTGAGAACTACATAGGCACTCCAGCCTTAGACCCTTTTTCTGTGTGTTTCATGTCTGTCTCCCCGTTTCAATCACCAGACTCCATTCCCCAGAATAGACCTCTCCCCCACAGCTGTTGCTAGTCAGGTTCAATCATTCAATCAGTACCACCTGTATAATTACCGGCCTGTTTGTCTGTCTTGTTGCTGATCATTGCATGTAGCTCATCCCAGTCTCGTAAGCGGTTTCCCCTGTCTTTCCCCTGTTTTTCATTGTAGTCTGATTCTGATTCCTCGTTGCCGACTTTTGCCTGTTTACTGACCACGTTTCTGTCTCACCTGCATTGCTCTGTTTGCCGTTGTTTTGACCATCGCCTGTTTACTCTGTCCTGTCAAAGTATTATTAAATACCCTTGCATTTGGATTCGACTGTTCCCGTCTTCATTCGTAACACACACACACACACGTTTAATATATATACATGTATCATTGCACATTTTTACATTTAAAAAGGAATGGATTATTATAACACTGTAGCTGACAAATAAATATTGTGTAATATAGTGTGTAACATTTATTGTGTAAATAAATATAGTGTCCTTTGGTGTGACATGACACAAATGTAAAAAAAGAAAAAAATCAACCCACAAATATATATTTTTTAATCTTCATTCTTAGAGTTACAAGTAGAGGTTTATCTTCAATGTTTATTGTTATTGATTTGATTTGATTTGATTTTTTTTACATTTTTCTGTCATAACATAGGAATCACTAATACATCAACTACCCATATATTTATTTGGCATACACTCAAAGCAAGCTCCTGATATATATGAAAAAAAACCCAGCTTGGCTAATGTCTTTTTAATTTGAACAGTTTATATCTTTAATAGTATTTATAGTAGTTTTTGCACTTAAATCTAATATTATTATGTAGGTAATTTTAATGCTAAGTTTTTACTGTAGTATTTTTACATTCTTTTACATTCAAATTAGTAATATATATTTTACTTTGCATATATTTACATCCTGATGAATTCCGAACAAAGAGAACCGGTGGGTTCAATTGAATGGCCATTTTTGTTGTTTGTTTGATTTTTGTTTAAACAATAATAATAACTTTGTCTAAAAAGAAACAAAAAGCATCAAAGTAAAACAGAAAATGCAGGAAAAAATTATGTGTGGACTGTGAAGACATTTCTATGAATATAAATAATGCAGTGAATATATGCATTTGCTTAAGGGGGATGCTTTCCAAAACACGCAGCTGTTTTTAGTTCCTACTCTTGTCATATTGCATTTTTTTCTTTTTCCTGAGCGAGTGTCCTTCCTTTCCTCTCTCCTTTAAATTCTCTTACCCTTCCAATGAACTCTGCAGCTCCACACATAACAGCTCTCAGAAAAATGTGGATGAATATATCATATGAATGAGCACAACTCCACGCAGTGAAAACTGTTCAAAGATTAAAGAGGGTCCAATCATTTATTGCAAAGTGCTCATTTATGCCACTCTTAATGGCCTCGATTCTTGCCATTTACTCCTTGATATCATCATATTTGTGAGGTTGCAGTTCGTGAGCTTCCCCGAGGCTTGTTCTTACAATAACTGAGGGCGTCCCCCAGCGCGATGACTTACTGCTCGGGTTGTGTATCATTCCTATAATGCCTTAGAGCATCATTACTGACACTGAATAAAAAAAAAATTAGAGAAGTAGGAAAACCTCAAAGCTAACCTAAGTTGCAATACGTGCGTTTAATTTGATAACATTTGCTCTAACTAGAAAAGGACTGTTAAATGTCAAAATGTGTCTATTTTTGAAAAAAAAAAACAAAAAACAAAAAACAAAAAACAAAAAATATATATATATATATATATATATAGACCTAGTAACTGTTGTATGGATTGCCGTTTAGGAAAATTTGAGAATATGGAACATGAATATATGGAATGAAGTCTGAATATATGGAATGAAACTTGAATATATAAAATGAAAGTCTGAATATATGGAATGAAACTTGAATAAATAAAATGAAAGTCTGAATATATAAAATGAAAGTCTGAACATATAAAATATTCTGTCATTACTGCCTGTTTTTAGGGAATGTTTCCATTTATTCACATGCATTTGCACGGACACGGGACACAATCACAATTTCTGCCGAGGGGATTTTAAGCCTGGGTGCTTATTAATATTTGTGAAATAAATATTTATTTGAAATGCGTTTAGGCTGCACAGAAAACCTACTTATTGATAGATGCTGATATAGCACCAGAAGACTTTTATTTAGCTGAATGAACTGATGATGACGTCACGAGCTCAGATTTGGTATTAATCGGCGGTAAGGGGCGTGTCATGACCGCCCACAAGTGGAAAATGAAATTTCCAGTCGTTTATCCATTTTCTACCTGTGAACTTATAAGCAAATCCTTTTTGAACAAATGAAAAAAAAGACTGTTGTCTTTTTTCTGCATATTTCATTTCAATTTAAAAAAAACAAATGATTACAATGCACACGGGGTCTGTGTAGGGTCCGTGTATCATCTGATCATTCCTTATTTGAATTAATATTGATAGTGGAAAAACGAGAAAACATCGCCTATTTTCATTTTTCCGTTTGTTCAAAAAATCAGATTTTGCCTCGTTTTAAATTTTTGATTCACCATTAGAAAACGGATAAACGACTTCATTATTCGTCCTCTCTGCAGATTGGTCAATCAAATCTGAGCATGTGACGTCATCGGTCATTCCCATATTAAAATACATACTCTCTAGAGTTTTATAATGTAGTCTTGTATCTCTCTCTGCGCTTGAATGCGGCGCGAGCTGCTGCACAGGAATAAGAGACTTTCATAGTAAAATCAAGTAAAAACTTGCCATTTTGGTTGTTTCTCACCAAACCATATACCCTCAGAAGTTATTTTATGACATTGGTTTGCATCGGCATCAAAAAGGAAATAAAATAAATAAAACGGGTTATGAATCCGTGAACCTGTAGCAGCAGAGACTACTATTTTGCTGAGCGGAACTGCAGAAGAACCTATGACGACATGGTTTGATCTTCGGCTGACCAATCAGCAAAAAGGGGTGTTTAATTCCCGCCCACATGTAGAAATGGAATATTTAAGATGTTATTTTATTTTCCTACCATGGAGCGAAAAACAAAAAATTAAGCTGTGTTCTCATTTTTTACCTTTTTTGAACGAATGATCAGATGATACCCGGACCGACACGGACCGATTTTCATATAAACATAAACAACATATAAATGACCCACCCTGGTGTATCCATATAAATGGCCAACCCTGTATATTCATTTTGAATGACTTTGTTTATCTTTTGTAGGTGTGTCAAGAATTGCTCAAGAATGATACAATCTGCAGTAACCCTGAGCACCATAAAGGGGACGAAGAGGTTCAGATGACAGCCTCCTACATCATGCTTCTGTTCAACGCCACCCTCAGCCTGGTCTCCATCCCTCCCGCCATAATGCTGGGCTCATGGTCTGACCGCACTGGCCGGCGCTGGGTCATGGCGCTCCCATCTCTGCTGTCTCTGTTGAGTGGGGGTTTGCTCTTGGCCATAGACTCGTTGGAAAACATCAGCGTTTACTGGACCCTGATCGCTGCTGCCCTAACAGGCCTGACAGGTGGACATGTCTCTATTTTCCTCAGCTCATTCAGCTACCTGGCTGACCTGACCATGGGCTCCAGCTCCATCCGCACTTTACGTATGGCAGTGGCTGAGTCCATGATATTCGTTGGGGGAACTGTGGGCTTTCTACTGGGTGGATTCTTGGAGCAAGAATTCGGACTCCAGGCAGCGTTCGGGGCCTACATTGCCTGCCATGCCCTCGCCTTGCTTTATATTGGGCTTTGGCTGAGAGACCCTACAATGGGAAAAAATACATGTATAGTTCCCTATAAAGAGGATACAGTGGAGCCAGATTCTCAAGCAGACAAGTCCTGTCTGTTTATCCTAAAGTACGCCAAGCTGTCTTTCAAAGCAGTGCTCAAGAGGAGGTCAGGGCAGGACAGACTGAAATTGTACTTTCTCATTCTCTGCACCTTCATAAATAACCTGGTGTCTGTTGGTCAGTGCAACCTCACACATACAGTAATATACACATATACACTACAGGCCAGCAGGGAAGAACTGTAAAAACAACTTTCACACAAAACTATGTGAAAAAAAAAAATCAGAAAAAGGATAGTATTTTCTCTCAAAATTAACTCCAGTAATCTTACTTTATTTGCGTTATTTTACAGTGTTTATATTCATTTTCAATGTTATATAGCCTAGGTAAATCTATGAAGAATTGAATTTATTTATTTATTTAAATTTTTACATTATGACAGTTTTCATGATGAAATCTTATGTAAAACAGTGCAGAGTTTCTGTAACGTATAGTAATTGTAATTTTTTTAAATTAATTTTATTTTATTATTTTAAACTCAGCATACATTATATTATAAATATTTTTAATATACATGGTTTAATACAGTATATTATAAATACAAATATTACCATCTATACTTTTTATATATAATTTTTTTACTTTTTAATTGGTTACATTTTTTTTCTGCCAAATAATTATATTATATTATAATACTATGTTTTTTAAGTTACGGATCTACTGGAAAATCTGTTCTATAAAACATTTTTTTTTCATTTATATTTTTTATTTACTATTCATAAATCATTGTACTATTTCTACTATATTTTTTATATTTCATATTTTTTATGTTTACAATTGTTTATAACGTTTGTTATTTTAAAATAATCATACAAATAAATTAATTAAATTATAATAAAAACAGTATATGTTTCAGGCTTTAGGCTTAAGCTTTAATCAAATCATACATAACCCCCAGTTTCATAGACAAGGCTTAAGATAGTCCCAGACTAAATTGCCTCACATGAAAATATCTTGCTCTGACATATCTTAAAACATGTCAGTGCCATTGTTCTGTGTTAAGATGTAAAAGTTGCTTAAATATCTTAATTTAACTGATGCCTAGTCCTGGCTTAAGCTAAGCCCCGTTTGTGAAAAACTGGGCCTAAGAGGAGTAGTAAGAGGAGTTTAAAATGAAATATATGAGAAATAATGAAATAACACAGGATAAACTTTGAAATGAATTATCAGTGCAGCTAATATGTGCCTCTTGGTCAAGTCAACTGTTTATGTTGATGATAATACTGCTGAGGCACTGCAGGGGGGTTTTAAAGCACTCAATCTGAGTACTGTCACTCCTAAGGCCAGAGAGAGAGAGAGAGAGAGAGAGAGAGAGAGAGAGAGAGAGAGAGAGAGGTTTGTATGTATCTAAGAAATTCTTACAATAAGATATTAGTGTTCCTGATAAGGCCTTTAATTTTACCAAACATAATTGTCATTATTTTTATAGGATCATAATTGGTAAATCATCAGCTTTGAAAAACATTGATCTTTGAAAGTCATGGAAATAAAGAGCTGAGAGGGAGAGCACATTAATAATAATGTGCTTTTATGTGTGTTTGTCTCTCCAGGGGAGCAGTCGATCTTGCTGTTGTATTTGAGGTATGAGCGTACAGAGTTCACAATTGCCCTGTTTGGGGTATTTAACTCTGTGAAGATGCTATTGTTGGTAAGTGGTCTTGTTTAATGCAGTAATGCTTTCTCTGATGACTCATGTCTCTCAGCTAACTCAGAGTGGCGATACTACTAAATCTTTCGATTTCAGCCTCAGCAGTGGCCCTATAGTCTTTACCTTCTCTTCATTTTAGTTTCTTTTCCATCAAACACAGATGAGCACATGCCCATGCACACACACTCTTTTGTAAACAAACGTATGTTCTTTATGTTTATTAATGGGATTCTTTGTAGTCAGAGAGAATGAGACAACAACAAGATACAGCATCGGTCCATTCAGCTTCATTCAGTCACAGCTGCAGTAATATGGCTCAGAAGGACATATACACATATATCACATGCCGTAAAACCAATAATGTAGGTTGTGGTGGACACTATCAATGTTCAGTCTTTATGACTGTAAATATGAGGTCTACTAATGGTGCCTGAAAATAAATAAATAAATAAATGAAATACAGTATATACATACATATTTTTATACATTTTTATAAAAATAAATGCAATATATACATTTTTCCAAATAATTTAAATTTCATATAACTGTTATTATGTGGCATTTTCAAAGTCATTTAACTGGTGATATTATTAGTTACAGCAAACAATTTACTCTCTTCTTTGAGCATAAATTTGGGTCCAATAAATCATTTGTTTATTAATTTA
>JAUMHI010000061.1:14699725-14722446 GCA_032359435.1 Enteromius unitaeniatus
AGTCAGCCTGGTGGCCCCAAGAGGGCTCTGTCACTGTCAGGCCGAACCAATGGGACCCTGCTGCCATCCGCTCCGCCTGGGAAGATGGCCGCCACCTGATCGGCCCTGGAAGGCGTTCCCGTCGTCAGCACCGCCCAGAGGGAGGTCTCCGCTGCCTGTTCCGCTCCGGTGGGCTTCTCCACCGCCTGCTCTGCCCCAGTGGGCTTCTCGGCCCAGAGGGAGGTCTCTGCCGCCTGCTCCGCCCCGGAGGACTTCTCCGCCATCGGCGCCTCTTTGGAGGGCGTTCCCTCTGCCGGCGACGTTCAAGTGGATTTCTCCGCCATCGGCTCCACCCTGGTGGGCGTTCCCTCCAGCTCCTAAATCTGGATCGTCTAGAAGCCGCTCCTTAGAGTGGGGGCTATGTCATGTTCAGCTGGAGATGCCAGTCTGCTGATGTCACTCCAGCTCCAGCAAACTGTTTTATGTCTGTTTTCACCCATTGGACTAATTGTTGTCAAGGTGATTCATTGTTTCTCCGCCTTATGTCACTAGTATAAATACCCCGGATGTCGCCCGTCGCTTGTCAATGTTTGGATGTACCGTGCGCATTCCCCGTTATCGTGCCACCCGTGTTTTCCTGTGTTCCCTCCGTGTTTCTCTGCCCTCCTGGTTCTGGACCTTCGCCTGCACTCAGACTATCGCTCTTGCCTCGCCTCTATGGACTCTGTTTGACTCATCGCCTGACCATTTGCCACGAACTCTGTTTACCGTCTTGCTGTTGCCTCTGATTGACCTCTGTTTTACTCTGTGTGTCCTTTAATAAACATTGTTGCTCATGGATACGAACGCCTTCCCGTGTCTCAATCGTGACACTACTACTACTACTACTATTACTACTACTAATAAAAATAATTATTATTATTACTATTATTATTATTAAAAAATGTCAAATAATTCGTTTAAAATTAGTTATATATTTAGTAATTATTATATCATATGTTTTGTTATATTTATTTACTTTATACAAAGTCACATTAAACTATATCAACTTAAATGAAATTTTTATTTTATTATAATTTATGTATAAGAATATATTTGTGTTTTTTTAATAATAATGATAATTATTATTATTTTAATTATTGTTATTGTATTGAATTCGTTTATAAAATTGAAAAAATTAAAAAGTATCAAAAAGTAATCTAAAGTCATTAAATGAACTATTAAAGTGCATCAAAAGAAAAGTTTCTCTCAGACTCTTTCACAATGCAATGGTAATTTCAAATGTGCTGAAATGATGAACATTTCTGATACCATTTTGCAATTAGCAGCCTATTCAAGCTCTGTGTGGCTCAGACAACGAGATTCAGAAAAACTTTGGGACGGCTGCAATGCCAGTGGCCAGCGACCACAGTTCAGCACCTGTACTCTCTCATTAAGCATGAAAAAAAGGCCGATCACACTGTCTGCCAAAGCCAAATGCGTTCAGACTGAGCCGTGTGACACACCTGCACTCTGTCTGACAACAACAATTAGACATCCACACTGCAGCGCAATCCAACCCTCTGCTGAATCTGTTTAATTAGTGTCATTCAAGGTCTGCTTTGTTAAAGTCTCTTTGTGAGATTGCATGTGGAGGAAATGGCTTTTGCATATTTATTATTGACCTATCCCAGAGTTAAAAACTATTATTTATGCTCATACAACCAGGGACCCCCCCAACCCCCCCAAATGTGAAAGCAAACGTAAAATATTTATCAGGATATGGAGATAGACTTAGATTAATGTGTCTGGAAATGGGAGAAAGTGCTTCTCTGATTGCATATTTGCGAGTTGCAAGCAAATAACTAATTCAGCCAGCTGCTGTTGTCAAAAGTATTAGTCAAATTTATGGATAGCCATTACATTTGCTAACCTGACATCCTGGCATATTCTCCATTAGTATTTCCCTTTTGTGAAAATTGATTCGCTCTGATTCTTCTACTCACTTAGATGTTTACTGTAACCCTTTACTTTGACTGATTATTATAAATACAAATATATAGTACATAGTATGCACAGTAAGTTTTGTAAGTGGTTGCTAGGGCATTGCTATGCAGTTGCTGAGGTGTTTTAAGTGTTTTTATCAAGTGTGTTCTGAGTGGTTGCTCACTGCTTAACTCAAGTCTCATTTCTTAACAGTGCATTTTTATAACTCTCTTTTAAAACATTAATAGCCTTAGCAACCGCCCTAGCAACCACCCCAGGTACCATAGCAACCGCATAGCAACACCCTAGCAACCACCCTGGATACCATAGCCACTGCATAGCAACACCTTAGCAACCACTCTAGTAAGCACACCAAGTTACCTAGCAACCACATAGCAACCGCCCTAGCAACCACTCAGAGTACCCTAGCAACCGCATAGCAACACCCTAGCAACCAATCTGGATGACCTTCATAGTCACACACTAGCAACTGTAGCAACCGAGAGTTGGTACTTCTGACTCATGTTAGCAAACCTGAATACAGACATGTTAGTCATTCGAGGAGTGTTACATGCTAATAGTGATTAGCCGAGTGTTGTTTCGTGCACAGAACTCTATGACACTCAATAGCAAATAGCAACCGAGGGCCGAGTTTTGCCACGGCAAGCTCCACCCACATTTTCTTCAGGAAATGTACTATCTAGTTTTTATTATTATTATAGATTCCGTACGTTTTTCGGCGCGCAACTCGTCCCGCACCGTTTGTCCTATGAAACGGGTGTCAAATTGTGCGGTCTATTCGGCTAAGGTGTTCGGTAACTGTTCTTAGTGATCGGGGGTACGATGATTGTACACGGGGCGAAAACCCCCCAAAAATCCCATAGACAATGCATTGCGGCCAACTTTGACGGATCGTAGCGCAGAGGTATAATTACGTAGAAACATACGATTCAGCACATTTGGAGAGGCTGCTAAGCTGTGCGAGAAAATATCCCGCAATGGGGTATAAAATGTACCCCTGGGGCACAAGAGCCCCCCAAAGTTTCCCCATTCACATAAGGGATGGCCCATTAAAAAGCATGAGTTTTTGCAATGAACATAACTCTGGTTACCATAGACCTTTGGTAGCCACGCCCTAGCAACCACTGCCAAGGAACCCAGCAACCAATACCCAAACTAACATATGTTTAAATCTAAAAGTCATAGAGACATGGGCGTTGCGTTAGGTCATTCATACTGGCAAGCAGACATTGGAGTGTTATCATTGGTAGCTGCGAAGTCACTCCCTAGCAACCAAACAGAGTACCCTAGCAACCATCTAGCAAGACCTATATCTCTAAATCAGAATGGGACTTGGTTCTTTTGACTCATGCTATTAAATAGGCTTCTTTAAGATGCTAGTCTTGCTAGCAGTGACTAGCTACATGCTAATAGTGAATAGCTAAGTGCTAAATCAGGATATGAACTTGCTAAGAACTCCATAGTAATGATCTGTGACAAAGCTCATTGAGGAGAGGTGTGCTATGACTTTTATAAGGGATTAGGCATACGATGTTCGTACAGTCTACGATAAAATAAATCCTATAGACTTAACATTGGCATAAAATTTGTGAGTTTTATCTTTGGATTGGAATGTCATAGAGACATATGGGTGGGCTCATTCTACTCAGCCAATCAATCACACTCTCGTGATCAATGTAAAGATGTCAAGCCACGCCTTAGCAACAGTTTGCAGCACCCTAGCAACTGATCCCATAGACTGCCATTATAAAAGGCAGAGATGGATATCTTTGGATCACAGTGTCATAGAGACATGGGGGGTGGGCTTGTTTGACTCGGTGTGGCAAACTACTAATGGTGAATCACTTCACTTCTGCCTTCCCACGCCCTAGCAACCATTATGGCACACCCTAGCAACATAAACCCAAACAGGCATATCTTTAAATCTGAAAGTCATGGAGACAAGGGGGTGGCCTCATTTGATTCAGGGCAGCAAACAGCCAATCATGAATTACCATAGATACTTCCTAGCCATGGCCTAGCAACCACTGCCAAGCACCCTAGCCATCAAAACCCAAACTGACATATCTTTAAGTCTGAAAGTCATAGAGACATGGGGGTTGCTGTAAGTCATTCATATTGACAAAATGTCATATAATATCATCATTGGCAGCTGCCAAGCCACTCCCTAGTAACCAAACACTGTACCCTAGCAACCGTTTAGTAATACCTATATATTTGCATCAGAACATTGTATAGACATGGGAGTTGGTACTTCTGACTCATGTTAGCAAACCGAACTACACACATGTTAGTCATGCTAGCGTTGCTACATGCTAATAGTTATTAGCCGAGTGCTAATTCTTGCAGAGAACTCTATGAAACTCAATAAAAAATAGCAACCGAGGGCCGAGTTTTGCCACGGCAAGCTCCACTCACATTTTCTTCAGGAAATGTACCTAATCTAGTTATGTATTTATTATTCACTTTTGTGAACCATCTTGTATAACTGTGACATTTTTTAATAATTGATCCACTAATGTTCATATACTTGATACTTGATGTGATACAAATTTTTGCAGACTCTTTACTAACATTAATTAATTATTTAACAGGAAAAGAGCTTTATTAAGCATATTGCTGATATTGTGGTGTTGTTCATTTTTCATGTTAACTAATAAATTAATTTATTCTAAGAAATTCAGCTATTAATGTTTTAAACTGTGCATTTTCGATTAATCAAGCTGCAGTTGGGTTATTTTGCTTTTGCATGTTTTTTTTCTTTTTTTGTAAGGTTTCCTTAATTTTAAGTGTACAAATTAGCATGAGGTAATGCTGTTGTAATGATCGAGGTGGATGTGCTACGCTAAACAAACTCTCTGTCGGTTTTTCATTGATGTCTCCACCCAGTAGCCAATTATCATGTTAATTATCAAAAAATCCCTGTATGTGTCTGTGTTATCGCGGTTCATTGTACTGTCGTTTGGAGTGTTAGTTTAGAGTTTACCCTTGTTCGCGTTCTTGGTTTTCTTGAGTTTCCCCATTCTGGATTTTCCCTTGTCAACCTCAACTGTTACTGGACTCTCCCTCTCGTTTTGCCCCTCTGGATTCTATGCAACTCTCACCTGACTAATGCACGACTTTGGTTTAGTCTATTGCCTAGCCTCTGATATTTATGATTGCCGGTGGTGACCCTGTCTATCTGTTCATGCTCTGTGTTACAAAATAAACAGCTTAGCATTTGAAGCCGCACACCTCCTCGTCTCCATATCGTAACAGCTGTATATCGGTCTTGATCATTGTTATTTAACAATTTCAATTAACCTAAAAAATTAAAATGCTGTCATTAATTTCTTCCTCTAATGTGATGTGGGCCAAACGTATAAGATGTATAAGCTGTATAAGCTGTTCATCTTTGGAACACAAATTAAGAAATTCTGATGAAATCCGAGAGCTTTCTGACCCTGCACAGACAGCAATGCAACTGATATGTTCAAGGCCCAGAAAGGAAGTAAATACATTATTAAAATAGTCATTTTGACATCAACAGTTCAACCTGAATTTGTGCTCAGAAAAAAAAAAAAATAGCACTTTCTTCTCTTCCTTGTCAATGTTTGACACACATTCACGACAGTACCATGGTGTAATGATTTTTTTTTTTTATTTACAAATGCTACATGTAGTTTAAAATCACTACCCAACTTAACACTTAAACATTATACATTAAACCCTTTAAAATATTTACATAATGAAAGTGTCGACCTACAGTATGGAGGAATTATGCTGCAGTACCTATATATGTAAAACATATAACATACTCTCATTTATCCATGTGCCAACTCTTTAATCCAAAATATAATAAAACCATTTTTTTTTTCTTTCCCACTGAGCGACCAGAAAAGACTTCAGCCGCTAGTGAAAGCCACAGAGACAGGAAGGTTTTAGTTTGCCCTTGACATTGCATAAACCTCCATGTGAATTATGAATGGCCTATTTATGACACCTGGTGGCCTGCTGCCATTCCTAAGCCAGCAACTGAATTACACACACAAGTTATTATTTATTTATTTGCTTTACCTTCTTTATTTGACAAAGATGTATTTGTGTGATCAAATGTCAACGTTTTAAATTACACATTTAAATTAAACATGCTGATTTCAAACTATATTCTTGCTTAAATCACTATAGGGGAGGGAGATTTACATAAGTATATTGTGAAGTGTGGAGTGTCTCTTTTCTGTGGCGTCTTCTCTTATTGTGACTGATGTGTCTCTCTGTTGGCTTTTAGGTGGATTAGTGAGATGCCTGTCACTCATCCTCGCCTTGTGCTTTCAGACTGAATCTCCTCCTTCTGTGGGTTATTTTTTCAGCACAAAGTGGATCCATGATTGGATATTGCATGCTTTTCTGTGCCAAACTGATCTTCTCTAAAAGTCTCAAAAAAAAAAAAAATCACAAGTATACTTTTTAATTTTTTTAATTTTTATTCTTTGTTAGAAACACTGATAACAGATAAAAACCATTACAAACAAGTTGTTGGATTTCAAGTCCTTCTGAAGCCATACGATCTCTTTATGTGAAGAAGAGAATAAAATACAAGGTTTTAATCGCTGAAATTATCCCGCTCCATTAACGCAATTCTGTGAGGTTGATTCCATCACATGCAAAATTGTGAAACCCAGATGCACTTTAAATTGATTCATATGTAATATATATAAGGACTGTATAATAAATAACAAACTACAGAATGATATCATGCAGAAAAGTCTCTCCTGAAGTTCTTTAATGAGTTAAAATGCAGTGCAGTCTGCCTGAGCGTGTGGTCAGAAGGCATTAATAACTTCTTAATAAAATTAGAACGGTGAAAGGTCAGCTCCAGAATTGGAAGAATTAAATGAGAATTCGCTGCACTGAATTGTTCTCCCCGATAAGCCATTCACCACAATTATACTGACACGGGGCAGAATCCTGGAGATGTTGGACAATTAAATACATTTCATGCATAAAGTTGAGATTTAAGTTGAGTTTTAAAGCAGCTCCTCCATTAACTGGGCCACAGACATCTCTTTGCGGCTCTTTGTCTCAGAACTCAAAGTGGCAGAGAGCCATATGGGTTCTGCTGTCAACCACAAAACTTCAGTCAAAGGTAGTCTGTTGGGGAAGGAGCTAAATATGGAAGGGGAGATTACATGGGAGGTTTGTTTACAGACTTTTTTTTAAAAGGTAAGTTTATTTTTCCAAAATGTACACAAGGCTGCTATGAATGAACTTCTTTAGTGTGGAATAGATCATGTTTATGTACAGCTATATTGGTCGAGTCAACATGAAATGGTGTTTGCAGCTAAATTTACCTCTGAAATCTGATGCATTTCAAAGTGAAACAGAATATTTATTGGGGAATTAAAAGTGTATTTCTGTGACATGACTGTAGGGGAAGTAAAAAAACAAAAAACAATATAAAAAAAAAAAAAAAAAAAAAAAAAGATTTTTAGAAAAAATAAGTATTTAATTGTATTCCTACTTTAGCCTACACACACACAGTAATATTAATCAATCAATTAATCAATAAAACAATAAATGATTGGAATGATTTCCCATCACATAAATAAATTACATTTTAAAATGTATTAAAATAGAAAACAGCTATTTTAAAAGTATTTCACAAGGCAGCTTTGGAGAGCAAAATATATCTTTAGAAGAAGAACCTTGCCAACCCCAAACTTGTTGGTGGCATATCATTATTTCTGATAAACTGCACATAATGGAACCAAGTTTGTCTATTAGACAGTACATATTGTTAACTTTTACGCTGACTTTAAATCACACTACGATTATTGATTACAGAAATACTGTGTGATCAGTCATTAGAATGAACAGTGAGACTGTTCTATACATACATGTATAACACTAATTTGCTCTAATTAAGCTGGTGATAAATATAAATATTTTAAGGAGCAAAATATGATTTCATTGAATGATACTCCTTGCTGCAACTTGTCCAAATCAAACCTGCCACGTTATGATTTAAAATCGTATCTTGAGGCTGCTTGATATAGACTAGCTGATTGTGATGGGAAGGAGAACAGAAGCGCTCCCTCAACAGTCTTTGGAAGTTCGGACACATGCAAACGCATCCAAACAGACATAAGCACAAGCCTGAGCAGGGAGAGCCAGAGTCTCCCAAAACTACCATCTCTGATAAAGCTGAAGAGAATCTCATTACAAGCGATACACACACACACACCGCAAACATTTCCCATCAGTTGTAATTATCATTGGTATACCCAGTGCAAGTGCTGGCAAGATCAATCCAATCACGCCACTGCAGCGTGACTAAAATTAAATTGTATCATATTTAAAGGATCAGACTGATACCGACTGAAAATGCAGAGTTGGGTGAAGTTATCCGTTTAGAGCGGGTTGGAATCATACCTCTGTTTTGTTCCTCCAGTGCCATGTACACATCATACAGAGTGCAGCTCTGTGTTTGTGTTTCAGGAGACTGCACTGCCCTTGAGCCCTGGGTACAGATGATGCTGACACCCACTGTAATGAGAAATAGAAGACACCATTAATTGCCTGGCATGCGTTGTGAAGCGGTCGAAAAAGCCATTCAATCTCCGAGCATCTCTCAGAGCAATATCCATGCATAAGTATAGAAGGGAATCATTATTTTTCAATAGTCTTCCCTAATTGCAACGCTGATCAATACAATTCCACATGGGCGGATGGAACTACGGAGGACTTTCTATGGCTTTATTGCATCATTGCCCACATTAGTGCTGACCACAGGGGGTTTCTGTGCCAATAATGTTTGACAAAACATATCATTTGAATTGTATCGAGTGCTGTATTGAGGCTGGTTTAGATGGGAAGAGAGATATCATGATGCTTTCTTATTGCAGTTCAGAAGATTTATGATTGAGATGCGGTCTTTGAGTCATCTTGGTACACAGGTTTAAACAATTGGTGACTTATTTCACTTTTTCTGTGCTGGTTTTAGGGGGCAAATGCTAAATGCTAAAAAATAATCATTGTTGTAAATGTTTAACAGAAATAAAAGGCTTAATAATCATAGTAGCAGACTTGTTTTTCATCATAATCCACATAAACAATAGGACTACTGTCATTATTTTTTTATTTTAGGTTCACAAATAAGGTAGCTGCTATTAGGTTAATTGGAGTGCCATATAACAATTTAAGTTAAATATAATACATTTATATATAAATAAATAAATATATATATATATATATATATATATGTATGTATACACAGATTTTCCTGCAGAATTTAATTAAAAAAAACAACTAATAATTGCATAAATATAAGTTTAGATAATATATAGTTATAATAATAATTTTTATATTAGTTATATACTTCCATTGCTGTTAGCAACACCTTTTGTGCCTGTTTAATGGATTAATGGAGCTTAGATTCTCTCCACTGCCCTCAGCAAAAGGCAAGGCAACCAACTTCCACCTCATCGAGCCAGTGACTACTCCATTGTCTTAATCCCAGATGCCATGCCCACCAGAGGGCGTATTTTCCCTCTTTCACAACCCAAATCTGAAGCGATGAAAGCATACATCAAGGAGGAGTTATTCAGGAGTTATTCAAAAAAGAAAGATGGCAGTCTGCGACCCTTTATCGATTATCGAAGCTTCAACAACATCACGTATAGTTATCCTTTGCCCTTAGTACCGGTTGCTTTAGAACAGCTTTACTTGGCTTTAGAGCTATTCACAGCCAAGTACTTCACCAAATTAGATCTGCGGAGCACATGCAACCTAATCCACATTCGAGAGGGAGATGAATGGAAGACAGCATTCTCCACCACCACCAGGCACTACGAATACCTCGTTATGCCATTTGGGTTATCCAACAGCCCTTCAGTATTCCAGGCATTCATCAATGAAGTTTTTTCTGACATGTTCAATCAATTCCTTATTGTTTATTATCGATGACATACTCATCTACTCAGAGACCTACGAATCAAACATCAAACAGGTCAGAGCAGTCCCCAATGCCTCATCGATCACCGATTGTACACCAAGATTTAGAAATGTGAAGTTCATTTCATTCCTTGGCTACATCATCAGTCCTGTAGGGGTGACTATGGATGATTGCAAGGTCCAATCTGTTGTCAACTGGCCTCAACCTTCCTCTCTTAAAGAGAGATAAATTCACTTTTGCACCCATCCTGCATCACCCCGATCCTGAGAGAGAAAATGTGGTAGAGGTGGATGTTTCTAATCGGAGCAATATTGTCTCAACCTCATGGCAGCCCAGTCAAGTTATTTCCATGTGCTTATTACTCATGTAAACTCCACTCCACCGAATGCAATTATAATGTTGGAGATCAAGAACTGCTGGTCATGAAGGCTGCATTCAAAGAATGGCCGCATTGGTTGGAGGGTGCAAAATTGACAGAAAGGAGAGAGGAACAAGGACGAGGCTACAGAGAGTAACACCCCTCCCTTGATCATCGATGGCGAGGAGGCCTAAAGAGCGTGGCAGATCCTAGACTTGTGATGTCAAGGCCCAATCCTACAGAACCTCATTGACTGGGAGGGGTATGGTCCTGAAGAAAAAGTCTTAGGTCAATGAGCAGGACATTCTAGACCTGAACTGTGCCTTGGACTGTTTACTAACCCTGCCAGCTGACCATGAGGTGCCAGCTCAGGCCACTGGATGGCACTCTAGCACCCAGCAAACTATGTGTGTTTTGTGTTTATGTTGGACTCCATTCCCCAGAATGCACCTCTCCTCCACAGCTGTTTCTAGTTAGGTTTAATCATTCAATCATTATCACCTGTATAAATACCAGTCTGTGTGTCTGTCTCCTCACGGTCCATTGCACTGTCGATCTGTCTTGCGTTTTCACCCGTGTTTTGCCTCTCCTCAAGGACTCTGATTACCGGTATTGTGACCCTTTGCTTGTTTATCGACTCTCTCTCTGCTTGTGCCTCCACCATTGTATCTGCTGGCGATCGACTACTGCTATTCTGACCCTGAGCCTTAATAAATCACTTGTGCATATGAACTCGTACGCCTCACATTCCCATTTTGTGACAGATTGGACCGTCAACATAGAGTTCAGCACTGTGATTTTTAAAGGAAGGAGCAGGGATCTTTTTTTCATTATGACGTTTTCGGAGGGACTACTTGAGGACTTTGTTTTTGAGTTTATTCAGCTCGCTGAACGGTCGGGTCTCAACGATACTATCCTCACCGCGGTGTTTATGAGCGCCGCACGCCAGTTCAGCCCCATTGAACTACCAGACATTACTGAGTTGGCATTGAAATCGGGAGTCTTTCTTTGCCTGATGACAGTGTGGTCTCAGGCAGGAGGATTGAGCCAGGCTGCTCGGTCACCCCCAGAGACACAGCGCAAGATGGCGGCCGTTCGTAAAGAGCTGCGCACAATGGCGGACGATCACGAGACACGACACGATCGCGAGGAGGATCTGCCCAGTCCGTTGCTCCCAGACCCTGTGCAGCTATGTAAAGCTCTACTGGTCCCGGTTACTCAACCTAAGAGACCGATTTTGTCCGATCAGCTCCAGTTACACAGCCAGGGGTGCTGTACCAAGCCCAGTTGGTTCCGGTTTCACAGCTCAAGGAGCTGTCTCCCTCATTGTGTTAAACCAGTCAGTAACGGGTGCCAGCCCTGTAGCACGATACGAGGGGTTGTGTCATGTCCAGCCTGTCTCGATTACACAGCCTGACAAGCTACTGAAGGTCCTCGCGGTTCCTAGCCCGCATGTAACAGGTCCCACTCCTGAATCACAGTACGAGGAGCTGTGTCAAGTCACGTTTGTCCCGGTTTCGCGGCCAGTCAAGCTACCGGAGGTCTGTGACCCAGACGCCAGACGCTGTCTGTGATCCTGAACCCGAGTGGTCGGACCGGCCGGACGTCTTCTGTGATCCTAAACCCAAGTGGCCGGATCCGCCAGACGCCGTTTGTGATCCTGAACCCGAGTGGTTGGACCCGCCAGACATTGTCTGTGATCCTGAACCTGAGTGGCCGGATCTGCCAGACGCTGTCTGTGATCCTAAACCCGAGTGGCCGGATTCACCAGACACCGTCTGTGATCCTGAACCCGAGTGGCCAGATCCGCCAGACTCAGTCTGTGATCCCGATCCTCAGCTACTGGACTACCCGAGCTCCGTTGGACTTCTCCGCCACCTGCTCCGCCCTGGTGGTCATCTCCGCCGACTTCTCCGTTTCTTCTTCGTTCTCCCGCCCTGGCGGGCGTTCACTCTAGCTCCTAAGTCAGGAGCATCTGGAAGCCGCTCCTTAGGCCCCAGATGCTCCTGACTTAGGAGCTAGAGTGAACGCCCGCCAGGGCCAGCTGACCATGAGGTGCCAGTTCAGGCCACTGGATGTGTATTTTGTGATTATGTTGGACTCCATTCCCCAGAATGCACTTCTCCTCCACAGCTGTTTCTAGTTAGGTTTAATCATTCAATCATTATCACCTGTGTAAATACCAGTCTGTGTGTCTGTCTCCCCAGGTCCATTGCACTGTCGATCTGTCTTGTGTTTTCACCCGTGTTCCGGTCTCTGCTTGTGCCACCACCATTGTATCTGCTGGCGACCGACTACTGCTATTCTGACCCTGAGCCTTAATAAATTAATAAACTTTTGCATATGAACTCGTACACCTCACCCGTTTTGTGACAGATCCAAACATCTCTAATCCTTTGTCTCAGTAGCCCTTTATTAAACTTTACAACAAGCCAGCTAGTCTGGCATTGGCATAAAATGTTAAATATTGTCTGACAAAATTTTAATGGCCCAAAAAGGAGGATAACTTCTTAGTAGAAGTTCTTGTCTTTTTTGGTTTGTTTGTTAGTTAGATTTTTTTTTTAGGGAAGAGTGCTGAATATTCAGTAATATTCATTTAAGTTGAAAAAGGAAAATATTGTTTATTTATCTATTTTTCATTTACCGGTAAAATGAACTACATGTAATATTATGACAGTTTTATGAAAATAAACAAAGTAGAAAACCCACACTTGAATAATTCAGCTTTTTTGAATGAACTGGGGCACTGAATGCTGAAATGCTGACCCATTTATGAATACAATGATCACTTGCTTTGGTAACACTTTAAATTAGGGAACAGTTTTCACTATTAAAGGTACTGTAAGTAGGATTGACACCGAGTCATTTTTCACCCGGCCCCTCCTTCTCAGACTTGAAGCACACTCAGGTTGCCATGATTGACATCAACAGGAACGAATGCACATGACAATGAATTAAATGCACTGTATTTTCTGCCAAGCAGGCAACCTGGAAGCCGAAACACTACTGACTTTGTGATTGGGAGATAGATAGAGGGTGGAGCTTCAGACCAAAACCAAACATTACAACATAAACATCAATTGAGGGCTGCAACTGCGCTTTTTAAATGAGAACATACAGGCTGTACTACTACTGTCTGCGATATGAGTACTTTTAATTAACATGTTTTCTTAATGCCTGTTGAACATAGCAGAGACATTTTATGATTATTACAATACATTTCTTATATACGGTACCTTTAACTATTTCCTTATTAACTAGTTGCTTATCATGCCTATTTATAATGACCTGTTTATTAGTACTTATAAAGCACATATTCTGCATGGCCATATTCTACATCTCTAATCCAACCCAATAAACAAACTTAACAACTATCTTACTACCTATTAATAATCAGCAAATCAGGAGTTGATTTAAATGTTGCAGTTAATTGTTTGTTAATGGTGAGAATTGGATGTTTAAATAAAATGTGACCCTAGCTTTGTTCATAGATGAATCAGTTCTCAGAACTTGCAGGTTCACTACCTTATCATGGAAAGGCATGGTAGGAACCTTGGGCACAGGACCGGGGTCTCCAATCATCCTGCCTCAAAGGATCAGATGGGAGCATCCACGGACACCTCCAGTGTACCCGACAGTTCAGTGTCCGGCTCGAACAGGGCAGCGACGATGGAGGGGCACTGTCCTGGCGAGACGTCCACCTTGCCAGCCGACACTCCATCTGATGCTGCAATAGACCTCTCATCCTTCAGGGATGCACCTGAGGAGGTTCTCGCCCACTGTGTGGGGAAGCACTCTGCTCCGGCAACACTACATGACAGGGCAGAAGTCTACTGGGTTTTTACACCCGGTGGAACATTCTGCATTGTCAACTTGAGGTTCCCCAAGCGCCTTGCTGCGGCAGCCGAAAACAAAACTTTTACGGCTCCTTTAACCCTTTATAGGGCACTCACTGAAATAATCATAGAAATTCATAATTTCAACACTGGAATGTTATCGGAGACTATAACAAGCTTTTGTGACTTCATAAAAATAATTAAAATGTCATGTTGTAAATCTAGGTCCATGAAATTACCATATACGGTTCCTTGTCAGTCTAATAACAAGTGAAAATAGAACACTAGTCTAGGTGGTACCACTTATCTTAGCAGTAATAAGGCTCACAGTAAAAATAAACACCAATGTATGCCATAATAATATAAACTGGGTTAAAAGTAATAAATGAATAAAATCTATGAAGTTAAACCTTATATTTCACCATTAATGGCTTGATCGTTTCAATAAATCTCCCTCTAAATCACTTCATAATGTTATACAAACCTGTGGCAACATTACTTACTATTGTCCTACATTTTAGTGCATTATTTGTATATACATAAAAAAATCCTGCATCGGGTGTGTCTAAATATAGACATACAGGCACTTACCTGAACAGGGCATATGATCAAATATGATCACACCATTTTTCATGTCACAGCGTTCACTAATTTCTAGAAATGTTATTCAAACAACACCGATCTCAACATTTAACATAACTATTCAACCATATAATGCATGCGTTTCGTTAACTTAGCATTGTTCGTTTCAATGCTATTTATATTTTTGTAAGAGTAGGTATGAGCGTAAACCCATACTTTTCAAACTCCGGAAGTACGCTGTCATTTAAAATCCCCCGGGCAACTCCTGATTGGTGAAATGCCACGGTGTAGCCATCTGTGACGTAGACCATTTTCTGCTGATTGTCTGGAAGAAATCCATGCACTTACACAAGCTCACGGAAAGGCACGAGACCGCTTGATGGATGATCGATTAAGTTACCAAATATAGTTCCTTGCCCGAAAAAGGGTTAATGATCTGCCAGGGGGACCGTCTCGCAAGCAAGAGGCGGGACCTCAATGTAGTCATGGTCATGCATTCGCAATAAATGCATGATTTATCCGCAAACGCTGCCCCAGCGTGCTCTCTTGCCCAGACACATGAAGCAGTGCTCCTGTCCGTCCAGGGAGGTGAGGAAACTACCACGCCTGGAAGCACATGTTCAGAAAGACATACTGGGAGCATGTCTTTCGACAGCCGTGAGAAATTGCTCCTTTTCGATCCTGGTCTGCCCAGGGAAGACCTCGTGGCACAACTGTGCACTCACTGTGCACTCTTGCTCACTGGTTGCAAAGGCTAAGCTATTTTTAGAAAATCAGCCAACCCACAGGATCTGCCGACAGCCGGAGTTTTTTCTCGTTGTCGTCAGGAGAGAGCATGAACTCCACAGGAACTCTTTTCCACTTTGTAGAATGAAAGACTTCAAGACTCAGGTAGGCGAGGCTCCGAAGCGAAAGACTAGTGAGTGTATTTCATCCACTGTCTCTTATACTCACGCTGTGACAAGATGCAGCTGGATGCAATCAATTTATTGGCCTTTTTGATAAGGCTCAGAGGTGATTGATCTCGCCTGCGAGTTCCCATATGTAACGTTGAAGTGATTCAACTGAAAGGGAAACAACATTTCATATTTCAGTATTCAAAACTTTATATTTAAAACAGTAACCTCATGACATTATTCATCCATTTGTAATTACAACGTAAATACATTCATTCCACCTCAGAGCTGCATTAAGACTGCATTTAAAAGATTCTGTGGCACATTTGCAGTGCAAAGATGTTTTTTTTTAAATACTGATTTCATTTAAATGGTAAAAAATTCATTTAAGAGACTAAAAGCTAGGGCTCGGAGATTTCATTGTAGATTCATTCATGTGCATCTTATCAGTAAAGCCTGTTGTTCTGTTGACGGCCCTGCTTCCAATTCTCCAATGGATTTCAGCCATGATAGCAATGGAGAATTAATGCATCCAGCAAAGAACACAGGTGCACTGCCATATTTCCAGCAATTTCTTTGAAACCTACTGTGTTGTTGGTAACTGCAATTGCATTGCACTGCACTGCATTGCTAAACAGATGTTAAGAAATTCAGTGGAAATGCTATTAACAGATATTCTCCTCTCCAGGGGAGGCATTCATACAGTTAATACTGTACAACTCTCCCCAATGCCAAACACATAAAGAAAGTCTTCAAACTGTGGCCCCTTGGCCCTGAATTAAATCAGATACTTGTGTGAAGCATTTACCATCATACCTCTGAATCTGAAGGGCAGAAGAGAGAAAGAGATGTAGAAATCCAGGAAAGGGAGAAATGGATAAGGAAACGTACCACCTTGACACCCACAGACTCAAGACAATCACGTCTAACATGCAATTCATCATTTGTCATAGGCATGTGTTTTGTTATTCTTCAGAAGGACTTACGGCAATGAGGACACAAGCTTGTAATTTTAAAGCACTTCACATATATCGATTTGTGGCAGAGACACATAAATGTTCCTTTTAAATACTTGATGCACTACTAATAAGCATCCTTAGGCATAAAAGGTTATGGAAAAAATTGAGTTACATGTACACGTTGTTACATGTTATTTCAGTGATAAACTCATCGGCTGTTTTCCTTTGTTAAAGCCATTTTTCCTTGATCAGCGAAGCATAGAGCTAAAAGGTTTTGCCGATCCAGGATATTTTATTTGCCCGAGTTGGTCAGTGTTTTGGATGACTGCAAACACAATCAGTCAAGGAACTGCTTTCAAGTGAGGCTGCAGGAAACAGCAGTGTAAATGGTACATCGCCTCAAATAAATCAACTTCAGATAAATATATGTGTGTAAATTGCAGATTTCATAATGCTCCTGTTTAAAATTCATTGCAAGATATAGCTAATTTTGGCAGATGAGTAGAAAATATTATGCTGTGAACTGGTTTATGACTACATATGTTTCAAAAGAGCACATTCCCTCACACCTTTATATGTTTACTTTTGATTATATCAGATTAGAAACATCATCTGCAAAGATGAACTTTGTCTTTGGTCTTACAACATGATTTTATGAAAAAAAAAAAAAAATATATATATATATATATATATATATATATACAGTTGTGCTCATAAGTTTACAGAATGTGGCAGAATTTATGATTTCTTCGCCATTTTTCAGAGAATATGAATGGTGACACAAAAACCTTCCGAGTTGTCCAACATGTTATTTATCAGGATGAGTTCGACATCAACGAAAGGCAAAGGTAAGGAACTGAAGTCAAAGATAAACTGAGATCAAAATAACAAACTGAAATTCTTTTCTAATTGGAGATGGATGATGAACCTACCCCTGGGTGCTGGACACTGAGGGTGAGTTTCATGAAATTCTGAGGGTGTCATCCAAAACATCCTCTCTAGGGACCCATGAAATCTCTTTCGGGCCATAGCCTTCCCAGTCCAAGAGGTATTCTAGCTTACCACCATGACACTGGGAATCTAGGACTTCTTTGACCTTGTAGATTGTTCCCTCTCCGGTGACCATAGGTTCTTCTTCACCAAGCTATGTGGGGACAAGAAGAAGGTCGTGACAGGGTTTCAGAAGTGATACATGGAAGGATGAATGAATTTTGTAGTGAGGTATGAGTTGAAGACTAGGTTGCTCTCACTCTCCTGGAACCAGTAATCCACCGTAGGTGCATCAGATGGTTCTCCTGACCAAAGAAAGAGTGGGGACTGGAAACTGAGTATGCACTGAAATGAGGTGAGTCTGGTGGAGTTCTGGGCATACTTGGCCCAGCCCAGGTACTGGTTCCAGGTGTTTTGGTGGCCGTGGCAGAAGGTACGGAGGAAACGCCCCACTTCCTGGATCTTCCGTTCTGTTTGCCTGTTAGTCTGGGGATGTTAGCCAGAGGAGAGACTTGCAGTCACACCTAGGAGCCTGAAGAATGCCCGCAATACCCGAGAAATGAACTGGGGTCCTCTGTCAGAGACGATGTCTTCAGGTAATCCATAGGGTAATGCATGGGTAGGGTGGTACTCACCACTGGCTGCGGAAGACGACAAAGGCAGTCTTTTAGGAGGTGGTCAGATTGTCCACAATACAGACATAACCCCCTTGTCATCCGACGTTGATGTTCCTTTGAGGACGATTGTCTAACTGCATGGGTTCAGACGAGGGTTCTGGAGGGCTGTGGAGCTGTGTGTTGGGTAAAGGTCATTACCCGAGCCGAACAGCGTAGAGCCAGCTGAATGAAGCATTCCAATCCAATTGAGTCATCATAAGGTGCAAGCATTAAACGAAGGTTAGGTTCCACACCCTGACGAAATGAAGTTACCAGCGCCTTCTCGTTCCATCCACTTGCAGCAGCCAGGGTTCGGAATCTGATGGAATACTCATGAACAGATAGCTTATTTTGGTGAAAATTATATAAATCTTCACCTGCAGAAGACTTGTGATCTGTCCGACCAAAAACTTCATCAATGAAAGGCAAAGGTAAGGAACTGAAGTCAAAGATAAACTGAGATCAAAATATAACAAACTGAAAGTCTTTTCTAATTGCAGATGGATGACGAACTGGAGGTGGACAGACGAGCTGACCACAACCACACACCACTGACCAGACAAAGGACGAGGAGAGATTTCAGGAGACCTGGAGAAACACGGAGCACACTAGGAGAAAGCAGGTGAGATATAAGGAAAGTATATCAGCAGAATGGAGTAACTAGAGTCCATTTTCGTGTGTACGAGCTTGGACAGTGATTTAACTGGTGTGTGTGGTTTTATGTGGTCGTGATTATAGTGAATAGGTGGTAATGACATGGCTGATTAGTAATCGGGTGACAGTGATCGTTTTGAGGAGGTGAGGGTGGAGCCTGGTGTAGATGTAACAAACATATTATTTCATTATATCGCACACACTTGCTTTAGTTTCTGCGCTCCCGAGCTAAACTGGTTGGTTTTTATGTCTAAATATTAGATTAATTGTGTATGTTGTAGAATTTCACAAATCATCATAAAGTTTTTATTGTTTCAATCAGACTTTCACGATGGCCAATTTGACTGCCACTGAAAACCACCCTAATGTTGCTCATAACTGCTTAGCTGTTGATGCTGTGCTACTGTATAATCTTATTTGTAGCACAAAACACATTTTTTATGCAAGCCACTAAAAAGATTTAAAATAATGAAAAGTAAATAATACTGTTCAAAATGAGTGCTTTGTGGTTGTGAAATATTCATGGAACATGTTCATATTTTATGTCATTCTCCACACCTGTGGTTACTCCGTCAGGACGCCTCTGTGAAATTGAGAGAAACTGACTTCATACATCGACTAAAAATCACCTTGACACCAGCTGATTGCAAAACCAGCTAAGAAATGTGCAATACTGGTAACTGATGTGGCTGTACAGAACCTTTTACTTACATCTACTTACAGCTGTTTCATTTCCAAGCTCATTCGTGAGAGCAGGATGCCATCTTGCATATTCAGTCAGAGCAGATGCTCTCTAATTGAATCTCATTAGACTTCCTAATGTGACCTTAAATTGTGAATGACGTTTATCTAATACTATCAAATAAACACTAATTTATTCAGATCTGGATTTCTAGTTAGAAACAGTTCAGTAGAGGACCGGCTGACCTCCTCTTTCTCCCCATATGTCTCATTCAGTCTTTGCCTCCAGGTGTGTAAAAACTGAAGTTGTCCTTCATGACCCATTCACCTTTCCCATCCACACTACAGCAAATGCCTATATCTCACTCGGCTCAGTCAGAATATCAGACTCAGCAGATATACTGACATAATCTTATACTTTTATAGGAATAGTTCACTTAAAATTATTTACTCTGGGTTTCTACATGCTGATTTGGAAGCTGCACTTACAAGAAAGCTGCAAATGCGAGATATAGTCACACGTATGAAAAATAGTAATATTTCAAGTCAAATTGTAAAATGTAAATGTAAAGATGCAATTCTCAAAAAAAAACCAACAAAAAAAAAAAACCTAGCTGCACTAGTGAGATATAACATCGTAATTGAAATAGTTCAAGCTGGTCTGATAAAAATCCGTACAAAAAAAGAGAACTGTCAACTTAGTGGCACTTAAACACAGGACCAATACGTGAACCCTGGTACATTTTATTACATTGAAGTAGGTATATATTGCAGTGGTTCAGAATTTAAATATCCATGGACTGTTGCTGTTGGAAGTTGGAAATATGCCCTAACCAAATCCAACCCTAAACCTACCCAATAGTGTTTCACTTTATTAATCAAAATCCTTGTCAGAATCACGGTTATTATAGTTAACGAAAACAAACGAAAAAAATAAAACTAGAATTAAATAAGCATTTTCGTTAACTGAAATAAAAATAACAACAAGAGTATAAAAAAACGAAAACTAACAGAAACTGTTTTGTGTGTATACAAAACTAACTTGAACTAATATTATAGTTGTCGCAAGCCGCACCTCTGTGGCGCTCTCCAAGAGACTGCAGCGGGAACCATCACCCGAGTTTTAGTTCCGACCCGGACCCTTTTGCACCACGTACCTTGGGCGCTTCCGCCAGCCGCTCCCGCCATTTTGGGGACTATTTAAGCAGCGCGTTTACGCAGGGTAGACGCGAAGTTTTGATTTGCCTTAGCGATCACTACCAAGCGTTATTCCCTCGTTGATACTCTGGTTTTTGGACTTTGTTGTTATACTGGACTTTTGATACTCGCTGCCTGCCTCGACCCTTGCCTGGACTATCGTTTCTGCTCTGGATTACCCCTTGTATTGTTTGTTTGTCTACTCTGAATAAAGCCTGCAAATGGATCCAAACACTGCTGAGTCCGAGTCACAATAGTAAAAACGTCCTTCGTTTTTGTCTTTGTAATAAGCCTTTTGGGTTGAATTAAAATCTATTTACTTCACGCTGCCAGTTTTAAGCCAGGTGTTTGTCCCGTATGGCACCACGTAGTCTGTGCCACCACGTCACGTGTCCACAGTCTGTCCGCGACGCTGCTGGCTAGAGTGATGGCTGCAGCCAAAGTTGGAAGAAAGCGGCAGAGGGCTGGGCGATATATATATTGAACGATATATTATGCGCATCTCGTCAGTAAAGCCATTCTCTGATTAAAATCTCCCAAAAAAAGCGACAAATCTAGAGACTTCTTGGACAAACCTTAGCGAGTCTTTGGTAGTGACGCTGAGAGCAGCAGAGCTTTTGGTTAAAATAGATATCATGTCGCTTCTAACTCTATTTTACATGCAAATATAGCAAAAATCACAGCATAACTATTGTCTATATCTTATGTGTATCTGACTTCATCAGACAACGGCTTGATTATAATTCAATATTAATCCAGATTAACATCTTGTAAAATAGAGCTAGTTTAGAAGGCCTAAGAATGAAAGTTGCACTTATGAAATGTAAAGTCAGATTGAGATATATAAATTTCCAGTTGCAAGAAATGCAAAACTGCATTATATAGTCAAAATGATAAGAAATAAGAATAAGAAATATAAAAGACAAACTGTAATATATAATCATAGTCCCAATACGAAAAATAGTATCAAATAAAAATAGTTCTGAAGCCAAATACTTCAGTGACAATTGTTGTACTATACAATATCACAACTGCAAAATATAGTCACAATTACTAAACATTTGCAGCGATAAAGTCACATCACACTTACAAGAAAAAAGTCACAATTTAGGTTGCAATTATGAGATATAAATTCATGATTACTATTTTGCTTTATCTAGGGTGGAAAGGGTTTATGATGTATTTGACAAATGTCAAAATAAAGAAGGATAAGTGTCATAAAAGTACAATACCCACAAACATACCTATCCAGATGTGATTACATTTAAAAAAAAAATACCCTTAAGATTCAAACTCATAGTGTTTCATGTGACTGAATCCCCCATAGAGTAGCTGAGTGAGTTATTAAGTAAATTATTCATGTCACTCTTATGTATGGCTGGTTTGATCATTAGACGCACAGGGAGTTTTAGCACATATCAGCCTGCAAGAACATTAACATTATCAGATGTCACTGACACAACAAACGCTGTCATGTGCGAGCCAGGTACATCACCTTAAGGTTACGTGTGACTTGTCGACACGTTACGGCATGCAAATTACATACATAGCCACCAGAAGCCATTATGTTGATCAAATGGAATACAAAACAGCTGACTGATGAAATGAACTGCAGTCTATATACTGCTGCACAGTGAATTACCAATTAGTCTGAAATGTGACCTAAACAGCACATCAGCATAGTTTTATGAACTGAAGGGACCGAATTGTTTACAAATTAAATAGGATAATGAAATATGTTATTTACCTTATTTTGAGTCCCACTATGGGATTGTGCTCGAACATCGTTCTGTGGTGTAATTTCTTTTCCAGCACAAGGATTCTTCAGAGAATTTGTAAAGATTTGTATATATCTCAAATGCTTGTCTTGGTGAAAGTACTTTCAAAATGTAGGTTATTATTAAGGTATAATTAAAAGAAATTATCTGCATATGAATCTGTCACAAGCCGTGCCTCTGTGGCGCTCCCCGAAAGGCTGCAGCGGGAACCTTCACCCGAATATTAGTTCCACCCG
>JAUMHI010000061.1:14722546-14737931 GCA_032359435.1 Enteromius unitaeniatus
CTTGGATTTGCCCTTGGACTGTTAGCTTTGTCGCCCCTTTGTGGTTTGTACTTCTGTGTGTTTTCATTAAAGTTTGCATATGGATCCAGAACCATCTGAGGCTTCATTACAGAATCTTTATCTGTAGAAATTACCAACTTATTTTTTTCATGTCTGTATTAAGATTTAGGTTTAAACCCTTCTCAAATTAGGTTTTTTGGATTATACTAAATGTAAGGTTTATTATCATGAAATAAAACACATTGTCATTACACACAAAAAAACAAAAAAAATTTAATTAACTGAAATAAAAAATCTATATATTTTTTCATTTCCGTTTATTTGAGTTGAAGTGCTAAAATAACTCAAATAAAAAATATTAATAATGATAAAATAATAGTGGTGGTTCCCTTTCAGTCGGTCACTCCGAGTCACGTCAGTGACTGACGAATACAAATCTCACTTCGGGATGAAGTATAAATAAGCAGCGGATGAAGCGCTCATTAGTTTTTTGCTTCAGAGCTGAGCTCGCATGAGTTCAGCTCTCCAATTTACGACGGTGATTGAAGAGTGGCTGGTGACACAAAATGCGGTGGTGGTTCCAGTGTCGAGTGGATTGCCACAACAGTTTGCACTACCAGTGTTACACATTACTTTAAAAAAAGTAATTAGTTATAGTTACTAGTTACTTCTCACAAATAGTAACTGAGATAGTAACTGAATTACAACATTATAAAAATAACCAACTACAAGGGAAAGTAACTACTGGGTTCCTTAAAAGTGGCAAACTTGGATGCCGCCAATATTAAATGTTAAATTAATGAAACTAACTGGTGGTGGTGCTTGTTAATCATTCAATGTTTCTATAAAAATGGGGGAAAATAAAAGATAACAAAACTAATATGATTCTACAAATAATAACAATATAAAACACACTAATAAAAGCTTATTAATAAGCTGCAAAGTTTATGAATATTCATCAGGTAGTATGCGCTTGCTCAAATTGATTAGCTAAAATCAAAACAGGCACAATAATAGGTGAGCGCCAGCAAATAAGATTCAGTAGCGCATTGGTCCCGCCCACTACCGGAGAAACCGGCAGTTCTTAAAAAATGGTGAGGAACTCCAAATGAAATCCGTTATTTTGACAGGAAAACACAACAAAGAATATCGTTTACATGTTGTGCGTCAAGTCTATATGTTGTGAAAGACTCTCTCGCTCTTTATCTTTCTTCGCGTGAATGAGACAAAGTGATGGCGACCTGTGCGTTTACAGTACATCAAATACAGCTCTTTTTAAAGATGTCATACCACTCGTGCACTTCTGGATGCGGTCATTCCCTGGCATCGGGTAATGGTCATGATCGCTGTCTCACCTGTCTGGGCAAAGCACGTTGAGGCGGCTTTTGTGGATGAGTCATCTTTTCTCTCTGTAGAGGCCACGTTGGTGAAAGCTGCTTCTGCATGAGTGCTGCTTCTGACGGGGGAGGTCTGGAAGGGGCAGCTTCCATGGCGTTTTGGTAGCGATCCCTATTTGTCAGTCACCAACGTGACTCGGAGTGACCGACTGAAAGGGAACGTCTCGGTTACATATTGTTACGGTCTGGGTTAGCACCTGCTTCCTCAAGGGGATTTGCTGCCACTAGGTGCCGTATAGGTTTTGTTTGTGTTGTGTTTTATCATTTGTCTGTGTGCAGAGTTGAGATTAGCACCAGCTGCAGTAAATCGGAGATGATGAGTTGATTGATTTTAAAAAGGATCCCTTGTCTGAGAACCAGTGTTGCGTAATTTTTTTTGGCCACGACTTAAAAAAGATATAGCGAAGTTCATTAAAACTTGTCATATCTGTCAGGTAACGGGCAAACCTAATCAGAGCATTCCGCCTGCTCCTTTACAGCCTATTTCTGTTGTGAGCAATCCCCTTTGAACACATCATTATCGATTGTGTGGGGCCGTTGACTTCCTCTAAGTCTGGTTCAAAATATATGCTGACAGTGATGTGTCAAGCTACACGGTATCCAGCTGCTTATCCCTTAAGGTCCATTACTACCAAGTCTATTGTAAAGGCTTTGACACAGTTTATCTCAATATTTGGTATTCCCAAAATAATTCAGACTGATAGAGGGACAAATTTTTCATCACGTATGTTTGCGGAAATTTTAAAACAGTTGCAAGTGAAACCTCATACAAACAGTGCATATCATCCTCAAAGTCAAGGTGTTTTGCAAAGATTTCACCAAACTTTAAAACAGTTGTTACGATCTTACTGTGTTGAACTTAACAAGGACTGGGAAGAAGGTCTTCCTTGGCTGTTGTTGGCAGCTAGAGAGGTAACACAAGAAAGTCTAGGTTTTAGTCCAAATGACCTAGTATTTGGATACACTGTGAGAGGACCGTTATCAACACTTTGTGACGAATCAGTAAAATCTGTGTCACCTACGAATTTCGTTGCCGACTACTGCTAGCTTGTAAAGTAGCCCATGAAAATTTATCTAAAGCTCAGAGTCAAATGAATAGTCTGTTTGACAGTAAAGCACTTTGTAGAGAATTCAGTCCTGGAGATCAAGTTTTGGCTTTACTTTCGATTCCATCTTCGCCATTTCTTGCTAAATTTAATGGTCCATACGTAGTTTTGCGGAAAGTTTCTGCTTTAAACTATGTTATTTATACTCCTGATCGTAGAAAAGCAACTCAATTGTGTCATGTATATTTGCTCAAGGCATACTACACTCGTGCACAGAAATACGAAGCCATTCCTGAGTCTGAAGTGAAACCTGCAGTAATTGCTGTGACAGAAAGTCTGTCTTCAAGTTTACCTGTGGAAGCTGTCAGTGTTGAAGAAAAGGATGTGTTTGATAACCATGTAATTCAACCTTGGTTATGTAATTCTGAGGTTCTTTCTATAATAGAAACATTGTTTGGACATTTGACATGCGACCAAAATGAGGAATTACCAATACTCTTGCACCAATTTTTGTCACTGTTTTCTGATGTTCCATCACGTACTCATTTAATACAACATGACATAGATGTGGGAGATTCTACACCAATTCGTCAATCCTTTTATCGAGTGTCTCCTGAAAAACAATTTCTTTTGGAACAAGAAGTTAAATCTTTACTAGATATGGGTCTGGCTGAACCATCTTGTTCGATTTGGTCATCTCCATGTTTAGTGGTAAAGAAACCTGATAATACACTACGTTTTTGTACTGATTACAGAAAGGTTAATGTCACTAAACCCAATTCTTTTCCTTTACCACGTATTGAAGACTGCGTAGATAGTGTTGGTTCTGCAATATTCGTCCCTAAAATTGATCTTCTTAAAGGTTACTATCAAGTTCCTTTAACACTTTGTGCACGAGAGATTTCATCTTTTATTACATCGTCTGGGTTATATTTTTACACCGTTATGAGTTTTGGGATTACGAAACTCGCCGGTGACATTTCAACGCTTAATGAATTGAGTAGTAGCAGGGTTAAAAGGATGCGCTGTTTATCTTGATGATGTAATTGTCTATAGTGAAACCTGGAAGGAACATTTGTCTCGTTTACAATCACTATTTTCACGATTAATGGAGGCTAATCTTACAGTGAATTTAGCTAAATGTGAATTTGCCAGAGCCACTGTAACTTATTTAGGGAAAGTGATTGGGCAAGGTCAAGTACGTCCAGTGTGTGCGAAAGTTGAAGCCATTGAAAAGTTTCCGCCTCCGACTACAAAAAAAGAACTGATGCGATTTTTAGGCATGGTAGGATATTACCGTAATTTTACCATTAACTTTTCAATGGTAGTAGCTCCTTTAACGAATCTCCTAAAAGCCAAAGAGAAATTTGAATGGTCTTCTAATTGTCAATATGCTTTTGAAAATGCAAAGATGCTGTTAAATACAACCCCTGTACTAATTGCACCTCGCTGGGATCGGCCGTTTCAGTTACAGGTTGATGCAAGCCAGGTAGGGGCTGGGGCTGTACTATTGCAGAAAGATGACAATGGTGTGGATCCACCTGTAAGTTTCTTCTCTAAGAAATTTAACCATCATCAAGTAAACTATTCGAAGATTGAGAAAGAAGCCCTTTTATTAATTTGGGCATTACAGCATTTTGATGTATATGTGGGTGGTGGGTCATGGCCTATTGTAGTATTTTCGGACCATTGGGTACTGTTTTTGCAACCATATAATTTGGAAATCCGACATATTCGAGGAATCCATAATGTGATGGCCGATGCGTTATCCCTGTCATTTTGAGGTTTCTCTCAAGCAGGTATTCCTGTGTTAATTTTTTCCAAGGCGCCTATAGGATTTTGAGCTGAGGAATGTGTGATTTTGAGTGAGGGGGTTAAGTAATATTTTGGTGGGTGGTTTTATACAATTTGGTGTATAATTATATTGGTTTGGAAAAGGTTTAACACTGGAAATGGTTAAAAATTTGGTTTAAGTGGAATTTGTATTTGAATTGTTTTGGAAAATTGTTTTGGACATTTGAATTTGAGTTTGGAGACCTAGGGTCTCTGTTTTGAGGGGGGAGTTGTTACGGTCTGTGTTAGCACCTGCTTCCTCAAGGGGATTTGCTGCCACTAGGTGGCGTATAGGTTTTGTTTGTGTTGTGTTTTATCATTTGTCTGTTTGCAGAGTTGAGATTAGCACCAGCTGCAGTGAATCGGAGATGATGAGTTGATTGATTTTAAAAGTATCCCTTGTCTGAGAACCAGCAGACTCCGATTGAGCTAGGAGCAGAGAGAAAGTCCTGTAAAGCCCGGACATCTCTCCAACACCAGAACTCTTTTTTTGTTGTTTATTTTTCTTTTCTTTATTTAACTTTTTTGTATAACTTACTTTAGAATAAACATTTAAATTGATTTTGATGCGCAGCCTCCCTTTTTGGTAATGCTACACCACCCTGAATCTGTGGGTTTGTAACAATATGTAACCCTTGTTCCCTGAAGAAGGGAATGGAGACGTGCCATGGACCTGTACCGCTGCTAATTTGGAACTCCGATAGCTTTTATTTACCAATTTATCATTGTATAATTCATAAAATGTTTTATGTATGTATGTATGTATGTAGTGTCGCCACTTGTGCAAGAGAGCACAACAAGACGAGAGTGCGGTGAAGAACAAACCCCGGAGGGTGGATTTATTGACAATTCAAGGTAAGCAGAGATGTAGAAAGTCAATGAAAAGTGCTGTGCTTCCTCTCCTTTTCTCCTCTGTAGGTGCTGGTGATCGGTGCTCCGGTGCAAGTAGATGTAAATGCGGGCTTCCTCAGTCACGGCGACTCTGTAAAGGTTAGTAAAGAGAGCGGACCTTAGTGGTAAGTACAGGCACATCTGCATTGGAGTCGTTGCACATCTTAGTGGTGTTTTGGTCCATCTTAAATACTCATCCGGCCATGACCGATTGGCCTGTGATGATCCGTTCCAGGTGTGGTTGATTAGTTTCCAGGGCGACGCTGATCTCTTCCCGCCACAGTAGTTAAATTATTTCTCAATATTTATGTACAATTAAACTAAAAACAAAGCAAATGCTAAATGGTGTTGATTTAGAAATCTATATATATATAGCACTTCAAAAGTTAACGTTTCCTCATCGTAGCAGAATAATAATAATAATAACAATAATGAGCATGTTTGCTGTGCTGTCCGGGGAAGAGCCGGGAGCTCGACAGACTCCAGGCGCTAGTGAAATGGCGCTAGCGAGGGCAAAGCTCGGCGTCCGGATCAAACCGTGTGTGCCCCTATTTGAGGATGCGAATGGCAGAGGAAGAGGAGGAGGGGGGATGCTTGTAACACGATACGGAAGGAAAGGAAGTAGGGTTATTTATAGGATGAGTGTTAGGACTGGGTAGGCTGATGAGTGGTAATGATAATTGATAAGTGGCGCCAGCTCCTCACACTTTGATCACGCTCCTCCCGAAAGTTTAGCAACATCACATAAACACATTTTTTTTCACATTTTTTCACGTAACTTTTCCAATAGTTTTCATTTGCTTTTTTCATTGAATAATTTATAAGGGGTGTTTGTTCACTCATTCATTCATTAGTTCATTCATTCAACTACCTTAATGTACAAAAAAACTAATGTAAGAACAAATGATAATTGTGTGGACATAGCTTCATCTCAGTGACTTTGTCTATTCTGCAAACAGCAGCTCGCTACATTGAAGCTACTTAAGGAAGCAAAATATAAACTTTATTTTTAGCTGTCTGATGGCACAGTTTATAATTTAATTAAAGCTGGATCTTTTCAAAAAGTACTTTTCAAAAAGTAGACCCGAAGTGCTGCAGGGACTTATTGTTTGACATGAACCACCCATAAACAAACTGATTCACAGTGGCCCTTGCTTCCCAACATCGCATACTAGAAATGGTATTTTAAAAAGATATGTGTGCCAATACATTCAAATGTGATGAGCACTGCACCACATACATGTCTGCCAGTATTCCTATGCTGTATGCAAAAATGTATGCTAATGCTAAGCAGTAACATTTCTGCTTTTTCACCCATATGGCAATTAGTGTTTGAATTTTGCGGTTGCTCGAATGCGATTGAAATCACACTTGTATTACGCATGCAAAACTGACATTTAGAAAAGTCTCCACCACACTGAACACTCCGCAATATCACATAAATCTAAATAGCTATATGCTAATATTTGGCTCTTACATGCTGAAAGCCAAAACTGAATGACTAAAGTTTTGTAAAGTGGCACACAATGGCCATGATTTGTATACAACCGTGCGGCTACTGACCTTTTCAGTGCATACAAACTCCCTCACAGCCTCAGACCAAACATTAGAATCTAGCGAAACTAGAAATGGAGCCAATGAGGCGGGATTTCCTCATTTCTCAACTTAGATTATCTGGCCAGGAAAGTTAATGCGATCCATAGCATCACCTCACACTTCTCACACTATACCACTATACCATTTGGAGGCTATGTTTTCACATTAGTTCCGTGAGGACAGCAGCTACCCTGCACAGACCAGTGCTCTGCATCCCCTGCATATCAGCTTTGAAGAATTAGTTACACAGAGCATCTTATAAAGGTTTTATGGCTTTCACGAGGATATCGGGATCCATTTTGTTTATACATCATGTGTCTTGGTGCATGAAATTGCTTTTTTCCTCTCATGTTTCCTGTTACAATAAAACATTGAGGTATGGACTCCACGAGAATATTTTAGCAGGAAGAAATGCCAGGACTCTTGATTATGACTGCAGCTATGAATGACAAAGGGTTCACCTCAGGCCACTGACACCATAAATGACCAAATATGTACTGTAGTTTGTTTCGTACACATTACATTGGGGATATCAAATATATCTACGCCACTTAAACTGCTTGAAGCATTTCCCTATTTCAATTTATTTATAGTGTCTTTCTAAATAATATAGTTTTGCCTCATAGCACACTATACATAAGTATGTTCCTACTATGAAATACATTTTGATTTCTCTATCACATATAGTGGTAATAAATTCTATAATTTTACATGAAACACTTTTTTTCAAAGATGCAGATCATATTCAGGGCATGTATATAACATTGTTTTTATCTAAGAATGGAAATGTGTTTTGGCTATTCATTTACACAATACCTTTTTGGGCACCTCTGTCTCGCCCAATTGGATAATGTGACTCACCCTCGCTTGTTTTTCGGACTGCTCTATGATTTTCCCCTATATACTGTACCTGTTTGCCATTTTTTTTTTACCTTGCCTGTTTTTTGACTATGTTTCTTAATAAAGCTTTGCAATTGGGTCTGCATGCCTCTGGTCTCATCAGCTCTGTTACATACAGTACTTACCAATATTAAACTTACTTTCAAGTCAACAATACATATTTTGTTTTCTAAGCATGTGTGTATACATGTATATGTATCTGAAATAAGATACTCAACAAAAATACATTTGCAAAGTTATGTATAAAATAACAAAATATATTAAGTCTGCATGTGTTTTTGTATTTCATTAGGTTTTTATGCCTCATATCTGCAATTCCTTGCAATTCAGGGATTATCAAAAGATGCAAATAAACCTTTCTCAAAAGTCATATTCAACATTAATTTTGTAACATGAATGAATAAAGAAAGAAAGAAAGAAAGAACAAAAGAAAAATATAAATGTATAAAACCCAAGCTGGTTCAGCAAAGTACATGTTCACCTTGAATTATTATATATAACTATATAAACTATAACTATATAAAGGTTTTTCTTACATTTATACTACAACAATCACGAAAGATTTAACAGCAATGATTTTTGCTGCTTTGCTTGATTACCTATAAATAAAAATAAATGAAGCATGATATAGTCATTCTAATTTTGCTTAAGACAATATTACATCAAATGTTTACTATAAGTTATTAGAGAACAAAATTCACATTGTATCATGCATATATAGGTGGCATTTGCTAAAAGCTTGTTTACTTGTTTATTCCTTATCTGTTATGAACTACCTGATTAGATTTGTGTTTTCAGTTATTACATTTTTTGTTTGCTCATAAATTTGTGAATTTATTTAACTTTTAACTTTATTATTTCTCAAGGAGGTCTGTCAAGTGAAACTTTCCTCCAATGTAAATAAATTGAAAATGAAAATTATTTGGTGGTCAAGCAAGTTCAAATGGTGCAAAAAGCAGCATAAACATGAGAACGTGGGGATTCACATCACTCAGGCGCAGAGCTTGTGCCAACAAATAAAAACAATAGCCTAAGTACACCCATATGCGAAATATATTTATAAACAAATAAAAAAAAAAACTAAAGAAAAATGCAACAAGTAGCCTATATGCAGAATTTCAGATAATTCCTTTGATTTGCCCACAATACAGAAATAATTATTCTTGGCAATGTGCAAAAGAAACATAATTGCTGCCCAGCACTGCCCCACTTTGAGCACTACTGTCATGGTAACAGTTTGAAGCAAATCTTGCTGAGAAAGCTAGTTAAAGTCAACATTTTTATAACCAGTTACTACAGATCTTGCTTAATTGCACAAATATAACTTCATCATCCCCTTGAATATTGAGGTTTGATACCACCACAACAAGTGAAAGTGCATTTTTTGCAGTGCATTTGTGTACCTCAGTTGTTTTTTTGTTTGTTTGTTTTTGTCTATTGACATGAGTAGCTGCACAAAAGGTAACTTGGTAGCCCAGAATGTGCATGTGAAAGGCAATCAAACACAAGGGCAGAGAGATTAATGAAACTGTGCTTCTGGCTTTGTCACATTTAAACAATAGCAGAAAGACAGCAGTCACTGCTATTCTGTGATGCGTTGTTTGACATTAAGGCTAATTACACTACATGTATACATTTGTAAACGCTGCTTTATTCTCCTCTTCGATGTCCCTGTGTACCCACAGCATCATTTTCTCAAACAGACAGACAAAAATTGAAATCCAAAGCTCGTTCCGGCTCTTATGTGCTCTATTATGTTGCATAGTGCCTGAAATGTGGATATTTTTACGTTTATGCATGATACCTGGAGAGGCTGCCTAGTGTTGTATCAGCGGAGCTTGCAAAACAGTGCACTCATCTTTGAATTATTTAAAACAGTGCCTCAATAAAGAAAACATGCAGCTCCAATTCACATCCACCTCACCACACGTGGGGGAATATCTGCGTTTTGAGACCCCACAAGCTTTGTGTTACTTTTATTTGATTTAAATAAAATAAGATGCCCTTCTTTGATTGTAGATGTTTGAAAAGAAATAGGTAGGGAACTTGTATTGTATTGTAATAGTATTGTATGAAATTGTATAAAAATACATTATAAACTATAAACAATATTAAATTTAAGAATAACTATGGCATTATAATTTTATTTGGTGATTTAATAAAAGCATTGACTTTACATAGATTATAATAATAATAATAATAATAATAATAATAATAATAATGGCATCATAATGTATTTAAGTCATGTTAAGTAGCCAAAGTACAGGCTATTTAACACCAGTTTAAAGACAGACTGTTCTTGTTAAAAACTGTGTCTAGACATCTTTGAAATCTTATTTCTTCTGTAAAAGTTTTATTTGTAAATGACATTTAGTAATTTGCGTTTGCTGGATTTATTTATTCCTCAAAGGAATTAAGGCTCTGGAGATTAATTTGACTACTTTGAAGTCTTGGAGTGCTCCCATACATATTAAACTCATGTTTACTTCTAAATACTCATAAACAGCAAAAATCTGTTGAAGAAGCACACGCATATTGAATATGCGCTTGAATGCATGCATTTATATGCATCGGTGTAAAGGATATCAAAGAGAACACGTTCCCAGGGAAATGTTAGATATCATGACTGCTACTAATTTCCATGGGACCGGGTGAGTTACAGAAAGACAATATACAGGGGTGGGTGGGCAGAACACATCTTCAGAGGAGGCAGGATTAAAGTCATGTAGATGAACATCAAAACATGCTGAGGGACTTGTGTTTTGTGTGGGAACATGAAAAAGAACTTCCTGATGGCGAGGCCTCTTGTCCCATTATGGCATCTCTCTCATAGAATTTTAACGAGCTCTCCAGCAGCCGTAGTTTTTGTCTTACCTCTCTTAGGGAAGACATTAATGTGCTCCCGACTCTGCTGCTAGAGAAGAGACAGCCTCTCCGCTTGAGTTTTACAAACTCGGCTTTACGAGTGCTCACGTCCATATGCAGCACCGTCACAGAGCCTCTTTTCTGAAGTTACAGCATGTTTTCTTCACTGTCAAAAACTCTTGAATGCATTTCCAAGTGATATCCGGGAATATTTTGCATAAGTACTTCTCAACTGATTTGATGCAGGTCCCAGATTGTGTACTGGGCAACACAGTGCTAAAAAATTTAATACATACATACATATATTATAAGTTACATGCAAATTACATGATATTACAAAATATTATCTCAGAATTGTAAGATCTGAGTTAAAACAAAGAAAATATAGGAGAAAGTGTTGTAGAGATAAGAGATAAGAGCTGTGTAATAAGAACTCATAATTGTGTGAAAACCATGAATTGCAAGATATAAATAGAGAATGTGTGATATAAATGAGCATTTCTGAGAAAAATAAATCTGAATTATTTTAGTTATAAATTCATAATTACAAAAAAAAGGTCAGAATTGTGAGATATAAATTCTTAATTGTGAGAAAACGTTAGAATTGTGAGATAAATTCGCAATTACAATTATTAGAGATTTGAGATATGAAATCTTAATTACGAGAAAAAGTCATTTGTGAGATATAATCTCGTAATTTTTAGAAAGTCAGAATTGTGTATTATCAGTTTATTTTACTATTTATACAGTGTTTTATTTTATGCATTTAGCATTGTTTTATTGTTTTATCCTGTGGTACGAGTTTTTTTTTGTTGTTGTTGTCACCCATCACTATTTTATGCCCAACCTTTATTTCTTTTTTTTTGAGACGCATATTTGGGCAGCAAAATAACTGAGATAAATAAAAAATAAAACATTGTCCATTCTTTGTTTGTGGTGAGTTTCGGAACCATGTGTACCAATGTCTATGTATTTAAGATCCTATTTTGTTAGAAAACAGGTTATCAATCACGTCGCGGGAACGCGCCTTAGAAAATGTTGAATTACACAAGGTTCTTTATCTCTATGTAAATATTATGCTAATAGAGCTGAGCTAGTAATCTTAGATGCCGTGGTGCCTTTCATAGTCAACAATAGAATGAAAAGGCAAAATGCGTCAGCTGCCTTGTGCTATATGGAGAGCAATAGAAAAGTGGCGACACATGATTGATGAGGTAATCCATCTATAGGGTTATCAGTCGAGTGCAGTTGTGTTGCGTCTTTTCATACAAGCAAACCCACCTCATAGCTCTTTCTTCCTCTTCCTCTCCTTCATTTTCTGTCTCTTTCAGTTTCCTTGGGCAGATAAACGGCTGTCCAGATGCCATTTTGTTCGCAAAAAGCATTGGAATGCCGTTATCTAAAAAAGGCCCAATTTATTGATTGTGCCACCCAGTGGGCTGTTCATGGGTCCGCGCTCATTCAGGGCTCAGCCCAGATCTATATGAACGTGTATAGAGGAATCTTTTTAGAAATACAGGAATATTGTACACTTTATAATAAAATATGAAATTGGTAAGTTTGAAATATTTGGAAATCATACAAATAATGTGTCTAAAACTGTTTAAAAAAGACTGTTGGCAAATATTATGAGGCACGTATTCAATGGAGCCTTAGTCGTGTGGCAATGACAACATAGCGCAAATATTGCACATCTGGATTAAATTCATACCGCACACTACACAGACCATACTTTTTAAAGCATTCATAAAGTAATAATTTATTCACCTAATTACAGCAAAAGTTATAAAAGAGATACCTTTTTGATATAAAAGGTGGTACATTTGAGTAGTAACAGGGTGGATGCACAACAAACAAACAAGTAAATAAATAAATAAACTAACTAACAGCAAGGAGACATAGAAAACATGGAAAGGGGTAGGCCAAAAATAAGTAAGTAAATAAATAAATATAGCATAACAAAAATATGAAATATATCATATTATTTAAGATGTATATAAAATATGGAGGATGAGAAATGACTCACGTATGAATAAATAAATAAATACATTTGAATAAATAAGCAAATACATAAACAAACAGCAAGGAGAGATTGGAAACATGGAAAGGGGTAGGAAAAAAAATAAGTAAGTAAATTAATTAATTAATTAATTAGTAAATAAATAAATATAATGTCAGTCTTGTGTGCCCTTGCCCTGTGTTTTGCTCCCCACGTGTATGTCCATATGGTTGTTCCTATCCCCGATTAGTTGATTGTGATAATTTGTTCCCAGATGTTTTCAGTTCTCTCATGATTTCCGTATATATATTTACCCTGTGTTCCTGAGTCTCGGTCTCTATATTCTACACTGTATCCTATGTTCCAGAGTTTATAATTAAAAGAATTCCCGTTCGCACACTACATGACTCCTGTGTTCTCCTTGACAGCACAGGGTTGTGACATATAGCATACAGTATAACAAAAAAATTATATATAATATTATTTAATATGTAAGATATGGAGAATGAGAAATGACTCAAGTATAAATAAGGTTGTGACAGAACGACTGACCTCAAACAGCGATGGAGTTCGCCACCCCTGAGCCTCCTTTATGGCTAGGAGAGCCATTCCAGTTCCCCACAGAATCCGTTCCGCATTCATGGCCAGGAGAGCCGTCCCTTAACCCCCCGCGGATTCCGTTCCGCATTCACAGACAGAGAGCTGTTCCAGATCCCCAAAGATTCTGTTCCGCATTTACGGCCAGGAGAGCCGTCGCTAATTCTCCTGGATTCCGTTTCACAGTCACAGACAGAGAGCCATTCCAGTTTTCCGAGGATTCCGTTCCGCCACCATGGGCAGGAGTGCCGTTCCAGTTCCCTGTGGATTCCATTCCGCATTCACAGCCAGGAGAGATGTTCCAGTTCCTCCGCGTATGCCAAAAATAAGTAAGCAAGTAAATAAATAAGTAGATAAAATAAATAAATATAACATTCACTGCATAGCATATACAAGTGAATAAATAAATGCGAAAATAAATAAATAAATATAGCATATAGCAAAAATATAGAATATAATATGGATATAAGATACGGAGAACGAGAAATGAATTAAGTATAAATAATAAACAAACAAACAAACTGCAGGGAGACATTGGAAACATGAACATAGTAAGTAAGCAAAAAAAAAAAAAAGCAAATACATAAGTAAATAAATATATATAGCATATAACAAAAATATATATTGTATAAGATATGGTAGATGAGAAATTACATAAATAAATGCAAATAAATGGCTCATTCCATCCTTGTAAGCGGATTGTTCCCATTTATACTTTTGACTCCCCGCTGCCGATCTTGCTTGCCTCTTGTCTATGACTCTGTTTTGCCCACGTTACTCTGTTTGCCGTTCGCTCGACCATCGCCTGACTACTCTGAGTTTGTTTATTAAATACCTTGCAAATGGATTCGCCAAATGGGTCTCGCTCCTGATTCCTGACACTGGTGAGTAAAGCAGTGTGAGTGAAAATGTGTTTGCCCTGGTACAGTGACTTGTGCAGATGCATAGAATAAAATTTGTTAATTCTCAGTGTCTCACTCCTACTTTTTCATAACTTACTTTCTCATAAATAAATGAAAGAAAAAGAAAAAAGATGAAACATGAAATCTTTGGAAGCTCTCCACTAGTTCCACACATGCTGCTAACCCAAAGAAACCATAAGACAGTAGCTCACATTTATAAATAAAATGCAAATAAACAGCTAGTATTTTTGGCAAAAACAGAAGCAGAAAATACCAAGCTGTGTGGCGTCGGGTGAGCATGAGGATGCCCTATGGAGTAGAGTAATGTGTTTTCTTCATTCATGGGCACCTCAGGAAAATCATGAGGAGATTACACTGGTGCAGCGGCTTCCCAAGGATATGAAGTGACCTGGTTATGGTGATGTCACCAAGTAACGGCATGCATGATGGTGGTTTGATGTTTAAGCTCCTGTTAGGATGGAGCGGGAGGGTGCTATCTGCAGCTTCTTAGCAGGTGCCTGAGGCAGTACCACAGGCTAGAACTCACTCAGAATAGATAGTAAACTACTCTGATGTACTCTGTTTGCAATGAAATGTGCGCTGAAACTCAATAAATGATACGCCCTCCTCAGGCCTCCTCAGACGTTTGCATCATGAAGAGAAACGGAGAGACAATGTCTATATGCTATCTATCTATCTATCTATCTATCTAGTGCTGAAGGGAGGGTTACCTTGAAATGTCCTGAATACTTAAAGCATCTTGGCTAACAATCTTACAGCTTCCCAAAACTGCCAAAAAACTCAGCTTGCTCTGTTTGATGTTTGGATGTATACCTGTGTTAGTTTTGGGAACTGTGAAAAGACAGGAATGTCGAATGACAGGAACTTGCTAGAACTGCAGTTGTTTTTTAGACACATCAAGAGTTAGAAAGACAAATTTTGCTAAGTAACACAAAGCAAAGATTTGATATGTTTTGTTGAATGTCATAATAGACAAATAGACCTTTTTTAATGCGCAATTTAAAAATTTGTTTAATACAAAAACATATATTATATATAATACTTATTGTTATTATTATTATGTATTTAATATAATAACTCATACTAAATATAAACTTATTGCTAATGCTGGTGTGATGCAGTTTTTACACTGATTCCTGTGTAACACTTGTCCTATGTCTTGTGTCTGTGATTTTGTCTATGTTTCATGCCATGTGCTCTTGTGTTTCTATTTACCTTGTACATGTGCTCTGTGTTTATGTTTACCTTCTGTCTCCCTTGTGCTGTCCTCATCTTCTGTAACCCCGCCCTTGTAATCAGTGTTCACTCTTTGCCAGCCGTGTGTCCAGGTGTTCCCCA
>JAUMHI010000061.1:14753775-14773860 GCA_032359435.1 Enteromius unitaeniatus
GAAGTTGCATGTATTGTGTTCACGCTCGTGTTTTGCTCGGTGTTTTGCTGCCTCGTCAGCCTTTTGTTTCCCTCCGTGTCTAAATAAATGTTTAAGCTTCATCTCCGTGTGTTCCGCTCCTTGCTCCGGCTGAGAAGCACGCAGACACGCAGACACCAAACGGACCTCCTCGTGACACCCACAGAGCCAGTAATTTGAAGTAAGAATAAAAAAACGGCTTATTTTTCTCACTATTTCCTTCAGTAAATAACTTCAAGTTAAATTGTGAATGTACTGTAAATTGCCCTGTGTTAATTTACATTTTTCTCTGCAGAAGACCTCATAGGACCTGCCATTATGCCAGCAACAGATGTTCTCCAATGTTGCTGTTAAACACAAGTCGGAGGGGTTTGGAGGTTGCGTTGCACACTCACAAATGAGCCAATTTATCATTAGTATGCCTCTGAAGAGAACCATCCGACTAGAAGCCCACAGCTGCGATCCATGCTAATATTGATTCTTTTTTTTCACTGACTGTGTTAGCTAACAGCTAAGCTAATATAATCTTTATATTTTCAGGCACATGTGTGAGACCTTATTTGCAAAAAAATCCCTAAAACTGAATAGAACCGCGAGTCTGAAAACCCTAAAGGTAGCCGCTTTTAGATTTTTCCATTAGCTCTGTAGCTAATTTGCAATGTTACATCAGACCTTTAGTAAAACATACACAGTCTCAAAATCAAAACAAATCCCAAACAGAGAGTTTTAACGCTCTGCGAGTAACCTTTACCAAATAAGCTAGTGTCTGTATGATTTCATGAAATGTGTACCTCCTGAGAGCTTAAAGAAGTCATGTTTTCAGTATCATTCTACTGTAAAATGTGTTTTACCACAGTTTGAATGTCTTCTCTGAATATTTTAAGTCCAAAGGCCATATTCATTCAACAAAGGTCCACACAATGGAGAATAGGTAGATAGAAGTGGGCAACGAGGCAGCGGGAAGCTTATAGAAACATTCTGCCGTATATTTTTCATAATGAACCCTACTGTGCTCAGCCATTCCACCACATTGATTCTTTTAAACCACGAGTTCATTCAGATGAAGCACACAAGCGCAGTTTTGCATAATCTGCTTTGTGTTTTTAATATTTTCATGCCAGGAGATTCCTCTCTGTCAGTGATGTAGTTTGATTTCAATTAGTTGCTCATTGTTCTTCTACTTGGCCTGAGAGAATCACAGTTGTTCCACTCAAGCTGTACTTTCTGAGGAAATCTTTGCCCGCTGTGCTCAAGTGTGCTCTGGGAGAAGGTACATCAGGACCTGTAATGTGATGCTAATGGTGCAGGTCTGACTAAAACCTTTGTCTCCTTTCTTACCATTGCCATGTGAAGGAATGCTATCAAGCATACAAAACACCTCCAATTTTGCAGGCCTAAGATAGGGAGTGAGAAGGAGAGGAACTGAAACAAAATGTTAAGTTAGAATTGAAGAAGAACTAATCTGTGGATTTGCCAGTTTGCACGTTTTTTTTCCTTTAACTATTCACAGAGGCAGCTACACCTAAATTTGAAAGCATTTTTTATACACTATACTGTTATTTTTGAATTATTGATTTCAGATTTACTCACAGATGTAATTTACTGTTATTACAGCTAGGACTAGTCATGACTCACCTCCAGGTTAGTTGTTTAGCACGGTTTGTTTAATAGACCAAAATAAAAACTGCAAGAAAATGTATTTACATAGCTTGACTTGAGGTTGTGTGATAAATTAAACACAACACTGGTTCATACATTATATGATGATATGTTAATTTATGAAGACAAGTTTCTGGCATATGCACTACTGTTTAAGGGTTTGGGTTACTGTAACAATTAAAAAATATTCCACATTACACAAGATGCTCTTACTGTTATAAGAATACAGTTACTTGATCAGATAAACGTAGCCTTAGGTAGGTGAGACTTGCTTCACAAATATTTAAAATTCTTACCTGCTCAAAACTTTTGACAGAACATATTCTTTTATAGTTTATAACTCTTTAATGTTGTTTTACAGTCATCCTAATTCCCTATGAGAATGCTTAATTTATTTGAATGTTAATACTTTGATTAATTTATTACTGTTCTAAAAAAAAAAAAAAAAAACAATCTGTGAATTCAGTTTCTGATCAGCTGATCTTTGATCATTACATTGCAGGTCCTGATCTTGATTGAAAAGAGCTTTCACCTTAAAGCGATTAAGCTACAGTAGTAGCTAAGGGATAGTCTCAGTTTCATATGGCACACAAAAGTGGAAACACTTCAGGAGTTGTTTGTCGGATTTGTTGAATTATATAGGATTCCAGGAGACGTGTGTGTTGCGTTCTTTAACTTTCTGCCTAGAAACAAAGATGCTGTGATGCCTCACAAAAGAAGAAAGCCGTCATGCGACAAACGCTTATAAGGATCGACTAAAAGCTGGATTTTAAAAAGTATGTCAAATATTTACATTTCGCCGCACAGAATCTTTAAAATACGTCTGAGAGTTTTACACATGGTCTGTTACTGTGACAACATTTCCACCCCCCAAAACATGATACAGAAATTAAACAAACTCTGATTGGTTGTTCGACATGTCAAACAGCCATGTCTTTCTGAAGCTGTCATTCTGAAGGTCTGGCTGCACAAGACTAGTTAAGTTTTTATTTATAATATACATTTTTCTTCTTAGCAATTTCGAAGCCATTTATCTTAGCCACTGGAATTTCATTGAGGCCCAGTACTTCCTGTCAGTAGTGACAAGTCTGGTTCTTCAAGGCTATATCCAGTATGAAGACTATGAGTGGCATAGCTATGATTACCTTCTGTTGTGCAACCAAAAGAATTACAGTATGTCTTCTCCTTACATTTTCCAGTGATGGACACAAGGAAGGGAAATGAGAAAGATGTCAGCACAACAGCACACAGGGTAGTGGTCTGTTCAAGCTTTCCTGCAGCCCAAAGCCAATTAATGTAGTGAGTGTGAGCTGGGTAGTGTGGGTTTTGTGACCTTCTGACATCTGTCTGTACTGTGTGTCCAAAGACTCTACCTGAAGCATCTTTGACCCAGACCCTCCCTGTTGACATTGTCCTCTGACAGATCATTACTCAGTCTACATGCATTTTCTGGAAGAGCTTATAATGACAAGACTAACCTTTGTCATTCATCCAGTCAAGGTCCTTCATGTTGTCCAGTATGTATCAGAACAAAGCAGGACTAGAAACCCCTGGTCAAAATTATGAAATTCTATAGAAACCCCTGGTCTAAATTATAAAATTCTATAAAGTAAGTATGAAATAACAATCAAAATGATGGCATACAACAACTTTCACTTAAAATGTAAGTTAAAGTGACTTTAATTTGATAGTCCATTTAGATATTCTAAGTAACTTTACAACTACACGTCAACTAGCAGTCATTAGATATTCTACTTGGATAACTTGCAATCTAGGCTCATTAGAAATACCTGTTCCCTGACGACACTTTTCCTCGTACTGTGTCTGCTAAGACACTATGGGAAAAAATCATTTTTTCCCACCAACTGAAGCCTTTTTTAATCATGCAGTGAAAACTGCACAGCCATTGGTTGTGCAGTGGTATCTAGATAAACTAATCTGTTGGGCGCCGTGCTGCAGCAACCATTTGCCGCTTCCGAAGCTCGCCTGAGTGGGCGGGGCCATGTATATATAATGGCCGTTCCACCGCAGGACTTCAGATTTCTTCTCCTTCAGATTATTTAGATCACCTCCCAAAAGAATAAAACAAAGGTATATGAACAAAATTCAAGTTTTGCCCAATCCATGTTAAGCACCCTTGAAAATATTTAAATCCTTAAATAGTATGACAAAACGTTGTAAAAAGACTTAAAGTGCCTTAATATATTTAAAACAGTATTATTATCTATATTAATAATGCATAGTTATATGGGCAAGCAGATGAGTCCGAATATGAACACAATGCGGTTAATGGTTCAGTGTTTTCCTTCTAAAGGGTTTCTATGGGAAACCATTTAATGTGAAACTTTGCACATTGCATTTATACAGTACAGAACATGATCTTTGTGGATCCTGGAACAACAATGTGATTAGCCAATTAGATTTGAAGAACCAGTTTATAGTTTTTGTAAAAAGTGTATGGTGCTTGTACTGTTAATCAGTGATTCATCTGTCATTTCCTCTGATTTTAGGCATTACTCATGGGTAAGGTTATATTTAGGTGTAGAGATATGGTCAAGATTATATTTTGCAAGATTATATTTTGCACTCCAGGTGGGCGTTACTATGAAGGCGTGACATCACATAAAAAAAATGGCGCTGTTCCCAACTTTGGCATGGACCCTTAGTTAAAGCTGTAGATTAAGTGTACCAAGTTTCGTTGTGATTGATCAATGTTTGGCTGAGCCAACCTGTAGCCTAGGGGCCCCTGGCCATGTTAATCGGATTGCATTGATTGCATTGTTTCAATTCTAAAAAGTTACCCACAAACTGGTGACTGATACTGTTACACATACTTGCACAGTTTCACAGACAATGCTTAAGCTAGTCCCAGACTAAATTGCATGTTTGAGCTGTCTCAGATGAAAATATCTTGCACTGACATATCTTAAAACATGTCAGTGTCATTTTTAAGATGCACAGCTGTAATATTTTCTTATAAGGCATTTTTGTAAAAGTTGCTTGAATATCTTAATTTAACTAATGCCCAGTCCTGGCTTAAGCTAAGCCCCGTTTGTGAAACCGGGCCTTTATGTCATACTTTTAGGCCCTGTTTCATAGACACGGTTTAGCCTAGTCCAGGATTAGGCCATAGGTCAATTAAGACATTTAAGTCATTTTTATAAACATGCCTTAGAAAAAAGCATTACTGGTGTGCATCATAAGACAAAACAAAGACACTGACATGTTTAAAGATCAGTCTGTGCAAGTTTCTTTTAGTTGAAACAGTTCAGATTTACATTTAGTCTAGAACTAAGCTTAAGCCTTGTCTGTGAACCCGGGGGTTAATGTCTTAATTATGACTTGGTATGTCAATTTCCATTTTTCATTATTTTCATTGTGTAAGAACATACTCTAATGGCATGTGGCTTCTTAGTTGCTTCATAGGGATTTTACAGCTCCACTCTTTTTTCACACTTTTTATTCCCTCAAAGAGGAAACAACACTAAATTATTTATTTTAGATAAATAGATCATTCCACCATTAATTTCACACCTTTATATAATCGTGTTGTTTAGTGTAGAACACTAAACTAAATATTTAGTTATTTAAAATATTTATATTATTTAATATTTTATATTTAAAATAATATATATTATATAAAATATATTATATATATTTAAATATTTATATATATTTATATATATTTAAAATAAAGCAATGGAAATTAATATGAGCTCTACATGATATCATAATGTTATTACTGTGCTGAACAAATTATACAATTTTAAATGATCTCACTGTACAGTATATAACTAGTATAATCTTTCTGCATTTGTCACTATTTATATGATCATATATTTTCCTCTGTTCTGTCTTTCTGAAGCTGCAGAGTTTCTTTGCCATTTATCAAATAGTTAATAGTCACAAAATGACATCAGCTTGAAGCAGAAGGAAAAAGGTTTGAAGGAAGCTGATACTGGCTCAGCAGATATTCTCAGAGTGTTCAAAAGGCTAAAATAATGCAGGATTCCTCTTCTTCACATTATTTTCCACAGCATAATACTCCAATTGCTATTTGACATACCAACAAATCTTTAAACATTTGATAAAATTAAACCCTCTTTAACTGTGCCTGACAAGGTCAAAGTGATTCACTGAAACTTGGCACAAAAAAAAAAACACAGGCCAAAGCATCATTGCTTGACTTCTGGCTAAGTCTAATACAAGAGATGATAAGGAACACTCGGCTCCAGTGCTTTCTGACAAAGTTATTTGATGAAGACAGATGGTGGAATTGGCTGCCAGCTTGGTTGCTGAAATCGCATTAAAACCATTTCCCCCCCAAGGAATGGATTATGATATATGGGAGCCCAGCCTTGAGACAGTCACCCACTGGACTGACCTTGAACCTCCACATATGGGCCGGAGCTCATTCTCTCTAGCAACAGATCCTCAGAGATCCGTTGAGAATTACCGTGCTTGTCATTGGTGCTTCACACTATTGTCCTCTCCTTGAGACAAAAATGAGGAATGAATTTTAAAGCAATAGTTCACATAAAAATGAAAAATCTGCCATTTACTTAATCACACCATTTCAGACCACAAAACTGTTGTTTTTCAGTGAAACACAAAAAGAGAAGCTAAAAATAATTTGTACTTAAAGGAGTCATACAAAGCCAATTTTCCACAAGCTAATATATTATATATATAATATGTTTTTTTTCACTCATGGACTTATCAATGAACTCATGTCTCCGCCCACTCGTTTGTTGTCTAGGTACTTCATTGTTTGCTCCACCCCTTGACTTTTGTTTCTAAGTCTGTTTGGATTTATCGCTTCCGACCGCTGCTTTCCCCGGATTACGCCTTTGTCTCGCACCACGGACTGTATTTATTGTTGCCAACTCTTGCACAGACTCTGACCACTGTTTTGCTCTGCCTCCTCCATTCCTGTCTGCCGGTAACTACCCTTAAGCTTGTCTGTTGCCTCGCCTCGCTCCCGCGACAGTCTTAATGGAAAGTTTGTAATATATTTTGTTTAAAAATTTCTCAACGATAGTGTAAACTACGCTCATTTTACCCTGTCAAAAACAGCTCTTTAGAAATCACTCTGTTCTGTGTACTTCCCCTTTGAATCTTCACGAGCTTCGCTGACATTGTAGGGTGGTTGTGTACACACACTCCCAACACACATTTCAGTCCAAACAGCTGGTAAAAGTGCTTGCCGCACCGGCTGACCCCTTTTAAGTGAAATTATGATATAGTGTCATTGTACGTTGCAAATTTGCGATATGTAAAAGTCGCAATTGTGCCATCTAAGTTAATTTGTCATGTATGAAGTTGTTCTGTGAGATTTACATTCCTAACTGCTATAAAGTTGCAAATGAGAAATTTAAAGTTGCAACGGCAAGATTTAGAGTCACATTGTGACATAATGGCAGTACTTTATAAGCAATAATATCACAGTTATATAAAAGTCACAATTGTACCATTTAAAGCTAAATTGCAATACATGAAGTTACACAAATTCACAGCTGGGAGCTATACATTTGAAAATGAGATATTTTAAGTTGCAATTGCAAGATTTAGAGTCACATAGTTACATTATAAGTAATAAAGTCACAGCTGTATAAAAGTCGCAATTGTGTCATTTAAAGTCACATTGTGATATATCATGTTACAGTATATTATTTAAATAAGATGCAATGGGAAATTTAAATATACAATTGTATATGAGAAAAGTATTCACAGTATTAAAATCTAAAGTCACATTTAAAAGATTTAAATTATAGCTGCATTGTTAGCTATTAACCTATATTAACCACTATCAGGATGAATCTGTGTTTTATACTGGGACAGGTGTAAATATTAGAGCACTAGTATGCTGTATTTCCTAAGATAAGCTATAGCAGAGTGTATATATTATGCAATAGTAGGGTGTAAAGTGCAGGCTGTCAAAAATGTATGAATGTACAGTTATGGGCTTGATATATCAGAGCATCTGTAATGGTATATTTTCTATAACATCCCTGCACAAACATCTCTTATGAGGCCCAAAACTGCATCTGTCCCCTACTTGGAATGTATATGCATTATTTAGAAGAAGCATTTTCTTCAGGATAGAGTGGATAACACCATATTATTTTTTTACATATAGGAAAAGAACAAAACAATAAATCAGTCTTCTACAAACATTACAGCACATTTTCATTATTGATGGCTGCAGCCGCATTATATTCCAGTCAATATTTGGCTCCTCTACGAATAGATCCCACATACAGCTCCCACACATTGGGTTATTATTCATTTACATGAATAATAACAGTGTGATAGGAGGATAGTCTGGCTTGTCTAGAGTGATTAGAGGAAAAGCATAAGGAGGGTTTCATTAGGCCACAATGATTTTTTCATGGTGTGTATATATAACCTTCACATTAATATTTCACCTGTTTCACCCTGTGCTGGAGGCATTTCGATGTTCGTTTTTCTAAGCCTTTTAATAAAGAGAGGCAGTTCGAGTTCAGGATAATTCATGATACAAAGTAGACACATCATGGCGCACTGCTGCGCCATGCTAGAAGAATGCATTATTGAAACTCTTAGAAGCTTCCTTCTTCTAGCTTCCCCGCTATTGATGAATTATGGAGCATGACTAAAACTAGAATTTTGTAACTTTTTACATTTATGATATCTGAAGTTTCAAATCCAATGACTCTGTATCATCCTGGGTGGCTTCCTCTTCAAAGAAACAACATTCATTAATGACATTCTGAACTGTTTCTCTCGCACACAGCGCATAGAAATTTATGCAACTGACAAAGTTTTGTCTTAAAAGGATTTGCTGTTCTTTCATGCTCTAAGTTTGTGACTAATCTGCAACAAAAAGCGCCAGAGTTAAGTCAATTTACAATCACAGCTGCTACAACAAATTTCAAACTGGTTCATATCTGAACATTCATCAGGTGTGTTCACTGTCTCAACTAGCAAGAAAGCAGTGCTGGGGAAAGGCATATACAACTAATTTGTGACAAGGGGGATTACACTTTTTTTATTTAATGCAATTAACGCAGTGGTGTAGCTAGGATTGGTCACCCCACTCACAACTGCTGCTTCTGCCCTTTTCCCTTGACAAGAAGTGTATTTATTCAGTCGCAGAATGTCTTTACTACCACATCAAATGGGAGACATTTCAGACGCGCTTTCCACCTCACTTTAGCACCAGGCAAACGGTAATGTGGTTGCAGCGTGCACTCTTCAAATACATGCACAAAGATACCAGAGCACGCTGTAGGCTGTATCCTTTCATTTCAAAGCGTGTGCATGCAACGTCATGGTCAGTTAAGTCAGTTAAAACTGTGCAAGCATGTAATATATTTAAGAACATGTCTTTGAAATGTTCTGGAGCAGCCCAGCGCTGTCTCACTCATCTAACACGCCTGACCTGAAGTAGGTCAGAAAAGGTAAAAAGAGTTGAGAGTAAATAAGATTTGTATCAGAACTGCGTCACATTCAGCAGCAGCAGCTCTTAAAGAAATAACAGCCAACATATCCTATAATAACCAGCTGCTAAGGACAAAGAAAAAGGGGGATTGCTTTATATATTCACCATTATTTAGTTTAGAATGTGTCTGATGACTTCAATTTCTGTATTTTTCTGCTGAAGTGCATAAGTAAATATGACATTTATTATAAGATTGTTTTAAGTTCACTTAAATTAGAAGTTCTTTTTTTAAAGTCTAAATGTTAAAATTGATAGCTCTCCATTACAGTATACTGTATATGTTGAAAACTAAAGTCAATGGTTAAAAAAAAATTTGGGGAGGGGAAACAATTTTATAAAGAAATCAATATTGGTATTATAATGGTTTTATGTGAAGATTGTTTGGTTTAATAATGTTTTTGTAATGTTGAATGGCTTTTCAGTGATTAAATAGCTACTAGGGGGGAAAAAACAATTCCAGAGACATCAGAGTAATGCTGGCCTTCAGTCACAGAAAAAGACGCTACAGTATTATACAAATTATATTATATAAAAACTGTACTGTCTTTATGTTGTTTGTACATTCATTTAATGTTTGAATGTGAAATTATTGCAATATAAATGTATTTTTAAAAACGTTACTGTTAGTTGGAATTAATTTCAGAAAAATATGCTATTAATTACTTATTTTTTTGTTTTAATTGATTGACAGCACTAACTTAAATATGATGGTATGTTCATAAATGTTCATAAAAGCATGTTCATAACCTGGTTCAAAAAATTATTTTGGTCTGAATAGGTAATTTTGCCCTCATGACAACTGTAAGGGGGTGAATTGTTTTCAAACAAATTTTAATTATAGTAATCCTTAAAGTTCAGCATAAATAAGGGCATAGCAACAACTCTCAAATGGATTGCGGCTGCTCTCACCACCGCTGATCTAGAGTAGATGGGCCTGGTTTTATCATTTTAAATTACCTGAGGCTGTTTCTTAGTATGCATTCTTGTCTGTACTTGCAGAATTGTGAACTTGTAAAAAATGGCATCAGTAGTCGGCCCAATTCAAGTACTATTCCAATTCAAAGTTCACATCTAGCCAAGTACAGTTAAAATCCCGAAATGTGTTCTTGCTCTGCCACTTTTATCAAGTATACATCAAGAGAAGACTTGTGTGGGGGTATTTCAGTATTTCAGGCGGGGATGTAGTTGTTTAAAACTCAAATCTATGTTATATTTTAAGTCACAATCTCATTCTATAAAGAGAACAGAGGAGTCGCAGAGTGTACAATGAGAGTTTTTTAATGATCAACTCAGGAACACAGAATACAACACTGACATAAAGACATAAACATATATGTCCGACCGACCAGGGAGACTCGGGAACACAGGGTAAATATACATACCGAAATCATGGGAGAACAGAAAACACCTGGGGAACACAGTTGGGAACAAATTAACACAATGAACTATTCGGGGACAGGGACAACCAAATATTGGCATACAAGACTGACAACCTAATCCACGAAAAGGCATTGTTGTTTGATATAATTTCATTTAATTGTAATTCGTGTATGGATTGCATGTGCAATGTTCCACATTTTTATTATTTGGTTATTAATATTTTAAATGAAACAGAAAAGAGGCAGTGCTGTTTGATATCATATTTCGACGTATTGCAATTGTGTTGATAACTGAAGTAAGGGGAGCAGACTGATGTTATCATGTACGCTGCTGTTCCATTTGCAGAATTACCAGACGTGTTGTCACAGACACGCCAGGTTCCACCATCCCCCTAACACAGCGTTCACTCTCACCAGAGAACTAACTACGATCACCTGTCATCACCACCTGGATCCAGTCACCACACAATTAAGCAACCACATAAAACCACACACCACTTCAAATTAAGTTTCCGAGCTCGTTTATCAGCAAGTGGATTAATCTGTAGCAAGATAAAACTCTATTACAATTACTTACCTTTATACTTACCCAGTGTGATTTCCTTATGTGCTCCTCGCTCTGTGTGTTCTCTCCAGTTCTCTAATTGAAATCCCTCCTGTATCTCCTGTGTCGTCAAAGTGTGGTGTTGTGGTTCATCTGTGTTGATGTCTCTGTCATCAGTCTGTTCTTCAACGATCTCCATTACCTGCAGGATAAAGACATTCAGTTACTCCATTAATCCTGTTTCATCAAAGTATCATCTGTTTATTCTACTTACCTATATCAGCAGTTCGGTTTCCCTGCCTAAAATAAACACCTTTTATTGAACTTACCTCCTGTGTATAGTCCGCTTCAAAACACTTGTGTCCTCCTCTCCTCGGGAGAACGTACATCCGAGTCAAACTTGCGAAGTCCAAACTACCAAGGATGCAAATCCTAACTTGGTATTGAGAAATGGCTCGAGAGTGACGTGCGGTTAGGGATACAATAATTTTAGATTTTTTTGGGGTACGATTATAGTCTGAAGAATAATCACGGTTTAACGATTATGACGATTATTATGCATTTATTCATTACATAACATTACTAATGTATGAAATCACACGAACACTCTTTAGATGTTAAAGTGTTAAAACAGAAATAACATAGTAACCATTAATACAGAACAAAATAATAATAAACAAAATCCATCTCTCACATTGGAATTTTAAAAAGTGACCTCTGCTCTGTAAACATCCATGACCTTATTTATATTTTGAAAATAACAAATAGAACTAGATCACAAAAATATTTAATGGTTTCAGTTTTTACATTCTTTACATTTTCTTTTGGACCAAGGGTAGAGACTTTAGGCATGGCGAAAAACTGGTTCACCATGGTTTTTACTTATGATTAATACTACAAAAGGGACAGTAAATAAAAGTTTCTGAAGTATTATTAATATACGACTAATATTAACTTTATTTAACAAACAGGGGAACTGTTACTAATGATGGAAATAAACTAAATTATTATTATTATCAACTGTCATCCATAGGTAGGATAGCCTAATTTACACACATGCAACTGTCCTCTCTCTTGATCGATCGACAGAATACTTAAAACAATTAGATAACTGATTTAAGTAAATGTGATCTTACCACGCTTTCACTTATTTCTTATCTGAAGCGGTCACAATGCACGGTGACGCAATTCCATAGTGACGTTCAGCCCCACCTACTCTGAGCTTCAAAAACACTCTTCAGAAACCTACGGGTAACGTCACGGACACTACGTCCATGTTTTTACAGTTTATGTTTTAAACACGTCACTAAGTGCTAAAATTGTTTGTAACACTTAACAATAAGAACCTGTTTACATTAGGTTTACTACTAACTATGAACTAACAATGAAAAAACACTTCTAAGGCATTTATTAATCTTGCTTCATTGTAATTTCAACATTTACTGTAGGCTACTAACACATTAAAAAGGTTGTATCTGTTAATACTAATGAACCAAGCCAACATGAACTAAAAATGAACTGTGTATTATTTAAGTAATGGTAATAGATAAATAACCAATATTATATGAAATGCTCACTGCTAGTGTATAATGCAACTAATGGGACCTTACTGTAAAGTGTTACCCGATCCTTGAGATCTTTGTGCAAATCAGGACAGAAACAACTGCAAGATCTTCCTCCATTTAGTTTGTAGACATGTATTCAATCATCAACGTTCTGACTCCTGTGTGCATGAACCTGTGAACAAACTGCATGATTGTAACTACAGTACAGTCATGTAAGAAAATGGCAGTGTAATTGAACTGTCTGTTATTTGTTACATGCACAGCAGAAAACAAGAAACATATTCTTTACATGTGACATACTTCAGGCTTGGCTTAACTTATGCATCAAATCGAATTGAATGGCTGCAAGACTGTGCCTGAAGAAATGTTTCTCAGATCCACAAGAATATGATCAGAATCTGAATGCTATATAGCTGATATAGTGGTATGTTGAATCTAAGGCGCGTTTTGTACTTGGCATTGCAAGTATTTATGGTACATAGATTTAGTCAGATGTCTTTAAGCCTGGAGCTGTATTTATGAAACATCTCAAAGGATCAGGTTCCTGTTTGAAGCAGTCTCGCACTGAATCACAATATCTAAACTGCTCCAGCAGCAGCTATTTCTCTACAATATGCCTTGTGAGGTTTTCCTCTTTAAACAGTCATGTACAGCTGCTATTTGCTCATGCAGAACAGAGGAAGCATGAAGATGGAGGATATGTGCTCTCAGTGACTTATCGAAGGGGGGAGAAAAAGATGCCCCCTGTTGTTTTTCTCTGTAATTAAAATGTTTATTTCATTCAGGGACCCAGTTTTTTTTTTTCACCAGCCAAACAAACACCTCTGTTCTGCATATGTTTAGAGCTAATAATCTCAAAGCTGAATAATAGATGTTGTTTTCTCCCTTAAAATTGTGTGTGTGTGTGTCAGAAATAACAAAGATGGAATGTTTCTGTGGTTAATTGAGATGGATTGCTGATCTATGGGCCAATAAGTGTCATACTCAATTAAATATGATTATGATTTCTGTTGGAGCATAGAGCATGCTATCATGGCACATTAGAGCTGTTGCATTAATAGGGATACAGGTTTTAATCTGGCTTGCTTCATACTCCCACCCAATCATTCTGGTCTGTTTTTTACCAGTTTTATGCAAAACTATAATTTTTTGTATAGGTGCATCTAAAAGAAAACATGTACGTGTACATGTACCTTTTTTTTGGTAAGTTAGTAAGTTATTTCAAAAGGTGAAACTTTCATATATTCTGGAGTCATGACATGTAAAGTAAAATATTTCAGCGTTTTTTTTTATTATTTAGATGATTTGAGCTTACAGCTCATGAAAGTAAAAAATCTATTATCTCAAAATATCAGAATATTACCCAAGAATCAGCATTGCCATAAAACTTGTCCGCAGACAAAAGCATATAGTGTTCCAAAATCTTCTGTTAGAAGGCTGTATTGACTTTGGACTTGATAAAACATAATGGACCAACACCAGCGGATGTCACGGCACCCCAAATTATCACTGACTTCAGGAACTTCACACTGGACTTCAGTCAGCTTGGATTCTGTGTCTCTCCAGTCTTCCTCCAGACCTAGATTTTTTCTTTTTACTTTTATCTCGAAAGAGGACTTTGGAGCACTGCACAACACTCCAGTTATTTTTCTCCTTAGCCCATAATGCTTCTGACATTGTTTCTGTTTCAGAAGTGTCTTTGTAGCCATCTGTGACATCTGAGTGGGTGACTCTAAATGCACAGACTCCAGCTTCCGTCCACTCCTTCCACTCCTTGTGAAGCTCTCCCAGGTGTTTGAATCAGCTTTACTTGACAATATTCTCACAATATTCTATTCTATCCATGTTGCTTGTGCAACTTGACTACCTAATTTCTTCCTTCCAGTCAACTTTGCATTTAATATGCTTTGATACAGCACTCTGTGAACAGACAGCTCTTTCATTAATGACCTTCTGTGACTTCAAGTCAGAAGTCTTCCTCTTTACGGTGGTTTCAAAGAACAATAGATAATACATGACAATATATGACGTTTAACTTTTTGTGAACTATTACAAGAATAAATTAATGATTGTGACGAGTGAAAAATGGAGGAAACAGTTGCATATGCAGTCACAATGTTTATTGACAAAGTCAATTCAATCAAGAGTTCAGTGAAGACAAAACAGCGTGAAGTCTGTCAGGAAATGCTGGTTGGTAGTGCTGGAACTGCAGCGGGCAATCCTGAAAGGAGACAAATCCTCAGCGTTTCTCTACCGGAGAGAGCGGATACAGGAGCTGGCCAGAGGAGACAGGAACCCAGGAGCAAACAAGCATGAGTAGAGTTCCGTGCAACAAAACAGAGGAACTGACGAGGACAGGGCAGGTTAGCACACATAAAATAGTGTTGGGTAACGAGCCAAAGCTGGAATTAGTTAGCTCGTTACCCACACTCAGCCACACCTACTCATTCATACACACAACAGGCATGAATGAGATCGTGAACCCATGAACCGTGACAACAATATTCTATTTTTTTGAGATGCACCTGTAAATGTTGATATCTACAATACTATATAGCCTTCTAATTCATGACTGATACCTCAAAAACTAGAAAAAATACAAAAATAAATAATTTTACTAAAAGTGTCATTCAAAATATGAAATCTTGACAAAAATCTTATTTTTAAAGGAATTTTATGGGTTCACTACAACTTATAGCTCACTCAATAAACTTGTACTGTACCATGACGTTGATAACCTTGAAATGTATTTCCACTTCTCCCTCTTTTTTGAGGTAACTTTGAGCCACTTATAATGAAAGCCAATGATTTTAGTGTGAAAGCTTTATTTTTTCCGTGTATACATTTAATTTAAAACTGCAAAGCTATTATCAGATTGAAAATAGCGCAGCTCATTTTATACAAAAAAGAATGGATGCACACTAAGTGCTTGTATGAAATTATAAGCTTCACACTTCTGCTTTCAAATCCTCCGAAGTTGGTCCAATTTACATAAATTGGAGTAAGTGAAAATGTTTTTTTTTCTCCAGCATATCCACATTATGCCACAAATGATGCTGATTTCGTTCTGTGTGAAATAATATTTTGAAAGTTACGTTGATATAGAAAAGACAAATTAAGGTAAAATATCTCTGTCTTTGGGGTGCAGTGAACAACTCAGAAACAGATTAATGTCATTATGATTATTGCACAAAAAAATATAGTGTCCCATTTTTGAGGGGAGCAGCACAAACATATGAAAGACTCTTTCTACCTCAAATAAATAAATAGATAATCAATGAAGCATGCAATTCATATAAAATAAAGTTCACACTGTTAAATAAAAGGTGCAAAAGTCACAGCTGTCAGATATAGTATCACCCTAAGAAGAAATAAAGTTGCAGTAATTAAAAGTGCAATTACTAAAAGTTCTGAGGCAGAAACGTGCTTCCAGTAAGAAAACATTATTTTCTACTAAGTAATTAATATTTTAGTTGAGGCGTCAAAATCCTGTCTTGATTTACTCCCTCTCATGACATTTTAAATATGATTTATGTTCTTCCATTAAACACACAATATGACGTTTTTGCTTTTAATAAAAATTATTTTAATCAGAATTTTTACAATACAATGGCAGCAGACAGTAGTTGTCGGAAACAAGTCATTAATTGAAAATCATTTGTGTATTTGTCATAATGCAGAGACAAGGCGTGCAGATTCATACGCACCTGTTTATTTAAGAACATCGAGTAGAGACGAGCATGGTCGATCACCGGCAAACAGGTACAGCATAGGCAGAGACAGTAGAATGGTCACAAAGGGAAGCATAGGTCAGTACAACGATGAACAGAGTCCGATAGGCAAGGCAATAATCTGGGACAAACAAGGTCAGTAACGATAAGTCCAAATACAGGGAACACACTGATAAACAAAGAACACGAACACAAATGAACACCATACACATAAACAATGATTTAATTGATAGGAGTCCATGAATGAAAACAGACAGTCTGACGCTGGAGTGCCAACCAGTGAGGCACACGCTAGGCTAATTTCACACTACGCAAAGAGTGCTTAGCCACTTCTTTCTCTTGCTCATAAACATGCATGCTAAGATTCCTTGTTTTTTCATGTGTTTGTGATATTGCATTCCCAAAGTTTCACACATTATTTAGAGGCTATAGCACTCATTGTATCCAGGCAGCAGAAATCTGCCTTGCTTTTGGTTTCTGGTAATCTTCTGTATGGTGTTGCATTAGTACAGCTGTCATCCCGCATTCACTCGTCTATCGAGACTAATGATGCGTTAGGGATTGTGCTTCAGGGAGCCAGAAACTAAATTCACCATCATCTAAACTAGCAATGAAGTTTTGTAAATTAAATCTCAGCAGAGTAGCAGACTTTGAAGTACATAATGGAAAGATATATGAATTGAGTAGGGGAGCAACTCATATCGGCAAAATCAAGCAAGCTTAGTTTTTATCTTGGTATTAGATTGGCATCCTTGGATGCAATTTACGTCTCGCTGAAAATATTCCTGATGCAATAGTTTCTCTACATCTGTCGGTGTGGAAATTAACACTATGCTTCAACACATTGCTTCTAATTTGGTCTAACCAAGCAAATCATCTCAGCACTGAGAAGGAAATTGTTTTTGGATTAAAATTAGAGTACTTATTACCTGTCTGTTTAATTGTTTCTTTGAGAAATGATTAGACTATATTTGCGAAAGAAGCAAAGACATCTCAGGGAAGGCCCGTGAATCCTTTCTTTTGATCCGAAAATGATGTCGCAATGGATTGTGGGTAATGTCAGGGATTTCAAGTGCTTAGTGCTGGTGTAAAAAATGTTCTCTTTTGGTAAACATCCAGTTTGGCTGCCGATGTGAAGTTGAACACCTGCGGTGAGCCATGACGAATCGGACCAGGAAAATAAGAGGCATCTCAAGCAGAAGCGTATGCAGGGCTTTCCAGACAATGCTGGCTCGGCAGGTTAATCCTGTTCATGGGCCTTGTGCTTCTACAACATGGTTTCTGTCTGTGTAAAATTGGCTAATCTTTTATTTACCTGAATATGTAAAGATGTTTTGAAATGCTGAACTAAGCTGCGCTTGAAAACGTTGATTGCATTTAGTCATTTCCAAGACATAGTTCAGCCAAAATGAAAGATCTGTCATTTATTTATTCATTGCAGCCTCAAGTTATTAGAAACCTGTATGTTGTTGCTTATAATGAGGGACACAAAAGCAAAACGATTTATGTAGCTCTTTCTGCACAATAATGAGGGGCAAAAGAACAAAAAAAGCACATTAAAATGAAATGATAAAATATATAATTGAAGAACAAAAAGGCAATAATAAGCAAGCAAGCACAATAAACTGCTGGTTACATATGGGAACTCGCGTGAGAGACCAATAGCCTTTGAGCTTTAAGAAAAGGCCAATGAATATTGGCATGCACTGATGCATTCAGGTGCACCTCATCACTACTTGAGTATAAGAGGGCAAGGATGCAGTGCACCTGCAGACTTTCGCTTCAGAGCCTCGCCGCTACTGAGCTGGAGATTTCTTGGAGACCTGGTGTTTGAGAAGAGATTCTAAAAAGAGTTCCTGCGAGTTCATGCTCTCTCTCGTCTGACAGTGTTCACTGGGTGGCTGTCAGTGGATCCTGTGAGCTGGTGGCCTTTTTAAAGGCCATATAGTATGTTATGGTGGCAAAGTATACACCATAAGAGCTTCCCAATAAAGCTGTGACTTTATCCTTGTGTATTTTTCTTTCTATCTTTGGGTGTGATGTTAAAAATGTGTGAATGCTAGCTCGTCCTGATATTGCTGAGTTAGATTGGTTTCTATGTCAACATATTTTGTCTTGAAAGTGAACCAGGACTGAATGTATCATTTTTAGCTTTTTTTTTAAATTTTTTTTTTTAATTGACCTGCATCAGGATAATCAAGTGTGCAGATTTGACCTTAAGATCTAAATTTGACTCCACAAGGCCTTAAGGAAAAAGTATTTCATCTCATCTATACACTTGTATATACTTTTAGTGTGAAAGTGAGGCTCTATTGAATCGCGTGAAGTATTGTTTTCTCAGAGTTTTTATTTTTGTGTTCAACTGTGGGGGGTGGAGGGGTTGGGAGGATATGGCAACAACATGAAGGCAAGTAAATAATATATTTTTCATTTTGGATGTGAACTCGAAGCGATAAAATTGGAAAATTGTAAGTCATGTTGTGCTCTGCTGCCATCAGGAATTATTTCAGTCTCGCTGTATTGTGACAGCATTGGCACAATCTTTCTGACAGTTAAAGTTGTGAGAGTGCAGAAAAGTCATTGATTAAGAAATTCACAAAGCATGCTTGACATCTCCTGATCATGCTGAACAATTTCATGCAATTTCATTGTGTACGAGCCTTATCAAAGCGCAAACATTAGCCAGGAAAATAGAAGCCTGTGCAAGCAAATGCATGCAAAATAAAATCTTGCCCTGTCACTATATTACAGTGGCTTTGAGAGCTTTGGAAGACCATAATAATCCTGTCTCCATCTGTACTCGCTGTGATATGCAACATTAATGCAGCAGTAACCTGATCCAAACTGTAAGCAAGCATAATTCAGCCCATCTGGCCATCATTCAAAAAGGCTGCTGCTGATCCCAAAATAGAAAGACAAAAAAATAAAATAACTCTATACCACAGAAATATCAATATGGGCTTTAATTTGGATGAAAATTGGTTTGCAGTTACAGCGTTTGCATTCTGTATCTCTTTAGTATTCTAAAGGTGTAAAAGAATGTTATCTAAGATAAAAGTTTGGAAAGTAAATTATTGTATCCATTGAGAATAGATTGGATAACTGTATGTAAAAAAAAATGCTTTCAGCTTCCACACAAGAAGAAATCTTAATGTTACTTTTTGGAGTACTATTGTTGCAATCTAGGCTGAATGGACTGATTGTGAGTCTTGACTGAGAGTATTTGATGGTGCTAAGAAATAAGAAAATTATCTTAATTTTATAATCAAAGAAAAACAAGTGTACTTGTGTCATGAAGCGAAGGAAATACGAGGAGAGGCGGATCCCATGCGCAGACTATTTATTAACAAAGGCAGGGTTAAAACAAGCAGAGTTGATTACCGGCAAACAGAGACATCAAAAGCACAGATGAGAGAATAATCCAAGGGTGTAGCAGTGGTCGAATGATCAGCGAACAGTATCCAAGGGGCGTGGCAAGAGCGAAAGTCTATGAGTTTCCATGGAGACAGATAGGCTGGGTGGAGACACAAGATCATAATAAGAGTCCTAGGGATGATTATGGGGAAACACAGAACAACACATATATGGGGCTGGAGTGTCATCGAGCCGCACTACAGCTGTAACATCCATGGTTCTATGTTTCATGTTCTGTCATGTTTTGTTTGTGATCCCCATGTGCTCTGTGTGTCCACGTGTCTCGTGACCT